>CM076579.1:900044126-900395959 GCA_034641835.2 Pinus albicaulis | reverse complement strand
GCAGAGTTCTGATTGGGGAAAGGAAGGAAATTGTTTTGATGCTTTAGATTGAGTGAATGGATGGATTAGACCAGTGAGGAGCTGAAGAGGGCAAGAGGGTCTCAAGTGTCCTCCTCAAATAGATGAAAACATGGAAAATTAAACAAAACTAAAGGCAGAGAAAAGCAAGTTAATGAATTCCACCTTTAACACTGATTTGTTTAATTTAAGAAGAAAAGAGAAAGGAAAATGATACACATAAACATCAGTGAACTTAAAATTACATAGAGAAAAACACCATCAAAACACAAAGCCACATGGATCCCAAAATGTGCTGCAAACCTTGGTCTATTCCTTTGCCAAAAGTGCAGAGATGAAATGTACAATGAAGTGGCAAGCAATCCCAAGTGTCCAACCCTGAAAATGACTGAGTAACTACATGATATAGACAAGCCTAACTCATTCCCATGCCTCTAGGGGTCGATCTCATCATTCTAGGAGCTGTTCAACCATATCTAAACTAGGAACTAGAAAATAGGCAATGAAACAACTTGCCTCTATATGCTAGGAAACTGATCCAATCACTTACATTTCACCTTTTGGTGAATGAATCTTCTATAATGAGTAAAAATGTGCCAAAAATACATCATGATCATGAAATTACATCAAGGTACATCAAGAGTTACATGAAAAAGTGAAACTGGCCAAAACTAGGCGAAATTCTGAGCAGCTGAGTGAAAAATAGGCCAAATTCCTCTATGCGCCGCGCCCAAAATCTCTATGCATAGAACAAGTTTGGAGCTGATTTTGAGGCCCTTATTGAAGTACAAATTGAGCGTAGGATATGTCGTTGGAAAGCCCTGCCTGTATAATTTCCAACCCAAGTGGAATTTCTAGATTTGGTTGCCATTTTCCCCTCCAAAAGTTCAATCTACCAACACTGCTTCCTGTGTGTGCAAAAAGTGGCAGAAAGGCCATTTTTAGGGTGTTTTTGACCCTTTAGGCAACCCAGAACTTGATGAAATCCTTAGGTAATCCATGAGCATGCATAAAGTTTGATAAAAAATCCATAAATGCAAAGTTTTTCCCTTGAAGAGCTGCCAATTATAAGAGCGCGCCAAGTGGTGCTACGCGTCGGGCAGAAAAACCTGTTTTGTGACCAAAGAAGCTTCGACCAAGATTTTGAGCCTATCATGCCTTTTGCGACGCTTCAGTGCCCTCCTTAGCCTTGCCTTCAGGATTTTGATCTTCGCTTTGCAAACGTGATTGCGCGCCCAATAGTGGTTCTTCATGTGCTTGAGTATATTCTTCTCCTTGTTTGCCTTCTCCAAAAGCTTCTCAAGATGAATGTTGACCCTCTCAAGCCAAGTCTCTCTATCAGCCTCGATCTCTCGCTCAATAGGTGTCATCTCGGATGGGCTTCTTCGGGCAGCTTGCCGGTTCTCACGGATTTTTTGCAACTCCATGATCATCTGCTAATCATCCAACTGTTTGTTGCGCTGCTCCAGATAGTTTATGATCCACTGAGCTCTTTACAACTTGTCGTTCAATGTGTCGATCTCAGCTTTCTGCTCCTGAATGATCTCTCTCAATTTTGAGCTTGGAGAGCTCAAATCCTCATCAATCAATATGAAATCAGTATCAAGGCCTCCTGAAGGGCCTCTTTCCTCTGTCCTGTACTTGTACCTGTGCTACTGATGATGACAAAGAGACCCCTTCCACCCTGGGTGGAGATAGTACCCGTCGGGCTACTGCAAATAATACTCTCGTGCCTCTCTAATAAGTGACATACACTGGCACACTGATAGGCTCTGTCCCGTGACCTTAAAATTGATGTGAAGGTTCACCTGGCTCATGAACAATCTTCGGAGGAGGCTAAGGGGCTGTGAAGAAGTCACGGGAAATGAAATATTCCCATGCAATTCCTGCAATCCAAGCTGATGTACAACAATGATTTTGATGTGAGCGTAGTGATAAATGCTGTTGTACTGTTGCTCGGGAGTTTTCTTCTGCACAAGAGTGGTCATTCGCTCGATGTTTCGGCACATGAAATAAGGTATGTTCATCATCCTCACTGTTGTGAAATGCATCAATAATCTGATGTGGTAGGTATAGAGGCGTGAAAACCGACCCTCACAACTGAAGTATCTGATAATGAGTATCATCAAAGGTGCATAGGATTCCTTCAGAAACTAGAATGGGAATACCCTGCTGAGCTGTCTCACATAGCTAGGCCTGATATAAGGTTCATAATGCACTCTTTCCACCTGCTGTCTTTTGTTCCACTCTTCACTGACATTCGGTGTTCCTGTTGCCTGAGAAATGGTTTTTGGTGTCAAGGTGAAATTTACATCAGCAAGAGTTACCTGACCATCATGCAAATGTAAAACAAATAATTGAGCCAACTCCTGATGATGTTGAATCTAAGCAATCATCTCACAGTATTGATAGCATGACTGCTCTCGAAAACATGCCATGGCAAGTGCGCAGGCCTGCAACTGAGTCAAAGAGGTGGGCTCTTCTCTCACATGTTTGCCACCTTTACGAGGCCTTCTCGGTGCATGGAGCTCAGTGGTAGAATCACTGTCTTGTTCATATGATGAATCAGTGTCCGTTTCCATGGTGTTGCAAGGTGTATGTCAAGTGTATGTTTGGTTTGTTGAAAATGAGAAATTGGTGCCTTTGTCTCCAATTGCCAAATGTGTGCCAAATAGGAAGGGACTGGGAAACATGGACAGTGGGAACAATGGAGTTCTGTCAGGTGAAATTAAAGTGTAATAACAGTCACTTGACTGTGTTTGGAAATTTGGGGTTTGGGGATTTTATAAGTGAAATGAGAGAGGAAGAGTGATAGGGAATGGTAGGTTTTTAGGGATAGGGAAAACAGGTCTTGGGAATAAGTGATTTGGGGTATTAGGGAATAAGGGATTGAAAATAATGAATGATAATATGACAGCGATGGGGAAAGGAACCACAGGTGTGAAATGGATTTCGAAGTACTTGGGACAAAAATCAGACTTTTAAAATTCAAATACAAACCCTAAGGAGCAATTTTTGACAAAAAGATAGGGTTTATATTTTCAACATTCAAACTTTCATATTCTTCCCTTCAAACCATACTAAACACTGTTTGATAGAAATTGCAAGGGCTCAAAAACTTACTCGGAGCGAGGAAGTTTGAGTTAATTTGAAATTTGATGAAGCAGTGACAAACTTTCGCTTGTCGGCCTTGTGCGCCGCGCGCACAACCCAGTGCGCTGCGCCTGGTGAATGTGCCGCGCATGCTCAAATCAATACTGTGCTGAGCGGCCTTATGCACCGCGAATTGCCAATGCGTCGCGACCTTCAACCAATGCGCCGCGACTGAATTTCTCCCACAGTTTCGGCTTCAAACTACTGACTTCGCCCTCCACGATTTTCCTCTTTGCTCTGTGATAACCTTTGCGTGCAAATGAAGTTTGAACTTGGAAAGATCTTATAAATATCAATGCATTTTGATTTTTCATTTTGACAAACCCACTTTGTAATGTTGTAGAACTTTGGCACTTTCACATTTTATAACAAACTTTGTTTTTTCTTGTTTCCTTTGATTTTTTGAGCTGAATGACGAAACTTTTGTCTATTTTTTGCAGGGATAGCTGGCATGGGATCTTGGAAAAGGCGACCAGGGCTGCACCTGAATATTTTCACAACTGAAAATTTTGAAAAATTACATGGCATTTATTGCGAAAGACAAAATTGACGATTTTTCTTCAAAACAGAGTTTTGAAGAAGAATCATGATCCAACATTATAACGATGAATTTTTTTGAAATGAAAACTTATCTTGAACCTCCCTCATGTGCCTGATGGCATTATTGGACACTTTGAAGACTAAATTTTCAAAACCCTAGACCTAATGAGACTGAAAACCCTAAAAAGACTCTTTGCCCACCAAAAGACCAAACATTGACTGTAAATGACTGTAAATGATTTCGATGAACTTTGATGAACAAATACGGACCAGTAGGTACATGACATGAGGGATATGAGTGAAAATACCCTTCCGTCAGATGATCCATGCTCCTAATGGAATGCAGCTGACTAGACTGAATGAGACACCTAAAATGAAATGCAACAAAAGAGATTTTGATCTCTAACGGAGGGATGAAGAGACCGACTCTAACATTGGCTCCAATGGGGATGGTAGCTCCTTGGAGGTGCCAAGAACTACAGATTTCTGGGAGAGTAGGTAGTGCCTTCATCCATTGGGCTATGAAAAGCATTCTGACCTTGATATGCAGCAATTTTAAAGGGTCTTTTCCAGATATTTTCGAACTTACCGTGCTTACCTTTTTCCTCGTTCCTTGCATCCCATTTCAACACCACTTCATCCAATTGAAATTTGTCTGCCTTCTCTTTCCTGTCATAGATCTTCTTAATTCTCTCATGTAGCTTGAATGTGTTTTGAAAAACTTCTTCCCTTGTCTGCTGCAAATGGATCATTTGATTTATTCTTCTCTGCATATGATCATCTTCACTGCCATCTTCCTGTAGAAGTTTGACCACCAAAACTGCGAGAGAGGTAGGAAACACTATATCAACTCCATAAACTAACTCAAAAGGGGAAATACCAATGGATTTATTCTGACTCACTCGATCTTCCCAAAGTGCATTGACCAGCTTCTTATGCCAACTTTTCTTGTTTATTTCTAGCAACTTTTTAATGATGTTGACCAAAGATTTGTTGGAAGACTCCGCCAATCCATTTCCTTGTGGATGATAAGCGGTTGAGTGTCCCAAAATGATTTTATACTTGTCCAAACTCAATAATCATTTTTGATTTGAAAGCTACTGCGTTATCAGTTATTATCTTATTCGGGCAGCCAAAACGAGACAAAATGTTATTCTCAAGGAAAGAAATTATTACCGAATCCGAAGCTTGCCTGGTGGGAATTGCCTCAATCCATTTCGTGAAATAATCTGTCGCTGTTAGGATCCACCTATGTTGACTGGAAGAAGCGGGATGAATTTCACCAATGAAATCCAAACGCCACTGCTGAAAAGGAGCACTTACTTCAATAGGCTTAAGCAGCAAAGGCTGCAATTTCGGCCTCCCTTCAAAAATATGACATTCATGATAGTTTTTGACAGTCTTATACACATCAGCAAAAAGTGTCGGCCAATAGTATCCCGCTCTCAAAATATTATTGGCTGTTTTTTTCCAAAAAAGGTGACTGCCACAATCTCCCTTATGAAAATCCTCCATGACCCGCTTTGCTTCTTCATCCACCAAACAATTTAACAAAACACCACCGAGATATTTCCAATAGAGTGAGTTATTCAAAACACAAAACTTAGCAACTTTCAATTTCAGAGTTCTACTTTTATTTCTAGCCATGCCGGGCAGTGGTGACAAATTTTGAAGCACATATACAATATCTGAATACCAAGGAGAAAGCACAAAGATTTCTGATACCTGAACTGATGAAATTTCCTCATTCTCCTCGGACATAGTGGAAATAAGATTGATGTCCAAGGCATGTAAATTCGACTCAGCCATTAGCTTTGCCAGCCCTTGTCCTTTGATAAGATTTATAGGCTTTATCTCCACATCATACTCCAACAAGGCTACAATCCATCTGCCCAGTCTCCCTTCTGGATCTGTTTTCACTAAAACATCCTTTACAGCAGTGTTAGGAACATAAGAAATAATATGATAATGCATAATATGTACTTGAAAATATTTAGACGCCTTCACAAGAGAAAGAGCTTGCTTTTCAATGATGTTATATTTCAAGGCTGCATCTCTTATGGTACGGCTGAAAAAAGAAATTGGTTTTTCATGCCCATCTCTTTTTTGCATTAATACCACTGCCATTGTATGCTCCGAAGCAAATGAAAAAAAATAAAAATCCTGAGTGTAATCTGGGCTGATCAAAACATGAGCTAAAGAAAGAACCAATTTCACTAGATTGAAAGACTTTACCGCCTCCTCACTCTACTTTACTGCATTGTCTTTCTTAAGCATGTCTATAATCTCTCTTAAATGTTCAGCAAGGTTAGGCACAAAGCGGCGTAAAAAATTCATCTTACCATTAAAATACTGAATCTCCTTCTTGTTCTGGGGAAGATCAATTTTCTGAATAGCTTCAACTCGTGCTGGGTCAATACGGATGCCATATTTTGAGATAATGTGACCAAGAATTTTTCCCTCATCCATGGAAAACAAAATCTTCTTCGGATTGAGTGACACACCATACTTTCTGCATCGCTGAAAAAAATTTTCAGATGGTAAAGGTGATCTTCATCAGAATTGGAAAAGACTATCAAATCATCAAGATACACAACTAGGAAAACATCTTTCTCATTCGAAAATGCCATGTCCATTGCGCGCTAAAATTTTGCACCAGCATTTTTCAAACCGAAAGGCATTTTAGCATAATGGAAAGTTCCCCACGGAGTGCTGAATGCTGTTTTGTCTCTATCATCCTCATGGACCAGAATTTGATTATACCCGGAATAACCATCGAGTAGTGACATACGAGATGCTACAACTACTCGCTGAAGTATGTGATCCATTTTGGGAAATGGATAATTGTATTTCAAAGAAACCTTGTTCAAATTCCTAAAATCAATGCACAAATGAATATCACATGTCTTCTTACGTACGAGCACCAAATTGGAAATCCAATCTGAAAATATTATAGGAACAATGATACTAGCTTTGTATAATCGATTCACCTCTTTCTCAATTGAGGGCAGAAACTTCGGATTTATCCGTCTCAACTTCTGCCGGAAGGGCTTTTGATTTGGTTTGATAGGAATGGTGTGCTGAATTATATTTGTATCATACGTCTTTAAATCTGAATAGTCCAAAGAAAATACATCAGCAAAAGAAGACAACAAACTAACATACTTTGCTTTTACCTCCGGTGGCAACGCCTTGGACAACTTCACCATCTTTGGATTCTCAGCTGATCCAATGTTCACGTCTTCAACTCCCTTTTCGGTTGGCCGCAAGGTTGGTTTTCTAGCTACGTCATCTTGAACAAAAAGTTCTTCTAAAGGTATCAAACCCTTAGGAATAACATTATCTTTCAGCTGCAACAATTCCATCTGATTTATTTGCACATCTGCCTCACCATCATCATGTTCTATGTCAATTGAAGTCTCTTTGAATTTTCCTTTGTTTTGCAGAAATTCATCAATCTCATCATCATCTTGGAATACTTGCCAATGCATTTGGTTGTCCGGGACAGTTGGACGATGTTTCACGTGAATTTCAAACTTGTTACTTGAGTTCATTGGAATCTTCAAATTACTTGCTACCTTAGCAAGAGCATCTGCAATACCATTCTGAATATGAGGGATACAAGTCAAAGTATAGTCTGAAAACAACTTCAAGATATCAAGAACAACATTTCGGTAAGCCCGCATTCGAGGATGCTTAGCTTGAAATTCACCCTTCAATTTCTTAATTACCAACTCGGAGTCGCCATACACTGCAATTCTCTTAGCATTCAACTTTCTTAGTATTTTCAGGCCAGCAATCAAAGCTTCGTATTCCGCTTCATTATTCGAACAATCAAAAGCTGATTTGTAAGAACAAACCCTCACATTACTTGGTACCTTGTTTGGGGCGGAAAAAGGACTACGTACCCAAATTCCAATTCCAACACCATCACTCCATACTGCACCATCAAAATCCATAGTCCATAAACCATCTTCATCTTCTTCCAAGTGCTGAAATTGTGTTTGCTCTGTTATTTCTGCTTGCTGTCCTTCAACTTTCTGCTGCTATCGGGCGGCTAATTGCCCAACAAAACTCTCAAGTTCTTGTATTTCTTTCATAAAAAATTCTCTGAAATTTTCAGTGATCTCTGGAATGTCTTCTGCTTCAACTAAATGACTATCTACATCATTGAAACTATCTGAATACAACACAAAAGACTCTAAATCTATATGTACATAATTTATCGGATGATTTACCAGTTTCTCCTTGCTTGTGATCATATACTTCATTTTTGCACCCGATATAATATTCTCATCTGACCAAACATAGGAATGGTAGCATAGGAGAAATCAAGTTGTAATGTTCCCTTCAACTTTTCTCCCCAAGATCTGGAAAGAAGCGTGCCAAATCTAGGAGGAATGTCCGCCACAACCACATCCATCAAAACATTCTTAGTTGGAATCTGATCTAAACTAACCACCAAATCTTTGATGAGCCCGATGCATCTTACTCTGCTAGAATCAAAAGAATAAAGATCATGATATTTCCTAGTGATGTCCGATCCCAATTTCTCCATGATCGCCCTCGGCATGAGATTATGGGAAGCTCCAGAATCAAACATGGCATTATGCAACACAAAATCATGCAATCTGAGATTGATATAAAAAGGGGGCACATCACTATCGGGAGACTCACCATCCAATGCTGGACCAAATATCAACTCAGGTTGATCATATTCTACATTCACCATATCAGACATTGGATCGAAATTCAAAATTTTAGATACTTGACCCTTGTAGCTGCTATTTCTCATCAACTCAGTCAAAGGAATGGAAACTTTTAAATTAGCAATCTCACTCTCTAAGTTAAAAGATGAAGTTTTTTCTACCTCGTTGGATGGAGCATCCTTCTTTTCAGCTTTATCCTTCGATACAATTGGCTGATTAGACCTTTCATTTGCTGCTGGAGACTTGCTAGTAGTAGGATCAGCTACATCTTTTCCCTTCTTCTGTGCAATGGGTGCATCATTCTTTGGTGCTGAAACTTCCTTTCTTTTTTGTATTGAGTTGATAGGCACATCTCTGGTTCTATGTGAATATTGTCATTGCTGGGCAGACAAAGCATTCATATAACCTCTCTGATACTCATCCGACTCTTCTCCAAGGGCTGCATCATTTTCCAAGATAAAACCCTCATCCTTTTGTTCAGCTGAATTTTCTGCGTACTCATCATCCTCAGTGATAAAGGTTGGCATATCATCAGACGTAAAAAAGTGATTTTATTCTTCGATTACATTATCTTCATCATTTGATTCCGGGCAAAAAAAATTCTGCTGTAAAAGAGTTTTTACTTGTTGTTGTGCCGGTGGTTCTTGTGCTCGCGGCTCACGTTGTTTGATCCTGAATTGTGGTTGCTGCTGTCCACGAAAATTAGGATTTATGATCTGCAGATCAGGCTTATCAAGTGTCAGTCTTTAAATCATCTTTTCCACCTTGCGAAGTAATTGATCTGAAGTAGAAGCTTCTTCCTTTATTGCGACTTTATTTTCTTCCCTCACTCTAGCTCTCTTGTCATTCAGATTAGCTTCAACACTCACTGCAATTTTCTGCATCTCCTCCAAAGTGGGCGGATCTCTTTCTCGTAATGAATAGGCCATGTCTGGATCAAAACCATCTGGAAATTTTAACAAATCTGACTTCCCAGATGGCCTTAAATCATCAGGAATTGCATTATAGACCGTATTGAATCTGATACAATAGTCTTGGACTGACTCACCTACGTTGCGCTTGATCTTGGTATATTCAGAAGTGATCTGAAGAGGATCTTTCTTTACTTCCCACCGATCTAAAAATTGTCTTTGCAGCTCGGCCAGTGTAGCAATACTTCTAGGTTGCAAAGCTCTGAACCATTTTCTCACTTCACCTCCAAAAGTTTGCACAAACAATCTCATGGTCACATTTTCTTCATCAATTTCATGAAGATCAAAGAATTCTACCATTCTATCAATATGTTGCTGAGCAGGAACACTTTGAGGAGTGCCATCAAACAATGGGATCTTACTTTGATAATCAGCGGGCATATCATCCAAGTTTTGAGCCAAGACAAGGGGTGCGAATCTAGCAGCCATTGCTCTTGGTGGATTTATATTCTGTCTTGGAGAAATAGGTGGAGTAGGAGCAGTGGATGTATGAGGTGTATGTGGTGTGGATGGAGGTGATACTACTGCAGATTTTTGATCAGAAGTAGATGGTTGCATTGGGATGGTAGGAATGAAAGGAGGCTGGGTATGAACTTGTGAATCAGAAGTAATTGCTGATGGCCCAAGAGTTTGAGATGCAGACTCTATAAAATCAAGAATGTTTGTTGCCACAATGGAGTTTTGAATATTAAAAATGTAACTGTCAATGAATATATTAGCCTGTTCAATTTCAAGATACTTGATAAACTCGAGATTTATGACAGTAGAACCAATAGCACTTTCAGACTTAGTCTCAAACAACGACAACTCAAATTGCTCTTCAAATTCAATATCTTCAAGGTATTCAAACACAGCGGGAAACAAATGAGATTTGAAAAGAGGAATCACAGGACTTTATCGACGATGTATTATTGAAATCAGATTGGGATTCTCATACACTGGAGGTGGATCGGGATCCGAATTTTCTCTAGTATGTCTTTTGGAAGCCAGTGTGTTGGATTAATGTCAAAATCAAAGGGACAAAACCAACTTGTTCAGCCTATCAAATTCTAGACTCATCACCCAAAATTCCAGAACGATCTGATGTACTGGGACAATTCACAAGTCAAGTGTCACGTTCACAAGTTAGAACGGAGATTGACTGAAGCAACGTTTATCTACTTTCGCTAATGCAAAGCAAGAGTATTTCGAAGGCTACCTGGCATAACTTCAGGCTCCGTCTGTAGCTTATAAAACAAATAACACCAACAAGCAAACCATTTTATTCCCTAGTATGGTCGCCACTATGTTATTTCCTAAATCTACCTCAGGCTGAAAGAAGGCAGAGTTCAGGGTAACATCAAACCACGCTCAGTCTGGTAGCTAGCCCTACCAGAACAGGAGAGGGCTCTCTCCGGGTCAATCTCAGCAAAAATAATCTATAGGGCTTGAGATGACTTGAAATAAAAGCTAATTTTAGGCTAGGTATATAAGTGAAGGAGTTTGATTTTGTTTTTGGGGGTTTTTGTTGGATCAAAGGGAAAGGCAGTTTTGGGTGCGGGGATTAGGCCTAGTTTTTGCAGAGTTCTGATTGGGGCAAGGAAGGAAATTGTTTTGATGCTTTATATTGAGTGAATGGATGGATCATACTGGTGAGGAGCTAAAGAGGGCAAGAGGGTCTCAAGAGTCCTCCTCAAACAGATGAAAACATGGAAAATTAAACAAAACTAAAGGCAGAGCAAAGCAAGTTAATAAATTCCACCTTTAACACTGATTTGTTTAATTTAAGAAGAAAAGAGAAAGGAAAATGATACACATAAACATCAGTGAAATTAAAATTACATAGAGAAAAACACCATCAAAACACAGAGCCACATGGATCCCAAAATGTGCTGCAAACCCTGGTCTATTCCTTTGCCAAAAGTGCAGAGATGAAATGTACAATGAAGTGCCAAGCAATCCCAAGTGTCCAACCCTGAAAATGACTGAAGAACTACATGATATAGACAAGCCTAACTCATTCTGATGCCTCTAGGGATCGATCTCATCATTCTAGGAGCTGTTTCAACCATATCTAAACTAGGAACTAGAAAATAGGCAATGAAACAACTTGCCTCTATATGCTAGGAAAATGATCCATTCACTTACATTTCACCTTTTGGTGAATGAATCTTCTAGAATGAGTAAAAATGTGCCAAAAATACATCATGATCATGAAATTACATCAAGGTACATCAAGATTTACATGAAAAAGTGAAACTGGCCAAAACTAGGCGAAATTCTGAGCAGCTGAGTGAAAAATAGGCCAAATTCCTCTATGTGCCGCGCCCAAAATCTCTATGCGTAGCACAAGTTTGGAGCTGAGTTTTAGGCCCTTCCCGAAGTCCAAATTGAGCTTATGATAGCTCGTTGGAAAGCCCTACCTTTCTACTTTCTAACCCAAGTGGAATTTCTAGATTTGGTTTCCATTTTCCCCTCCAAAAGTCCAATCTCCCAAAACTGCTTCCTGTGTGTGCAAAAAGTGGCAGAAAGGCCATTTTTAGGGTGTTTTTGACCCTTTAGGAAACCAAAAACTTGATGAAATCCTTAGGTAATCCATGAGAATGCATAAATTTTTATAAAAAATCCAGAAATGCAAAGTTTTTACCCTGAAGAGCTACCAATTATAAGCGCGCGCCAAGTGGCGCTATGCGTCGGGCAAAAAAACCTGTTTTGTGACCAAAAAATTCAAAATTGACAAATTTTTTCCCAAATTCCTTGAAATTTGGGCTGAAGGTCCTTGATCAAGTGCTATGCTCAGCCAAAGAAGCTTCGACCAAGATTTGGAGCCTATCATGCCTTTTGCAATGCTTCATTGCCCTCCTTAGCCTTGCCTTCAGGATTTTGATCTTCGCTTTGCAAACGTGATTGCGCGCCCAATAGTGGTTCTTCATGTGCCTGAGTATATTATTCTCCTTGTTTTCCTTCTCCAATAGCTTCTCAAGATGAATGTTGACCCTCTCAAGCCAAGTCTCTCTATCAGCCTCGATCTCCCACTCAATAGGTGTCATCTCGGATGGGCTTCTTCGGGCAACTTTCCGGTTCTCACAGATGTTTTACAACTCCATGATCGTCTGTTGATCCTCCAACTATTTTTTGCACTGCTACAGATAGTTTATGATCCACTGAGCTCTCTGCAACTTGTCTTTCAATGTGTCGATCTCAGCTTTCTGCTCCTGAATGATCTCTCTCAGTTTTGAGCTTGGAGAGCTCAAATCCTCATCAATCAATATGAAATCAGTATCACGGCCTCCTGAAGGGCCTTCATCTTGCATGGGCCTCTTTCCTCTGTCTTGTACCTGTACCTGTGCTTCTGATGACGACAACAAGACCCCTTCCACCCTGGGTGGAGATAGTACTCATCGGGCTGCTGCAAATAATACTCTCGTGCCTCTCTGATAAGTGACATACACTGGCACACTGATAGGCTCTGTCCCGTGACCTTCAAACTGATGTGAAGGTTCACCTGGCTCATGAAAAATCTTCGGAGGAGGTTGAGGGGCTGTGAAGAAGTCATGGGAAATGAAATATTCCCATGCAATTCCCTGCAATCCAAGCTGATGTACAACAATGATTTTGATGAGCGTGTAGTGATAAATGATGTTGTACTGTTGCTCAGGAGTTTTCTTCTGCACAAGAGTGGTCATTCGCTCAATGTTTCGGCACATGAAATAAGGTATGTTCATCATCCTCACTCTCGTGAAGTCCATCAATAATTTGATGTGGTAGGTATAGAGGCGTGAAAACCGGTCCTCACAACTGAAGTATCTGGTAATGAGTCTCATCAAAGGCGCATAGGATTCCTTCAGAAACCGGAATGGGAATACCCTGCTGAGCTGCCTCACATAGCTAGGCCTGATATAAGGTTCATAATGCACTCTCTCCACCTGTTGTCTCTTGTTCCACTCTTCACCGACATTCGGTATTCCTGTTGCCTGAGAAATGGTTTCTGGTGTCAAGGTGAAATTTACACCAGCAAGAATTACCTGACCATCATGCAAATGTAAAACAAATAACCGAGCCAACTCCTGATGATGTTGAATCTGAGCAATCATCTCACAAAAGACTGACAACATGATCGCCTTCAAAACATCCTGCAAGTAAAAAGCCCTAACTGAGTCAAAGAGGTGGGCTCTTCTCTCACATGTTTGCCACCTTTACGAGGCCTTCTCGGTGCATGGAGCTCAGTGGTAGAATCACTGTCTTGTTCATATGATGAATCAGTGTCCGTTTCCATGGTGTTGCAAGGTGTATGTTTGGTTTGTTGAAAATGAGAAATTGGTGCCTTTGTCTCCAATTGCCAAATGTGTGCCAAATAGGAAGGGACTGGGAAACATGGACAGTGGGAACAGTGGAGTTATTTCAGGTGAAATTAAAGTGTAATAATAGTCACTTGACTATGTTTGGGAATTTGGGGTTTGGGAATTTTATAAGTGAAATGAGAGAGGAAGAGTGATAGGGAATGGTAGGTTTTTAGGGACAGGGAAAATAGGTCTCGGGAATAAGTGATTTGGGATGTTAGGGAATAAGGGATTGAAAATAAAGAATGATAATATGACAGAGATGGGGAAAGGAACCACAGGTGTGAAATGGGTTTCGAAGTACTTGGCACAAAAATCAGACTTTTAAAATTCAAATACAAACCCTAAGAAGCAATTTTTGACAAAAAGATAGGGTTTATATTTTCAACATTCAAAATTTCATATTCTTCCCTTCAAAGCATACTAAACACTATTTTATAGCAATTGCAAGGGCTCACAAACTTACTCAGAGTGAGGAAGTTTGAGTTAATTTGAAATTTGATGAAGCAGTGACAAAATTTCGCTTGTCGGCCCTATGCGCCGCGCGCACAACCCAGTGCGTCGCGCTTGGTGAATGCGCCGCGCACGTTCAAATCAACACTGTGCTGAGCGGCCTTATTCGCCGCGACTTTCCAATGTGTCGCGACCTTCGACCAATGTGCCACGACTGAATTTCTCCCACAGTTTCGGCTTCAAACTACTGACTTCGCCCTCCACGATTTTCCTCTTTGCTCTGTGATAAAATTTGTGTGCAAATGAAGCTTGAAATTGGAAAGATCTTATAAATATCAATGCATTTTGATTTTTCATTTAGACAAACCCACTTTCTAATGTTGCAGAACTTTGGCCCTTTCACATTTTATAACAAAATCTGTTTTCGATTATAAACTCATTAATCAACTAAATAATACATCATTTAACTACAGTGCATGGACAGTTTCAGTGGAGACCATTGAAGAGGTAGGTGAAAGAGCAGTGTGACTATCAGTTGTGACTACAGTGTTGCATGATTTTCAACAACCAGTGATTGGAGATGCCAATGAGGATTGCATGAGCAAGGCCGGACCAATTCGAGTTAATTTAGAGCCATTCTTCAGCAGTGATTGCACAGTAGAGGTAGGCTATCAGGTGGCAGAGATTGGAGCATGTGATTTGCTAGATCGGGCTTGATTAATGTGTAACAATTGGAGATTGTACTGAGAGCTTTGTGAGTAGATTTGTATAACGATCGTTACATGATCTCTATAAAATATAATATACAGATAGTTGGGGGTTTTCAGCTTTAAGCTTTCCCATAAAATACTGTGTTCATATGTGTGATTGTTTATGGTTTTAATGTGCGCATGCAATTGTTTTTATTTCCGCAATTAATGATCAATGGTAGAAGAGATTCTATATTGTGCATGAAGTTAAAATAGTGTGTGATCAGGAGAATCTCGGTGTATAACATATCAGTTATCATAACTCTACAAATTTTGTGTAATCATCTGCAGTTCTAGGATGAGTAACCTTCGGCTCTAGGAATGTAATTATAATTTTTCCCTTTTATGTATCAAAGGCTGAAATCAGTCTATGCTGCAAAGTAGTTGTTTGCTTCCAAAACTGAGTATAAGTGGAAACTTTCAAAGCTTCATTTTTATTTTGCATTTATTTGTAGAATGCAAATATATTTTGTTCCTTTTGACTTTTTAGCTTTTCCCATGTCTGTGATGATGATGCATCCTGAGAGCCTGAAGGAGATCCAACAATTATTCCACCTTTGTAGAAGATGAAGGTGCAAATGGGTCTATCATAACAATTGGATGTTTTTATGTAGTATCTTCTTGTTGTGATTCATCTGTATTATTTTTTCTTTTCCTCTTAGTGTACATCTTTAATTCTTTCCCTGAGATCTCTGAGACAGTAGGGGAATCACTTTCCCTTTGTCTTTTTTCATGCTTTTCTGTAGATACTGGAGTCTGAGATATTGTTGTGGGTATGTTATGTTCTTTTGCCTCTTGTAAAGGATCTTCCTACCATTCATCCTGGTTCATGTACTATTCTATTTCATGCCTAGGAGTATGTTCATATGGGGTATTTTGTTGTTCTAACCTTAACTTAGAAATTACTCCTAGAGGGTCATAAGGCTAGGTGAAACTAACCTTGAAATTCATCAATTTCAACAGTACATCTGCTTCCTTCCCTGCTACTCTGGTATTACAAATAGAATTCCCTATTTGAGTCTTGATTTTGAATTGGTCCTTCTTCCTTGCTAATACAAAATGAAGTTGATCCATGTTAATCATTTTCCTAATGTACTCCAAAGAAAATGTTCGAAGAGGGACATATTTAGGCAATCTACATGGTGGTAACTCATAACCATATACTCTAATTTCTGTTTAATTATGGTACAAGTACCAATATACTGTTTTAGATTGTTCACTCAAGTGCATGATTATTTTAATTTTTGTCCCAATCCTTGGTTCTGCATCATTGTTTAATAGAATTATGACTACATGTAAAAACGGATCCACAAATTCATTGAATGTATATTTAGTGGTATTTTTTCTTACTAGTGATGTCCATTGAATTACTAATTGTGGATTTCCCTGACTGTCCATATTTTACAAGGAAAAGAGAATCTATCTAATTGATAAAATAGGAAAAAATACACTAAAACAGAGGTATATTTGAACACTCCTTCTGTGTTAAATTTTATGAATTGCTCATGGATAGAATATGCTAAGTATTGACTGCAATTGAAAATCATATGCTATTCATTTTCTGAGAAAAATGACGAGAAACCAATTATGACCTCATTGACCCATTGATCGGAATGATAACCTAATGAAAAAGCAACAATGAATATCATATGCTTGGTCATTTCTAGAAACATATATCACTGGTAGGGTTGATTTTTTTAGGCATTTGAGCATCTTCTGGAAATAATTTTAAATATTTTATTTCTTTGAGGAAAATTTACTTTTTTATAGATATCCATGAGGGATTCTAGAGAAAATGAATGCAAGGGTTTATGGTTTTGGACCTGAAACATATTATTTATTGACTCTACAGTGATAGTGAACAAAAACTCTTGGCTTTGGGAAATAATTGATCTCTAACTGGGGAAATAACTAGACTGAAACCATATAATGAAATATGGAAAGTAAAAGGTTTGTGGAATGGAAATCTGGAGAAGAGATGAATGCCATAAGTTTAATCATCAATGGAGTCTAAAAAATTATGCTTTAACCAATTGTGGAGTTTGAATAAATCAAACTCACAATTGGTTTATGAAACCTTATAATATTGGTCTACCAATGGTGCATGATCTAAGTCAACAGGTGGAGGAATCATGGGATTATCAGTGCTCTGCGATTTCTTTTTTGAAGACATAGTTGCAGAGGAAAGGGGAGGGACTATATTACCTAGAAATGGTTTGTTTTTCTTTGCTGTGTATAAATTTTGGTGAAGACCTTCAACTGGTTAGTTGCTGACGAATTTTGCTTCAGGTAGGTAGCTGGTACAATGGTATAGTCCTTCCAATGGTTACAGTGGTAGCGAGATGGATTTACAGGATGAAAAATATCTCTTTATGTTTTAAACAAATGAGATTTAACCATTGAAAACCGTAATTTATTGGTAATTTATCAGTCATAGATGAGCGTGGGGAATTTAATAACCAACGGATAAATTACAAGTAAGGGAACGTGATTGATGGAAAGGGAGGACACTTGGCAGAATGGAAGTGGTGGCGAGTTTTTGCGAGAGAGGAGTTAATGGTGTTTTGAATGAATGAAGGTGGTTTTCGGAGGGGGGGGGGATGGTTTATGGTATTGGAGAGAGGGGGTGTGAAATGGATGAAGGGAGGGCACATGGCAGAGGATGGTATTCAGGGAATCCTCTTTTTGCACACCCTCCCTTTTGAGTAAATGTCGGGTGGGATTGGGGGTGTGAAATGCATGTGAGTTGTCGATCGCCTTTGGAGTGTAGATCACGATATCCTGACATAGTGGTGATTTAATAATAAACGACAAAGGTGTTTTCATGATATTTGTCATTAACCATGTTTAATTATCACGCTAATCACACTGATTTTTATATTAAATGAAATTAAACTAAAAACATCAAAGCAGCATTTAAATTTTCTTGCTATACTTTGGGGAATACATTTTTGTATTTTTCACTATATATATATATATATATATATATATATATATATATATATATATATATATATATATATATATATATATATAGATATATATATATATTAATCTATAATTTTATTCTATCCCCTTTTTATTGTTTATTTTCATTTTTCACTCTTTCTTTTGTTTCTTTTTCTATTTTTTACTTTTGCCTAACATTTTTTATTTTTATTTTTCTTCTACAAACACCTAACTTATCAAAACCAAATGTGTTACAAAATTGGCTCCAACTAGGGATCACTTCCTCTTGTAGGATGCAGAGAACATGCAGATCCAAGTGCCTTCTCCTCGGGCTAATGGAGTCTCTCTTGAAAACAATCACACTTTTCTGAAAAATGAAACAAACCGATAATGTACAATGATGAATGGTTGAATCAATATTAGTACTAGATATAATGTTTTAGATATTTTCCATTGACTGGAAATGAAGAATATTGGCCCTCCAAATTTTGTAAGACAAATGTATTGTTTCTTTTGAATTCTACAATGTTGAAAGGCCCTAACCAAAGGTTATCATATTTCCCATGTTTCCCTTTATCCTCTCTTCTAGTATCCCACTTTAGTACTAAATACCCTTCTTTGAAGTCTCTTTCTCTGGATTTCCTACCAAATAATATATTCGTTTTGTTCTGATAATTTCTAAGCTTATACTGAACTTCATCTTTGTTTTCATTCAATTCTATAATATGATTTATTCTTCTAGAAAAAACATCAGGTTCTTTATTTTCTTCTTGTAAGTATTTCGAAACAGGGAAGGCTAATTCTGTGGGAAAATTGGCTTCAATGCCATCAACAAGCTGAAAAGGTGATTTACCTGTTGATCTCTTAAATGATATTATGTTTTCCAAACAACATTCTTAAGATGAATATCACAATTTCTCTTATGATCAGTAAGTGCTTTCTTAATGAGCTTGACCAGCATTTTATTTGAAGAATCTGCCAATCTATTTCCTTGGGGGTAATAGGGGTAGATTGATGTAATAAAATATGGTATTTCTGACAAAAATCAATCATCTTAACACTATTGAAAGCTTATGCATTGTTTGTAACTATATGTTGTGGGCAACCAAATCTAGCCAATATATTTTCTTCAATGAATTTAATAACAATAGTGTAAGTAGCATTCTTGAATGGGATGGCTTCTACCCATTTTGTGAAATAGTCTGTGGCAGTGAGACTCCATTTATGTTGATTGTTGGATGTTGGGTGAATCTATCCAACAAAATCTAGTCCCCACTGTAAAAAAGGTGCTTCTACTAGGACCAAAACAAGAGAGAGAGGTGCCAATCTCTGTTTTCCAGCAAAAATCTGACAGGGTATACAAGTTTTGACCTTTTCTCCTACTTGTGCAAACAACCTCGGCCAATAAAACCCTACTCTAAGAATATTGTATGTTGTTTCTCTCCAAGCATAATGACCTCCACAAATACCTGCATGAAATTGATCTATAACTCCTTTTGTCTTTGCTTTAGTTAAACATAACAAGAGGATGTTTAATGGATCCTTCCAATACAAATTTGCATTGATGATGCTGTATTTCACAACTTTTAACTTGAGTGTTTTATACTGATTCTTTGTAAAGTTTGATGGAAATTCATGATTACGAAGAAATTTTATAATATCAGTGTACCATTCAGATAATAGGAATTTTTCATCAATATGAAGTGGAAGTGGAGTTGATTCAGTTGCAGATGAAATTTCTTGTGGATTCTCATCTACTAAATTTTGAGAAGGTTCTTGTGGATTCTTCTCTACTAAAAGTTGAGAAGGTTCTTATGGATTCTTCTCTACTGAAATTGTCATTACATAATTTATCCCTAATATTTTACAATTGGATTCAGCTAGAAGTTTAGCTAAACCTTGGCCCTTTATCAGTTTTGTAGATTTGATATTAAGATCAAATTCACTAGTACATTTGGGGGAAATTCTGACACTTGGTTTTGACACTTTTGACCAAATGTCGGAAATTTCCCCAAATTTTTTCAATCCCCCTCGAAACCGTCGCTATACCGACGTTTAGAGAAAAGTGTCGCAATACCGACACTTAGACAAAGTGTCGCAATTGCGACGTTTTGAGGAATACGTCGCAATTGCGACACGATGCCCCAAAGCGTCGCTATTGCGACGACTGCCTCCAAACGTCGCAAGTGCGACACAATGTCTAAGTGTCGCAATTGCGATGTTTGGAGGCATCCGTCGCAATAGCGATGATTTGGCTGCCGTCGGTATAATGACACTTATATGCGTGCTACATAGAAATGATTTTATTAAAAACTACATTAACGTATCCGTCGCAATAGCGACGCTTTGGCCGCCGTCGGTATAACGACACTTATATGCACGCTACATAAAAAATATTTTATTAAAAACTACATTAACGTTTGATATCACGCGTGCATTCACCCTCAGCTCTTGCAGAACAACATTCGCCCTCAACATTCGCCCTCAGCTCTTGCAGAACATCATTCGCCCTCAACATTCACCCTCAGCTCTTGCAGAATAGCATTCGCCCTTAGCATTCGCCCTCAGCTCTTGCAGAACAAAATTCGCCCTCAGTATTTGCCCTCAGATATTGTAGAATAGCATTCGCCCTCAGCTCTTGCAGAACAGCATTCGCCCTCAGTATTCACCCTCAGCTCTTGCAGAACAGCATTCGCCCTCAGCTCTTGCAGAACAACATTCGACCTCAGCGTTCGCCCTCAGCTCTTGTAGAACAGCATTCGCCCTCAGCATTCGCCCTCAGCTCTTGCAGAACAGCATTCGCCCTCAGCTCTTGCAGAACAACATTCGCCCTCAGCATTCGCCCTCAGCTCTTGTAGAACAACATTCTCCCTCAGCTCTTGCAGAACAGCATTCGCCCTAAGCATTCACCCTCAGCTCTTGTAGAACAACATTCGCCCTCAGCTCTTGCTGAACAACATTCACCCTCAGCATTCGCCCTCAGCTCTTGCAAAATGGTAAGTTCTTACTGTAGGCCCTTCCTCCTATTGTAGGGTTGACTCTATTTGGGTTTTTTTGGTCAATTCCATTGGATTGTGTTAGGCTATATGGTTCTCTCTAGATATCTTCCAATGTTATTTCGAATGAGTTTCAAAGAGGATGTGTAAGATATGTTTGTGCTTGCATGAATTTGAATCCACCAGTTTCATGAAGTTTAAGCTATGGATTTTAGTTCGACAAACTCATCCATCTCAACACCCAGTAACAAATTTCCCTTGGTTTGATCTATATTGAAGGTGAAGTGAAAAGTGGTAGAGAATGGGAGATCGAAAGTCATCAACTTTATCACAAGGGTAGTACTCCAGATCGAAAGTGATGAGATTTAGTTCTCCAGATTTGGGGATTTTCTGATATTTGGGGATTTTCTGATGACATACCAAAGGTCACATCCATACAACCATATCAAGGTCAATGTTGAGATCATTCTCATATAGATATAGGTCATTGATATATAGGGTTAATATCATCATCACTATCCATGGAAACCGAATGGTTACAAAATCTATGATTGTGGTTGGCTCATTTATAATTATTACCCATTTACAGTAGAGCACAGAAACACTAAATATGGACCAAGAAGAGCCTTTACAACAAGCAATGGAATTGCAGCTACTTCATCAATAACCAATAGCTCCACTTGAGAAAACTTTTCATAATCTTGGGGCTGGATATACTGCAGAGCAAACAATTGTAGTTATCATTCGTGCTCCAATATATTAATATACTTTTTACATTGAACTGAAGAAATGGAAACAAGCAAATGCTAGCCATCATACAATGCTTTGACATAAGAGTTTTGAGTGACATACTTGAAAAAATAACTCATCCACTGATATTTATAATCATTTGAGTTATTCAAGTTAAACACAATGTCAAGAATCAAGATTCAATACCCTCTATTATCTTCATCACCAAATACAAGATTTAAATTTTTCCCAAAGAAACGCTTATTAATTTGGCAGCCATTATTTCTCCCTGCTTTAAAAACCCTACATTTAAATGAAAATAAGCATTGCATTTCAACTACAAAAATCTATTAGTGTTCAAATGTACATGTGTGCATCACTTGTGTAGGGTATTCCTTTTCCACTTTCACATTATCCAAGAATGTGTGCAATATAGTTCATATTTTTTGTGATTTAGATTATCTTGAAAAAGGAAAGGTAAATTATTTCCCATGGAAAAGAAGGTTTTCCCTTTTTACTATTGGAAATGGTACAACAAAGTTCCATTTCTACCCGAAACTCCTATGAAACAGGAACCAAATAAAAGCCATGTCCTCAATGGACATCATTTGGCTTTGAAAATGGCCATTTCACCATGTTGTTTCTTATATTACATCACGATAGTTTCTTAGGTCATTTCTTGTTTCTTGAGATGAAAAACAACCAAAGAAATTATGAAGATCCTTTCAAGAAATAAATGACCATTTCTCAATCACATCTCAACTATTTTTTATTTTATTCAGTGGTTGCTTAATTTGAGAGAAATTTGACACTTTTATAAGGAATATAACATAAAAACACAAAATGGGAAGGAATTGATGAGGTAGATGACCTTTAGTTGTTGTCAATTAAGAATTGATAATACATGATGCATGTTCTGTACTACAAACTAGATTCCTTCCTCGAGTTAGGACACAGAGTATTGAATCAAAGTTTTAGTTTCTAACTTCTTGTGTTGGTTCATCAATCTTGAAATTCAGACATTGCATGTCTTCATTGCTTCATGTTTGAATAATTTGCATTATATCGTACAATAGGAAATTAGGAATTATGATTATTATTACTTTATGGATCTGTTAAGTTACTTTTAAGTTTTCATGGTTTAGTGTGAAATTATTCTTGTGTGCCCCTAGGCCCAGGTGAAGGAATGCCAAGGACTGAGAACCCTAGTTTTTAAATGGTATTGTTTCTTATACCAAAAAACCCATCAACATCACTTCTTATTAGTTATTAACAATAGTGTTGTAAACAATTTGAGAATTGATATAGCAAAATCTCGCACTTCTCAAGATAAAGTCCTAAAGCTAAAGTGTGATACCATGTGTAATTCAATAGCCCCATTGTCACCTCACCAACCTCATTTCACTTCGAGCTAGCTCTCCTCCAACTCAAGGGGGGTTCTCCCTAGTAGATGTTAGGGATCTAATGGTCCAACCAAACCAAGTCAAGAGACCCCTAACTCTCTATGTTTACTACTATCAATCAAAATATTGAACAATAGGGTCAGACATGCATCCTGAAGATAAAATTGCCAGGGTATTTTTGGCTAATTTCAAAGGGAAAGTCCCCAAACACATATAATCAAGGAATTATAACGTGATTTCAAACATTAAATATCAACAAAATAGTTTAAAGGATATTGAAAGGAAAAATGTGATGGAAGATAGAAAGTGCCTTACTTAAATGCTCTAAGGATTTTTCAATAGTTACTCCAAAAGCTTCACTTCAAGGCCCTTCAAGATCGTCTCCAACAATGCTATACCATCAGCTTCAACATTGTTGCTCCAAAAATGTACTCAAGGTCTTCACAACAAGTATAATAGAAGTTTCTCCAACAATATATTCAATAAGATCTTCATTGTCAACTCATCTCTTGTTTGGGTGCCTTAATGTGCAATGACATGTTTCCAGGACTGAATTCAATGCAAGGCATATTTGAAACTCTAACTCTGTCTTTCGGTGTCTTATTAGAAATTATTTCAGTTTTCTTTTTGTGTTTTCAAGTTAGATATTGTTTTCAAGTTTTTACATTTATAATTTTATTGCAATGTGGAAAACTGATCAGGGCATTACAGGAACAACCCCGAGACAGGATGATCGCGGAAAGAGGCCAGCGGAAGAACATGTAAAGTGCCAGCATTGCTCTATCTTCAGGTATTTTATTTATTTACATAATTGAAATAATATTAATTTTGTTCAAATATGCAGACACCTAGCCATGGTACGCCTGATGATTCCCTCTTTGAGGAAGAGCTTTCTTCATCCCTATCTCCACCGCTCTTGTTGCGAAAAAAGGCACGAGATGCAAGGTTGGAATTTAATACTTTGATAGATGCGCCTCAAACACCTGAAACAGAAGAGAGGATAAAACAACTTATGACCCAGCTAGAAACATATCAGGTAATAATAAAAATTCAAAAGGATATTTTTTCTGTTCTGCATGAGATGAATTGTGATAGTTTGATTTTTAATTTTTACATTGACTAAACTAACAAAAAATTCTTTTGTATGTAGTGTTTTCTGGCACTTGATGAACTCGGTGTTGGTGGTAGTGGGACACAAGGGCAAGAGATTTCCCAGCAACCCTCTCGTACACCTTCTACTCCTTTAGGTGTTAGCCAAGAAACACACCCTGCCCAAGCAGACACCCAGCCAACTGCTGAACGTGTTGGCAGTGATGAGGCTGATATGGCCAAATACATTATTGCATTTCCTGGAGCTACAAGTGTCAACTCCACAGGGACCATTAATGACACGTTGCTGGTGAACAATGAAGGTTTCCCTATAAAGCACGTACAACTCCCAGGTAAATTTTAATATTTTAATTATTTCATGTACTCTATCTAAAACATATTTATCATGATTTTTATTTTTAAATTAATGATAATATCTTTTCTTTTCTTTTTTTCTGTGTAGGAAAAAATGAGTTCTACAGGTTTTTGGAGAGCCATGCGTTGGTAATTTTTGGCCCAACCATACGCACAAGGTGGAATTCCCATAATTCCAACCTGAAAAAAGAACTTCTAGATTATCTAGAAGCCCTTTTTTGGGTCAGCACATTTGACAGAACAACGATGGCTCGGATAGCCGACAAATATTTGAAATATACCAAGGACACCTATAGGATGCAATTGCAATTTAACCCTAGATATGAGCGTCCTCTCATAGTTCTAGAGAGTGAGTTGAGAGCACTCATCCATGACGAAAAAGAGAAAAGGGCAAAAAAATAAGGAAATATTTCAACTGGACCCGCAAGGTAAATTACAACTTTAATTCAATAGCTTTAATTTTCTCTATGTCTAAAATAAAAGTGTGCTATGTCATATTTGACTTCAAACTTTTGATGCTAGGTTTCCTGACACCTCGAAGGAAACCAAAGCTAGGATTGAAAAAAAGGGCCATCACAAGCTAGGCCAGGGCAGCTACTGGAAATTAGCCGCAAGAATTGTAATTAAGTAGCTAAACATCTTATAATTTATTGTATCGCCTTCTAACGATTTTGTAATCCTATCAAATATGATTAAAAATACACAATCATATGTAATGTAGGGTGATGACTTCATAATAGAAACTACAGAGGAAGATAAAAATATCGCTTTCCATTTCGGCTATCAAGCCATAGTTGAACGTCATAGAAGCTTGGGGCAGGTCCCAAGATCCAAAATGCCTGATAAGGTAAAACATTAACCTTTCAATATGTTTGTTTTCATTCATAAATTTAATGTCTAACAACTTTGTTTAAATCAGGGGAGTAGCACTACCGATGAGGCAAATAACCCAGTTTTAGAGCCATATGTAGATTATCCTCACGTGCAACCTGATCATTATAGTGGGGACCAGGCCGACAATGCTACTATCAGTGAGGGCCGTGACAGTAATTAATTTCCACTTATAGTTTTTTCTAATTATACCTTGATGGTTGTCCTTATAACGTTTTTTTTTTAAATGACAGAGAATGTTTCCCTTGAGGATCTTACCACCAGAGAGGAAGACAGGGCAACAGTCCCAACGACGACAACTGGTGTGCCAGGTAAATAATCTCATTGCAATTTTTTTTATTAATATTACCGAACTAGTTCAATGATATTTAAAAACTGACAATTAAAATTTAATATTATCTGTTTTTGTAGGCGATTCTTCGTCACTGGATGAGACCAGACATTGTGACTACGAAACTAGGTCAGCAGTGCGGGTTGAAAGGCACAAAGCAGGAGCAGAGCATGATGATATTGATGATGTAATTAGGAGCTTTAGAAATAGGAAGAAGAAAAAGAAAATTTGATAATGTAAAATATTGTATTATTATAAGACAAACGTTACCATACTTGGAACTTTTTTTGCGTTATATAAAAAACTCATTTATCATACTATTTTTATGTCAAGCATTAATTTCAATGTTTCCTTGCGTAATTTTTGTTGAATTTTTTTTATTAGTTATTGAATTTTATTTTTTTATGCTCATGAAAGAAAAAAATGAAATATAGATTGGGTATTCGGGAATTGAGAGTGATGTGAGGGGGGGGGGTGGGAGGGGCCATAAGAGCTTCCACCTTCACGTGGTTGGCCCTGTTTAGTAGAGAATAATTTATTGGAGCGATTTAATCTTGGAGAAAACCTCCCTCGATCCAACGTAGCAACAAAAAAGTCACTGTTGACTTAGTTGTTACTCTTTCAGATCGTGGGAGGCTTGTTCCAAGTTCATGTGACTCCAATAAATTGTTCTTGAAACGAAGAGGAGCTTATTCAGGTATGTTTTGACATTTTCAACATATGTTCTAACATTATCATATGAATGCATCTTAGAGTAAAAAATACTACATCAATTACTTGTATTTATTGTATAGATAATGATGGATTTTGATTGACTTGGCAGTGCAGGTACAAATCCTCTTGCATCATGGGCAATACAACTTGTCAACCAGGGTCATGTCCAGGATATTTTTTCTTGTGCGCTTGACCAGGTTCGTAATGTCACATTTTGTAAGTTCCTTTACAGTTCATAATTCAATATTAAGCTTGTTCATAATTATTATCTAGGTTTTTTGTATGTGTTTTTTCATCTATTTGATTGTAAGCAACTCTGCATGTTTCCTGTTGTTCACTATGATTTCTCCCATTACCACTCCCAGGATGAATCTGGCTTTATTGTTACATAGGTTACTTTATTGTTACTATGATTTCTCCATTTACGATTTCATAGGTTACATCATGTAAAGTTGTCAATCTCAGGTTGGTGATGAGCTTTAGTTCTCCAAATTTGGGGCTTTTCTGATATTTTCTCCCTCATGTCATTCCTGCATCACCTCATTGTTTGAGCATGCCAATTGTCTACCACTTGTACCAATTGGCACATGTCAATCTATGAGTGGTGCCACATTTCACCTATTTTCGGCCCACTTGACCACCTGAAAAACTGAAATCCACACACCATGTGTCTTTATCATTGAGTGCCACATGTCCTAGATATTTAGGCCGATAGGCCTTCTGTTATGAAAGAGATCAATTTTTTTCGTCAGCACTTCTTATCTAGTTACGACACCTATTACTTGTTTAATCTGACGGTCACAGTCTCTTGGGTTACCTTCTAGGTTTGACATACCACTGGTTTTTGGTATATTTCCATGGAATCGGTCTGAAAATACCAGCAACAATCCACACACCTGCAACCGTCGACAGACCTGCTGTTTTAGTAGCTGCATTTCCGCAACTGCCAATACACCTGCCATTTTAGTTGCTGCATTTCGGCAGCTGCCAATACACCTGTTGTTTCATTCTCCTGGACTCTGTGTATGCATATTTTCATATCATTTTATCACGAAGTTGGCTGTAGTGCTTTGACATGCCTTTGAATATTTTTGCAGGTTAGAAGACATTTCAGGCCAGAGCTATTGAATAGACTTGATGAGATAGTTGTATTTGATCCTCTTTCTCGTGATGAACTTAGAAAATTTGCTAGACTACATATGAAAGATGTAGCGATTCGTCTTGCAGAGAGAGGTGTTGCTTTAAGGGTTACAGATGATGCTCTGGATCTTGTTCTTCAGGAAGCCTATGATCCTGTAAGTAATCACTTTGTTTTTCTTTCTTTCTTATTCAGAGTCTATCTTGCCAGGGGATGTGCCCATTATGGTTTGTTATGAGACTGTTGTCAATTTCATCACCGTCTCTCATAATATGTTTGATTGTGTTTATAAATAATAAACAATTATTACACCAAACAATAAACAATTAACTGTACTATGAGTAATGTGATATCTTGAAATAATTCTCAATATAATTTCATAACCTCTACTCGCATTTGGTGGTGTCTATATCACTAAGTGTGTCTTCTTTAAAATTATAGTTACAACAGACAATGAACAATCAACTGCACTATTGGTGATATCTTGTAATAATTCTTATTATAATTTCCTAACCTCTACTCTCACTAGGTGTCTATATCACTAGGTGTATCTATTTTAAAATTATAGTTTCAATGGTAGATAAATTGTTATATTATAGATTTGATGGTGATACCTTGTGATTGATAGTGTAGTTTGAAGCAGCTTTGGCTTTGACTAATATAGTCTCAGGAACCTCTGAGAATACAAAGGTTGTAATTGATTACGGGGCACTGCCTATATTTGTGGAACTTCTTACCTCTGGGAATGATAATGTTCGAGAACAAGTAGCACGTTTATTTTAGAGGCATAAAATTATTCTTCCCAACTATCTTTATATGTCTGTAATTTTGGAATTTGATTTAAAAAACAAGTAGCCAACTTTGAGTTCAACTCGTGTTCGTGTAAGGTTGTTTGGGCTTTAGGAAATATTGTTGGAGACTCTGCAACATTTAGGGATCTTGCCCTCAGTCATGGAGCTCTGAGGCAAGTGCTTGCCCATTTGAATGATACTGCAAGAATTTCAATGATAACAAATGATACACGGGCTCTGTCAAATTTTTGCCATGGTAAACCCCAACCACTATTCGAACAGGTAAGCAGAATACATTTTCTACCTCTTCTTCTTAGTTCGCAAATACTGTGGATTTTTTTTATAGATCTTGGTGCTTGGTATATTTGGACGTAATATGGAACTAGGTGCTTGTTCATTACAATGACTCTATCATTAGGTTTTATAAAATGCTCAGAAATTTGGGTTTCACAAGGGGATTACCCTTGCTTGCAATTATCGATTATCAATCACATTCAAAAAAAGTCTTTCGTAGCATTGTTGAGCTCTTTGTTGGTGAATTTCCGAGGCAATTTCACAATATCTGCACTAAATTTGTCTGTCCTTTTCAATACTCTACGCTTGTAAAAGAACCAGACAAACAATCTAGTGGCCAATGCAATAGAAACAACACCTCCTATTGCAATGCCTGCAATTCAACCTCTCTTCACGCATGAATGACTATGGCACCCTCTTTTGTGAACAGGTACTAGAGCTGAAGGTACTGGTTTCCATTAGGATTGTGGAATTCAACATCCAAAATAGTATCAAATTCCACTGCAATAGTATTCCCCGGCAGGGGCAATAGTTCATTGAGACCTATTGGACTCATCACCCCCAAATAGCCTCCAGGGCTACCCAGAGTGTGATCATCTGGAGCAATAACAAATGCTCATCCATCCCCAATTGAAACAAGAACAGGACCCACATTGGTTACAGAAAAGGAGAAACATGTTTTGAAAGAAGAAGAAAATTTTGTATTAGGGTCCAGAAATCTAACTGGTCTATTGTACAATGCCCTACCTGCACTTCAAATTGGTACTCCCAACTCCATGCTAATGCTCACTGTGCCATTCTTCAGATGGGCATCTTAACCTGAAGTTTGATTCCAAAAAACCCAAGTCCCCTGTTCTATGCCCAAGACCTCTGTTACAACGAGTAGAGTTCTGAGTGAAATATTTCACAATAGGAAGCAAAAGAAACATCGCAAAATTGCTCCGCTTTAGACTGATAATTTTCTGTGCGAAAATTCAACTGCGGACAGTAAAAACATAATATCAAACACAACCAATCGATAATGGAATTTGAACATGAGGATTTATAACCACAGAAAACCCTCTCCAGGTTAAAAGAATTCTAGAATGGCTTTAAGATTCTACTAATGAGCGCTTACAACACCATAGCAATTACTGTCACAATGAAATCTACTGAAAGCAAAGCCCTTGTACAGTTTCTACATTTCCACAGTGGAAGCAAGAATCTTGCTATCTCTCATGATCTAGTTCTGTGGTCAAATCCTTTGCTATGGCTGTCTTGTTCTGCTAAACGTGGATCTGTCTTAGCTTTGGCTCTGGTTCTCATTTAGGATCATGGCTATCTGATCTTGCTGTGGCTTTGAATATACAAACTTGTTCAATAGGAAAATGTTGACTCTGCTATATATAGGAGCTTCAATGGGTGCTCTCAAACTGCTCTACTACAGTAGTTGCACTCTCAATGGACTTCTACAGCAATTGGCACCATCAATCTTCTTTGTTACAATGATGGCTCACTTCAAAAAACTGTGCTACAACCATTGGCACCATGAATCTTCTCTCTGCTTCATCAAATGGTTGGCACCATCAACTAACTTTGCGCTCCTTGGGGTGATGACAGTGGCAAACACTTTTTTGGGCAGCTTTGTTTTGTCTCTGATTCAAGGCAGAATTATGTTGGCCTTGTTTTTTAGTCCTTGGAACTTAGTTCTCTCATATTTGCCATCCTATCCCCAGTTTGCTACCGAGAAAGACATAACTTCACGATATCAAAATTGACTATTTTTGGCCATTTATCTTTAGTAATGGTACAACTTTAATTTGGTGCATTCGTACAGTATCTGAAGAGCACTCTCAAGCTGTTATTCAATATTTTAGCATAACTACTACATTTAACTGCCATGCTCTAATATTTTATCAACCATAAGCATTCTTAAGGTAGTTCCACGTTTGTGAAGCAGAAGGAATGCTTCTGACAGCTTCTTATCATAGTGGTACAATCCTGTTCGCAGTTTATCTTTTATAAACCTCCAATTTTCCAAACGTAGTAGAGACTATAGTTTGCATCTCAAATTTTGGACAAATCTATTTAGTATTCTACAGAAAATGCATTAAGAATATAGTGCTGTGTCTACTAAGCACAAATAATTGTTGTACTGAGTCATCTAAACATCTTTACATCCTCGTTTAATATTCCTTTTCTGTTTTCGCAAATTTTCCTCTGCTACGAAAAATGTAATTATATTAATTTTTTTCCATCGATATACGGATTGGATCTAATTAGATGTAAACCCTTGCTACAATGGTTATTCGAATGGGTTAGAATGTGCATTGTTATTTGTTTCTTTTGAAATACATGCATTACCACTACGCGAGATCTTTGCATTAATTTTGAAATGTTGAGATCTTTGCATTGATGTTGCCTTTGCTTGGTGGTATCTCTAAGATTGAGCTGATCCAAAGGCAATGGATGTGCATCAGCGATCGATTTCTCTTTGCTGGTACTGTAATCCAAATCCTCTAACATGCAAACAGGTGCCGCAACAATTATATCTAGGATTGATCGTTTTTTTCTCACCTTCACTTTAGGCTTGGAAAACTTTGTTCCATATTTTTTAGCATTTGACTCACCTAATAGATAGTGATCTATGTGGGCATTTAAGGCTATATTGGATGTAGATGAGAAAGATCTACAAACAGGACAAACCTTTGGTATCATGGCCTTTGGAAGAGATCCCGGATTCCCAAATTCTTCGTTCTTCCCAGGATCTACCTTGCTCTTCTCCAGAGTTTGGATCTGCCTTGTAGGCTCCTGCCTCTTTTACACTGCTTGAATTGGAGCACCTCCATTATGATATCAAATCATCCGCTAATATTAAATGACACAGGTCGCAGATGATTTGATAGACTTTCCTTTTGGGCACTTCACCGTGAACCAAGTTTTAAAATGTCACAACCCACTTGATATTTATCCCTAGTAAAAGTGTCACATGTGAAGATTAGGCTTTTGATGAAGTGATTAACTTGGTAAAGAGAATTTTTTATTACTTATGTATTCGGCCCAAAAATATAGATTTTGATGCTCTATCATTTTTAACCATGGGCTGAAAAACATACAAAAAACTATGTTTTTAGTGAAATTTGAGTTCACAATAATCGATGCCAGTCAAAATCTAGACCTTGCTCCCAGCTTACTGGTAAAAGGCGGTACTCATATTTCATGCAAGTAATGGAATGTATTTTTCATTGTTTTATCTTGTCTTATTCGAACTCCCAAGTCTAGCATCAATGATTGTCTTATGCTTCAGAAAAAAGGTATTATGCTTTAGAGAAGTGTATCTACTTCTTATTATACTTCTTAAATTCCAAGTCTAGCATCAATGATTATTTTATGCTTCACACATATTCTAGTTTTCATTATACTCCTTGAAACATTTTTTATTAGTTGAATGAGACAAACTTAAAAGGAGTAAGCTAATATATTAGCAAAAGGATTTTTTTCACAAATCTAAGATTCTTATAGGAATTCAATGGAAATTTTAGGCATCACCTGAGTAATCTTCAGCGTCTGCAAATTTTGACATCCAGAGAGAAGTTTGTTACAAAATTAGGCAGCTCCTACTTGAAAACATGTTGATGTTGATGCGTAGCAATCTCCTTCATTTATAGCCATGTGTTGGAATATTTGAAAATTCCAGGATAACAATGGAGAGAGTAATACTCTCCTCTTCTAACACACAGAAAATATTAAAATTTATTCACTGGAAACAGAGTTCAACACTTTGAAAAATTTCTATTCCTTCAAAAGAAAACTATTACAAATTCTTCCTCACTGAGAGGGATTACAAAATGTGACTGCTACAAAACACAGTGCACTCAAAATTCTTCTATGTCTCTAAAACTATGCACTGTTGTGCTCTTAAAAACACTTACACTGCTATTGTGTGTAATAATAAAATTTACAACTACATTTCGAAATAGGCTCACAACCCTTTTCTTTTATATGCAATGCATATATTAAAAACATAACAAAACTATGCAAATAACAAATCTATTAAAATGCTCCTGGGGTCCACAATTTATAAATGTTTTAATATATATATGAAATATATATATATATAACATATATACGTCGCATTTTGTTTTCAATAAAACTATTCCCCTGGGCGTTATATAAAATAAAACATATAACAAAAACTTTGTCAAAACTTCAAACGAACCCTTTAGCCGTGGAGCCCACCAGACTTCAAATGGCGATAAACCTTAATTCATACCAAATTCGCGTTCCAAAATAGCCTGCTGACGTCGGCCAATTTTGTGACACGAAAACCAAATGAATTTCGCCCTAATCTTTTTCGAGTCCGAATTTGGGCTGGCGTACGGAGAGAGAGCTATGACGCAAATTTCTTATCAAATTCACCCTAATCTTTTTCGGGTCCGGATTTCCACTACATGAGCAGCCCAAACAAAGATCCTCTCCAATCAATTTCTACCACGTGTCCTCCTCTGGATTGTCATATCAATCGCATTAAGTTTTAACGTCGTTGTTCAATCAATCGCATTAAGTTTTAACGTTGTTGTTCAATCAATCGCATTAATTTTTAACACTGTTCAAGATCAGACCTCCACTCCTATTAGCCATTCCGCATGCTCCAATATGATCCGGTCTTCGGCTCTCATCAATGAGATTTATGACGGGCGTTCTTCGATGCCATTGCAGTCGGGTTGATAAAATGGCATTTCACTATGGTTTCTCAGACGAGCCGCAACCTTTGAATTACAGATGCTCTCTGGTTGCTGGGCTACACTACCTGCTCACTGTGACGGGAAGGAGAAGCCAGCTGAACTGCTTCTTAGACCTTGCTGCAAATTTGCATTTCTCTCGGTCTGGTCCGTGTTTGTCTTCCTCGGTTTCTTGGAATCCTGCTTCTTCGTCTCGTCTTGTGCCCACTACTGAGACTGCACCCATGCCTCACGTGCATCAAAGGATGTGTTTCCGCAGGGGTAGCACCAGAGGCCAACCCCTGCGCGCTCCCTCCAGCCCCTCAACCGAGTCGTCTTCCCAATCAAATGATTATTACGCAGGCCACTATCCAAACACTAGAAGTGGGTGGGGTCGGGTTCTAGGATCTAGCCACTATATGGGCTCCCCTGCTCCTCATTTCCCCACTGGTTCACCTTCTCCCACAACGCGCATTGCACTTTTTTCCTTTAATTTCTCTCTGAACCGCCCATGAATCACAGCTTCAATCACCGTGGTTTTCCGTGAAGAGGCCCAAGTGGAGGAACAATGCACCCGTCCGGCGGGTCTGAGCTCAAAAAAAGACCATCTTTCAGGCCTTCGGGAGGGGAGCGGTGGTGTGAATGTGCAGGAACTGGATGCTCGAGATCCTGGACCTTCCATGTCTGAAGCTGCTCCCGCCGAAGGATGGTGCCGAATTGTCGAAGAACCACTGGATGAGTAGCTGGTTCTCTTTGATTTGGTTTTTTTGCTTCACGACCCACTTAATTGGGCATGTTTTTGTTTATATTACTATGCTGGACCTCTGTTTTATTTTTGAATTCTGTAAACAATGGTTCCCCTGCATGGGCAATACGTTCAAGACTGGTTTCCCCGTATGAGGGCAGTCTTCTTTTTTGATTTTTTGACAAATTTTCCATAAGTCTGGGCAATGTTTTTGACTTCGGTCATGTTGTAATTTTATTCCCACTGTTAATAGATTAACCTTACTTAGAAAAAAAAAAGTTACTCTGTTTCTATTTTAAACCTATTTTTTGAAATACAGAGCCATGTTTATATGATTGTTTATAGTCGAAGCGCTGGCTGCGGGGTGGTTTACTATATTAATATTTCATGGTCGAATTATGTTCATAACAATTGGAACGCCCACAATTCATAACAAATATTGGAGATTTACTGTCCTGTTTTAAAGTTTCATTTTAATGTTTGCCGAAGGATGGTGCCGAATTGTCGAAGAACCACTGGATGAGTAGCTGCTTCTCTTTGGTTTGGTTTTCTTGCTTCGCAGCCCACTTAATTGGGCATTTTTTTTCTTATATTACTGTGCTAGACCTCTGTTTTATTTTTTAATTCTGTAAACACTATAATCGTCAAAGATATCAAACGATGGTTCCCCTACGTGGGCAATGCAAAGACCTGAAAAACGTTCAAGATTGGTTTCCCCGTATCAGGGCAGTCTTCTTTTTTGACTTTTTGATGAAAAATTTGCCATAAGTCTGGGCAATGTTTTTGGCTTTGGTCATGCTGTAATTTTATTCCCACTGTTAATAGATTAACTTTACTTAGAAAAAAAAAAATTGCCCTGTTTCTATTTTAAACCTGTTTTTTGAAATACAGAGCCATGTTTATATGATTGCTTATAGTCGAAGCGCTGCAGGGTAGTTTATTATATTAATATTTCATGGTCGAATTATGTTCATAACAATTGGAAAAAAAAATGTTACCCTGTTTCTATTTTAAACCTATTTTTTGAAATACAGAGCCATGTTTATATGATTGTTTATAGTCGAAGCGCTGCGGGGTGGTTTATTATATTAATATTTCATGGTCGAATTATGTTCATAACAATTGGAAAAAAAAATGTTGCCCTATTTCTATTTTAAACTTGTTTTTTGAAATACAGAGCCATGTTTATATGATTTTTTATAGTCGAAGCGCTGCGGGGTGGTTTATTATATTAATATTTCACGATCGAATTATGTTCATAACAATTGGAAAAAAAAATGTTGCCATGTTTCTATTTTGAACCTATTTTTTGAAATACAGAGCCATGTTTATATGATTGTTTATATTCGAAGTGCTGCGAGGTGGTTTATTATATTAATATTTCACAGTTGAATTATGTTCATAACAATTGGAATGCCCACAATTCATAACAAATATTGGAGATTTACTGTCCTGTTTTAAAGTTTTTTTTTTTTTTTTAAATTGAACCCGTCGTCGGTATACCGATGCTTTGTAAGCGTCAGTCTTCTGACGTCTTGAACAATTTCCATTTTCATCGGTCTTGTGACGTCCGTCGATATTGTGACAGTTCTTCCTAGGGTTGGTATTGTGATGCTTTTGGAATGCATCGGTATTGCGACGCTTTTGGAATGCATCGGTATTGTGACGCTTTTGTACAGTGTCGGAATTGCGACATCTTAAAAATGTCAGAATAGCGACAATATAAAAACGTCGGAAGAGATAAGTTCAAAACGTCGGACCACATTTCATCGAAATTTCGATAGTTTACGAACGTCGGAAGAGCAACGGTATCAAAAAGTCAGAAGAGCGATGTTAAAAACGTCAGACCACATTTCGTCGGAATTGCGACAGTTTACAAACGTCGGAAGAGCGACGGTTTGGGAAACGTCAGAAGAGCGACGCTTGTTTGGAAGCGACAGAAAAAGTGTCGATAGTGCGCCACTTTTTCAAGGCGTTGAAATTGCGACGTAATGTCAAACCACGTATTTTCCGTCCTCGAACTGTTGCTCTTGTGACGACTATGTGTCCGAATAGCGACGAAGTGGCCGTTGGAAATTGGGCCAAATTTTCTAGTGTTAAATTCTAATATCTTAGTGATCCATATTCCTCTTCTTCCATATGTATTAGGTTGTGATAGCACAGTTTTAACAACATTGTGTTGGGTGTGGATCCTGATTACCTTGTTTATTTTTTATCACAGCGTTGGACCCATGTACCTTAATGGGGTGGCAACGCCGCCTATAATTAAACACTACCTTAGAGCAAGAAAAATATAGGAAGACTGTGAGAGAGAACAGAGGATATTACAACGGATCTGCTGTAGGTTGTATCTCTTCATTTTGCTAGATAATAGAAAGGAAGGACTGGCTGTTTAGGGTGGACGTAGCCCAAATTGGGTGAACCACGTATATCTGTGTCTCTCTGGTTTTATGTGTTTTGTGTGTTTGTGTTTTTCCACATATTTTATGTGTTGCATTTCTCTGTAATATATAGTTTTCTAACAACTGGTATCAAATCTGAAGGTCTATTTGGCTGATAAACTCACAGGAAGAAGGGTTCCTGGTTCGAGTGGGAGCAATGGTGGAAGATGGTAAATTTAGGGTCGAGAAATTTAACGGTTAAAAATCCCCAATGTGGAAGATGAAGATGGAAGATTATCTGTATCAGAAATATTTGTACCTACCATTGAACGGAAAAACAAAGAAGCCAATGGCTATGACAGACGCAGAATGGGAGATTATCGATAGAAAGGTACCTGAAACAATACGTTTGTGCCTCGCGGCGTCGGTAGCCTTTAATATTTTGAAGGAAACAACAAAAAAGGGTTTGATTAAGGCATTGGTGAAATTATACGAAAAACCCTCGGCCTCAAAAAAGGTATTTATTATGAAACATTTATTTAATATGAAGATGTCGGAAGGTGGATATGTTGCAGAGCATTTAAATGATTTTAATACAGTTACCAGTCAGTTAAGTTCTGTAGGGGTAAAATTTGAAGATGAAGTTAGGGCTCTTTTATTTCTGTGCTCATTTCCAAAAAGTTGGAATGATTTAGCTATGGCCATTAATAAATCTGTCTTTGGATCTAGTACTTTAAAGTTTGATGATGTTGTTGGTGCTATCCTTAGCGAGGAAATGCAACAGAAAATATCTGGTGAGACATCGGGTAATGCTTTAAGTGCAGAGTCTAGGGGAAGAAAAATGGAAAGAGGAAAGAGCTCAATATATCACAATAAATCAAGGAAAGAAAAATCCAAGTCTAGATCAGGGATAGTGTGCTAGAAATGCAGAAAGAAAGGACACCTAAAGAAATTCTATAGATCTCAAAAGGGAAAATAAGGATACGCAAATCAAGAAAACAATCATGAAGAAAATGTGACAGGTGATGTGTTACAAGATGCTTTGATTCTTTATTTTGAAAATGTTACTGATTCATGGGTGTTAGATTCAGAGGCCTCATTCCATGCCACACTTGATAAGAAATATTTTCATGACTATGTTCAAGGATATTTTGGACAAGTTCGTTTAGGTGATGATAAACCCTGTAAAATTGTTGGAATGGGTAAAGTTCTTGTAAAACAACAGAATGGAAACCAATGGCTTTTAAAGGAGGTAAGGCATGTTTCAGATCTGAAGAAAAATATGATTTCAACAAGGTATTTAGGCGGTGAAGGTTGTGTGACAACTTTCACAAATAAAACTTAGAAGGTCACCAAAGGAGCCCTGGTAATAGCAAAAGGAGAAAAGGTTGGTACATTGTATTTATGCAATGGTATTTCTAACTCTGTTAATGCTTTAACTTCCAAAGGAGAAGATGCAACATTATGGCATCATAGGCTCAGACACATGAGTGAGAAGGGGATGAATATTCTTCACTCAAGAAATTTTTTGCCGGGTTTGAAGAATGTTGATTTGGATTTATGTGAGAATTGATTTATGGAAAACAGAAGAGAGTCAGATTTCTCAGACTTGGGAAAGAAAAGAAGAGCAAAAAATTAGATCTTGTGCATACATATGTATGGGGACCTGCTCAGGTATCATCTCTCGATGGCTCTCGTTATTATGTTAATTTTATTGATGATGCAACTAGAAATACTTGGATTTATTGTATTCAGAATAAATCTGATGTATTTGATACTTTCAAGAAATGGAAAGCTTTGGTTGAGATTGAGACAGAAAAGGATTTGAAGTGTCTCAAATCAGACAATGGAGGTGAATATTGTAGCAAAGAGTTTGATAGGTACTGTTTAGAGCATGGAATTCGTAGAGAGAAGACAGTTCCAGGAACACCACAAGAAAATGGTGTGTTAGAAAGGATGAACAGAACAATCATGGAGCGTGCAAAGTGCATGAGATTACATGCAGGATTTCCTTTACAATTTTTGGCAGATGCTGTAGATACTGTTGTTTATCTAATAAAAAGAGGGCCTTCAAGTTACTTGGATGGTGGTATTCCAGAGGAAGCATGGACAGGTAAAAAGGTAAACTAATATTTTTTAAAGCCTTTTGGTTGTGAGGCCTTTTTCCATATTAATAAAGAAAACAAAACAAAGCTTGAGGAAAAATCAAAGAAATGTACCTTTATTGGATATGGTGTTAATGATTTTGGTTATCACTTATATGATTATGAAAATCACAAAATCATTAGGAGAAAAGATGTAATATCCAATGAAAAGGTCTTGTATAAGAATCAGTTGTAGGAAAAGAAACAGGAAAAGGAAAACAAAGAATACACAGTTCTTGATGAGATCACAGAAAAGGTAAAGGTGCCTGAAAATAATAATAATCAACAACCATAATAATAGCAACCACCACAACAGCAACAGGCACCTCAAACACCTGAAAGTGGTGTTAGAAGATCTACCAAGATAAGTAGACCCCCTGAACGATACTCTCCTTCATTATATTATTTATTGTTGAATGATTCTGGTGAACCCGAATGTTATGAAGAAGCAATGCAGGTTGAAAGCAAGAAGAAGTGGGAGCTAGCCATGGAAGAAGAGATGGAATCTTTAATGCATAACCAGACTTGGGACTTAGTCCTGGAGTGAAAATGTGAAGTTGGGTTACACTTTTTTCCCTTTCTTGAGAAAAAAATTTCATTTTTTTCAGTTCTTCAACTTTCTGCAAGCTAAAACAATTTTTCTGTTTAGAATTTCTTTTTGCGATAAAAATAAAAGTTGTTAGAAATTTTGTTAGCTTTCTATTACTTATTTTTTGGAATTCTTTTATACATATTTGTTATATCAACTTAGCGCTTCTTTGAGTGCGTGTTTTTTAACAATCAATAGATTCATAAGAAGTCATGTTAATACACAATGTTGTATTCTTTGAAAATTTGTGTTTTTGAGAAACAAAATGTGTTACAACAATCCAGACAGTGTCTACTTCGGTTTTCTCATATTTACAAAGCCAATGGATGGATATCATAATTACTAGAATTTTTTGTACTGGTCCAATATGAAAAACTGCATATTTTGAATATGTTTCGCAACACAAGAAATTCCTTAACATATAAGTTATAAACTAAAAATCTAAAAGCTACCCATTAGAGACAACGAACCAATGCAATGTACGATAATTTTTTCAATTTTTTTTACAATGTATTTTCGAAGATACAGAATTTTGATTTCACTAAATCATAATGACCTTCAAAAATTGTTTGCATCTGTTTTATTACAAAATTAATTAAAATTAGTAAATATTTATGAAATTCCATGAAATTTATATTTCCTGAAAGTAGATTCAATTTTGAAAATGCTTGTCTTGGTTTCGACAGTTAATTCAGAATGTTTCATGGAGTTTAATCAGTCCAAAGTTGCATAAATGTATTCAGGGCTTGGTTCTGCGTAACTGGTAACGCATTAGTTCGGCCGAACTCTTAAACAAAGTTCAGCCGAACTATTTTTTGCGCCAACGACACGTTAAATCAAACATTAAAGTAGTTCGGCCGACCTATTTATTAGAATTTCAGCCAAAATTTTACTTATTTTTCCGTCGGCCGAAAAGTACCGCCGAGCCCCTCTAAAAAACATTTCACGGCAATATAAATTGCTGCGAAACCATTTATTATTTTCGCATATTTTCGCATGTTTGGTCTGATTTTACAGAAGTCTTGATCTGATTTTGCAAAGAATTGTTTTGGGTTTAAGGACTTTTCTTGGAGGTACATTCAAAGGATTTTTCTTTGAGACACATTATTTTCGTACAATTGATCTGATTTTGCAAGGAATTTTTTTGGGTTTAAAGAATTTTCTTGGAGGTACATTCAAAATTTCTTGGATGTACATTCAAAAGACATTTCTTGGAGGTATGTGATACAGTTTTTTGGGCTTCATTTTTTTTTAAAGTATGAATTTGGGCTTAATTTTAAAAAGACATTTTTTGGTTTTGGGTTGAAGTAAATATTTTATAATGATTTTTTAAAATGAGTTTTTGTGTAACTTTTTAAATGAATTTTTTTTGTAGGAATTGGAAGTAAATATTTTGAACTTCGTTTCATTTTTATAAGACATTTTTTTCTTGAATTTTTTAAAGTAAGTGTTTTGGATTGGAGTATGTATTTTTTGCAAAAAGTTTAAAATGAGTTTTTTTAAAATTAAATCTTTTATGATGTTTTTTTTAATTGAGTTTTTGTCTAAATTTTTGAAGAAATTTTTTTGAAATTCATACTCTATTATCATGGGAAATCAAGGAAATTGTACAAGAAAATATGATCGAAAAAGAGACCCTGACGAACGTAGAGAGGAGACGAGACAATATCACAAAAGAAAGATAGAAGCACTCTCAAATATTGGAGGGGAAAATCAACCTCAACTAGAAGTTGAAACAGGTATGTAAATATAAATATTATGATTTTGATATATTTAAAATTTTCCTACTGTAAAATGTGAAGCTTAATTTTTATTTGATGAACTAATTTGAAAAATATTTTGCAATGTAAACAGAGAGAGATATTCCTCAAAACATTGATGATGAGATACAAAATTTTGAAAGAGAAAGTGAAATAGATATTGAACCAATGATTGAAGATGGTGAAAATGATGAAAGAAATTCAAGTGAAGAAATTGAATCACAAGGGTATGTATATATATGTGTGTGTGTGTGTGTGTGTTGAACACATGCACGTATTATTGAAATTATACATATATTTATTAATTTAGTTATTTATTGAATATGTAAACTTATTATGTACTATTCATTCGAATATGTACAGATAAAATCGATGTCGATGATGAGATGTTATAAAATGTTGACACTCACACATATGGAGATAAAAAAGCTGACCATTATATAAGATATCGTGTTAACCACATTTTTGAGAAGTATTTCATAAAGGAAAATGTGACAGTTCAAGCCCAAATGTTGAAAGGTCTCCTATCATTAAGGAAATTAAAAGAAGCTACGACTTTATTGGGTATTCGAAAATCAATCAAAGATAAAAAAAATGAAGGAAAATGTGATACAAAATACAAATAGTGCTATAAATTCGATGCAAATATCTAGACAGAAAAATGTTTCAATTGTACGTAGAGCAATACATATGGCAGTGGTTTCATCAAGTACTAAAAACAATCGCTTGGTAAAATCTATGACACGAGCATTAGGAACCTCGCGAAAAACTTCGCACAAACATCGAAAATTTCGGTTGCAAATAGATGTAAATGATGAACTTGCTTGTTGGAGAGCTATTTGTAGGAAACCATATAAATATAGACTTGGAGAAATGTTGAAAAAATAATATATGAATATTGGAAGAATAATTCGCGTCTTTCACCAACTGCAAGGCATGTGAGGCGAAGAAGAATAGCACGAAATCAATATGAAGAACGTGAAAAACATTTCTTGGAAACCAATCAGATAGAGTTGTTCAAAAATTTCAAAGAAGAGAATCATGAAATTCATGTTTCAATCAATGATTTTGTTCAACAAAAACCATGGTATGTAAAACCTATCACCGTACGCAACACTTGTTGTTGTCGTTATCATGTGGAATTTGAGTTATATTATGACACATTCCTTGATTTTGGTAGAACATTTTGGAAGGATTCACCTCCTCCTTCCACTATCCGTGATTTCATATCTCAAATTCTATGTAAAGAGAAACCGATGAACTATTTTACAAAAAGAAATGTGTTGGTTGTAAAAAAATGCAATGATTGTGGAAATTTGACTAAATTTCAAAACAAATATCGTACTGATATAAATGATCAATCATTTTCCAACATGAAGGTGAAATGGAAGAGATATGAATATATCCATACATCGATTCAAGGTGCAAATAGTATTAAAAGAATTGAATTACGAGAAGAACAAATTTTTGTGATAGAATTTTTGAGAAAGTTTGAGGCAGAAATTTACAAATGCACCAAGAATTCCCATAGAGCTCAATGGAAAGGCTTGCAATTCAAAAAATCCCGTGAATTTTTTCCACCAGGGACCATTTTGTTAGTAATTGATTTTGTAGAAAACTACACAATTGTTCCACAAGAAGAAATTCAGAGTGAATACTATCATTTTGACCAAGTCTCCATGCTCGTCCATATTCTATATAGACATGCTGAACAAAACTCGATTATATAGAAAGCACCAGTGAAAATCAACATATTATTAAAGAAAATCACTTTTATATCAGTGACGATCGTACACATGATACATATTTTGTACAACATTGTTTTGGAAAAATTTATGATTCCTTGAAAAATCATGGAATAAAACTCAATGAACATTGGATATGGTTAGACGGATGCGCAGGACAATTCAAATCTGCACGATTATTATTTGGTTGTGTTGTCTTCATAAGAAAACCTGCATTAAACATTTTTGGAATTTCTTTGAGACTGACCATGGAAAAAGACACCATGACGGTGCAGGGGCATGCATAAAACGATCACTTCGAAGATATCAAATGAACCCCTCTGCAAGCCAACTTGTGGACGCGAAAGAATTTGTTCAATGGTGCATCGCTGCTCTAAGCCATGAGACTAACCGATCAAGGGAAGTGTGAAGGTACATTCAATTTAATTTTTATTGGATATCTAATTAAATAAGCAGTGTACATTTATCACAATGATTATCTTTGATTGTATTTTGATATCATATTTACATTCTTCTTTAAATTTTCCATATAAAGGTTTTTTTGGCATATTGGGATCGAAGACGTAGATAGATCAATTGGAAATGACGTTGAAATAATAAAAGGGACTCAAAAATTGCATTCGAATAAAACAAAGTCGTCCAGAAATGTGTTTGCATTGGATAAAAGAAAATATTCTTTTTTTTGTCCTGTTTGCATAAACAACACAAAATCCAATGACGTTTGTGAAAACAAAATGTATGTAAAAGATTGGAAACATACAGAGCTAAATACAAAGGGAAAAATGTCGGTTGCAATGTTTGAAGAAATGCAATCAGAGGAGACTACAATATCATCCGATGGTGATCGAGTTTCTGATCTTGTTAGAGAAGGTAAAATTTGAATTGCTTTCTAATGATAAAGATCTAGAAATAAATTTAAATATGTATAATTTTGTTAAGTTTTTTTTATTGTGTAGGAGATGTTTTTGCTGTAATTGCACCTATTGACAACGATGAAAATGTGAAGTATTATTTTATGCATTGCACTGAACGAAAAATGAAATTATTAGAAGACTATAATGACCGTGAATTTCCATATGAAAGAGGATCTATTATACTGAAAGGTTATTTTTTCAGACAAACTAATCAAAGTTGGAATTTTGTTTACTTTGAAGACTATGAACCTGATTTCATAAGTTGTCAATATAGTCACTTGGTGTGTGCAGCACGCATAAAGTTGATCAAGGTTCAATCAAAGAAAAAAACGAATATTAAGAAATGGAAAATGTCAAAATCCGATCATGAATGGATTATTGAAGATGGCATTCCATTGGATTTTTTTTTTATTGAACTACCCAATAATTTATTCTCTTTGGATTATATGTTCTAGAACTTCCAGTACTCAATTAAAAATTGAGCTTCCTTGTTATGTTATCTGTGCAAGTGTTTTCACATGTACAAATTGTTTTGGTACATGCACACTCTAGTATCAACTGAAAGTAGCTTTTTTATACATGCATTGATGAAAAATGTTGCATACATATTGGATATATATATATATATATATATATATATATATATATATATATATATATATGTTCTAGAGTGCAATTAACTAAAAGTAATTTTTCTATGTGCATTGATGAAAAATGTTGCATGTACTGGATATATACATGAACTCAATGCACGCCCAGTTTTTCTTGTGCGCTTTTTTGGTAAAAAGTATCCACAATGTAAATAAATCATCTGTGGTATAATTTTGTACGAAGATTGCTTTCAGACAAGAGACTCGGAGCACTTCTTTGAATTTTGGTGGGATTTGACCCACATCTCTATTCCTGATTGAAAATCTAGTACAAAATTTGTTTGTCCAATGGTCAAATATGTTCTATGTGCATTGATGAAAATATTAAAGAAGTTGTTGGAGTAAATATTATTATTATTTTTTTTAATTTAATGGTAGGATTGTTTGAAATTTGTTTTTATGGTGGAACTGGATTTAATATTATCAAAAATCTCTACTACATCTAAAATCTTGAAATTTGATAGGTTTTTTTTTTAAAGGATTGCTTGAAACTTGTTTTTATGGTGGAATTGGATTCAACACTATCAAAATCTTGAAACTTGACAACTATACCTAGAATTTCCAAAATAATTTATCCAATTTTACTCTTAAAAAAAAAAATTCCATTATTTTCAAGACCAATTTACTCTTTTTTTTAACTATAAAATTATTAAACACTATAAAAATAATTAATTTATTACTTTTTCACAATAATAATAATAATAAAATAAAACCCTATTAATGAAGTTACAGTAACATAAGCAAAAGGCAATAACTTAACTTAATATCTTAAGTCACAACAGCGTTCCAATGTCATCAGGTGTAATTGAAGATTAGTGCCCATCTTGCAGTCAATCTCTATGTTTTCGGAAAGAAATCATTATGATCATTAATTTGTGGCCTAAAACGATGGCACCATTTATCTTAGATGTTAAATACATGATGTGGAGAGTTAGATATGACTAACTAAACCCACATAAATCAATCATTTTCAAAATCTTCCAAACAAAGTAGTCTACCCTAGTAATGTTTTAACCCGGGAAATGTTTCCCATCGAAAAAATTTTGCTGCCCATCGCCGATTATGCCTGGGGATCACCACATGACTACTCTGTCAGAGTTGTCAGAGTTAATTCTTCAGTGAGCAGTTAATTCACCGGGGTGGCAGGTAGGTGTCTTCAGCGAGCAGTTAATTGTTAGGGTGGTAGGTAGGTGGGCTTTTCAGCTTATCTTCCCAAAATGGAAACAGAGCACAGTTTTACAGAGAAATTTCACATCAGAGTAAAAACCCTCACTGGAAAAACAATTACTTTATAATTTGAGAGATCAGACACCATTGATAATGTAAAGTCCAAGATTCAGGACAAGGAAGGTATTCCACCAAACCAACAGAGACTCATTTTCGCTGGTAAGAAGTCAGAGGATGGCAGGAAATTGGATGATTACAACATTCAGAAGGAATCCACACTGCACCTCGTCCTTCGTCTGAGGGGTGGCATGCAGATCTTTGTCAAAACTCTAACTGGCAAGACAATCACTCTGGAAGTGGAGAGCTCGGACCATTGATAACGTGAAGGAAAATATCCAGAACAAGGAAGGTATTCCACCAGACCAGCAGAGGCTAATATTTGCTGGTAAGAAGTTGGAGGATGTTCAGACGTTGGACGATTACCAAATGTACTTCAACCATGTCCAAAACTTGAATTTTAAAAACTTTTTGATTATATGAAAAAAAATTACTTCACATGTGATGTCGATTGTAGTTCAACTATCCAATAAAAACATTAAACATTTAACATTATATCACATGCCAAATGTAGATTGAAATGGTATCCAAAACTTATTTTTAAAAACTTTTTGATTATATCAGAACATTACTTCACATGATTAATGTACTTCAACCATCCAAAACTTGAGTTTTAAAAACTTTTTGATTATATCACAACATTACCTGACATGCCATCCAATTGTAGTTCAACTATCCAATAAAATCATTTAACATTATATCAAATGTGCCAAATGTAGATTGAAACCATCCAAAACTTAAGTTTTAAAAACTTCTTGATTATATATCATGCAACATTACTTCACATGCCATGCCAATTGTAGTTCTTGACTATCCAATAAAAACATTAAACATTTAACATTAAATATCACATGCCAAATGTAGATTGAAACCATCCAAAACTTGAGTTTTAAAAACTTTTTGATTATATCATGTAACATTACTTCACATGCCATGCCAATTATATCAACTATCCAATAAAAACTTTAAACATTTAACATTAAATATCACATGTCAAATGTAGATTGAAACCATCCAAAACTTGAGTTTTAAAAACTTTTTGATTATATCATGTAACATTACTTCACATGCCATGCCAATTATAGTTCAATTATCCAATAAAAAAATTAAACATTTAACATTAAATATCACATGCCAAATGTAGATTGAAACCATCCAAAACTTGAGTTTTAAAAACTTCTTGATTATATCATGTAACATTACTTCACATGCCATGCCAATTATAGTTCAACTATCCAATAAAAACATTTAACATTATATCACATGCCAAATGTAGATTGAAACCATCCAAAAATTAAATTTTAATTTAACAAAAAATTATAGATCACAACATTGCTTCACAGCATTTTTCATTTTGGCCCTTCTTTGAAATTAAACATTGACTTTGCCATATCTTTTGTAACTTTTTGTTTTACATCCTCCCATTTATCGGGACCCATTACTGTTTCCTTTCTCCTTCTCATGACTTCTACAAATGTATCAGTCGTTGGCCCAAGATTTTTGTACACATTTAGTATTTCACCCAATGAATATGTAACTATTTCGAGGCTTTGTCGACTCTCAGCAGGTAGAGTCAAAGCCACGAGATCTCTCTGCAATTTTGCATGAAGTTTTTGACACCTTTGTAAGGTCCATTGCGGCATGTTTCTTTCCCATGGTATATCAGAAATGTCGACCGGATAAGTTGTGGTGGGTAGACAACCTTCTTTTTGAATGTAGTGTTCTGCCTTCCGTCTATTTTGACCAATATTTGGAACATTTTTAGCCTCTGCATCAATATATATATAATTTTGTATAATATAAAAAACACATGTAAATAAATTTGTACAAATTCAATGAAAAAAATATTGAAATTGATGGCAACCTCGATGTGGTTGGTTAGCATCTTCTCCGCCCTGAAACTGTTGAGACCCAGAACGACCTTGCTGAGAACTAGCACCACCAGTCGTTGATTGGCCTCCGGGAGAATAAATATCACCACCTTCACGCAACCTACTTCCACTTATTGATGGCCCTCTAAGGGAATTTGAACCACCACCAACCTCTCGAGATGAGAGAGAAGCTTCATAAACAAATACAAATTTATAATCAATTGAAAAATACATGCATACATATAAATACACGTGTACATATTAATTGATTAAATTGTGTTAAAACCATACCAAAAATGGGTGAAACATGGGCATCCATGGCTAGAGTAGAGATCCTTCTCTTCTTATTAGCTCCTAAAAAATAAAAAATGAAACTTATTAACAACTAATTTAACTCACAAAGTTGATAAAAAATCAATTCTATATGTACACACATGTATGGAGATTTAAGATTATATTTAAATTTACCATGAACAACTCTCGATCCTGATCCCTGATCCTCCCCTCTCATAGAGATATGGAATTTTGTTGATCTTCGTCGTTCATCCTCCATGATATATATATCTATGGTAAAACACAACTTTCAAAGCACTAATTGATGTGTGAAACTCAATTTAAGCAAAAAAAATGTTATAAAAATGATAAGTTCAACAAATTGTGTTTTACATGGTGAGAGCACACTTGGTATAAAATTGAATAAAACACATTGTCATTAAAAAAGAAGTGAAACTCCATTTAAAAAAAAAAAATTGAAGTCCCCGCATTTTAATTTCATAAAAATGTGAAGTTCACCACTTGTTGCAAATGTGAAGTTCACCAAGTTGCTCTTTACATGGTGTGGTGGGAGCACACTTGGTATATAATTGAAAAAAGCACATGGTCATTAAAAAAGACACATTTATAAGTACACAACACACACATATCCAAGATATGTTACAATGTTGATGAATAAATTTTGAAGGAGAGCGTCTCAACACTAATTCATCTTTGAGAGATGAATCTTGAATTTTTGAAGAAGAGCGTCTCAAAAATAATTCATCTTTGAGAGATGAATCTTGCATTGCCATTGGCATTGCCCCATATAATTCTAATTCATATATTAATTCATATTTGATAGATGAATCTTGAATTTGCATTTCCCCACACAATAAATCAGCAGACATCTTATTCACATTTGTACAATGCCTTATACTAGAAAACTGAAATTGGCTAACAATATTGTTTGCTATTCCATGCAGTTCTTTTAGCCTCTCCTTCTTAACTTGGTATACGTCATTCATCTGTTTGCACAAAAGTTCAGAATTTGTGAAAACTACAATTCCATTTGATCCATACTCCATCGTTATTCCCAAGATTTCTATCAATTCAATATAATATTCCTCGTTGTTTGTTGTTCTTCCCAGTATATTCATTTTCCTTTGGACGACTTTGCTAGTTGTAATATTGGAAAGCACATATGTAATCACTGCATTCCTGGATTGGGATAGCAATAAACTTCTATGCATAATTTCCATTTTTCAACCATATTTAATGGTTTTCTTATTCCTAAAAAAACAAATTCAATAAAATTATATATATATTAAATTGACATTTATTGCAAATGCATGGGAGAAATGAAAAAATTATATTTAGATCTATTCCAGAGATTGATTGTAAGGGAATTTACTAGATATGTCACCATTCATAAAAGATGAGATCCAGAAGATACCTGGCCCTTTACAGACTCTGCTTATAGAACTACCATGGATATGAAAATGAAAAAATTTTAATTAGATCTATTCTAGAGATTGAATGTAGGGGCATTTACTCTTAGGTTAAAGCCTATATGTTTTGTATCAAATCACTTTTGGTTTCAATCGGAACCTTTTATGGCTAATTTTTGTTTTACATGTTGAATATAAAAGGTTTTTTCTCTCATTGTTTGAGACCATGGATATGAAATTGAAAAACTATATACTTGGTTAAAAACTATGTTTTGTATCAAATTAATTTTTGTTTCTAAATAATTTATACATGTTGAATGTAGGGGAATTTTTTGTAGGGGCATTTAGATCTATTCCAGATATTGACTGTAGGGGCATTTACTAGATATGTCATCTTTCATAAAAGATGAGCTCCAGAGGCTACCTGGCCCTTTATAGACTCTTCCTATAGAACTAAAATGGATATGAAAATGAAAAACTTCTAATTAGATCTATTCTAAATATTGAATTTTGGGGAATTTACTAGATTAGGTTTTAACACCTATATGTTTTGTATCAAATCACTTATGGTTTCAATGGGAAACTTTTATGGCTAATTCAATTGTTTTACATGTGTTGAATATAAAAGATTTTTTTCTCTCTCATTGTTTGAGACCATGGATATGAGAATGAAAAACTTCTATTTAGATCTATTCTAGAGATATGGCTAATTTGTGTTTTACATGTACATCGAATATAAAAGGTTTGTTTGAGTCCATGGATATGAAAATGAAAAACTTCTATTTAAAACTATTCAAGAGATTGATTGACTTGTAGGGGCATTTACTCTTAGCTTATTTAAACCTATTGTTTGTATCAAATCACTTATGGTTTTAATGGGAAAATTTTATGGCTAATTCAAGTGTTTTACATGTTGAATATAAAAGGTTTTTTTCTCTCTCATTATTTGAGACCATGGATATGAAAATGAAAAACTTCTATTTAGATCTATTCTAGAGATATGGCTAATTTGTGTTTTACATACATTGAATATAAAAGGTTTTTTATCTCATTGTTTGAGACCATGGATATGAAAATGAAAAACTTCTAGATATTTAAAACTATTCGAGAGATTGATTGACTTGTAGGGGCATTTACTCTTAGGTTAAAACCTATGTTTTGTATCAAATCACTTATGGTTTCAATGGGAAACTTTTATGGCTAATTTGTGTTTTACATGTTGAATATAAAAGGTTTTTTTCTCTCTCATTATTTGAGACCATGGATATGAAAATGAAAAACTTCTATTTAGATCTATTCTAAAGATATGGCTAGTTTGTGTTGTACATACATTGAATATAAAAGGCTTTTTCTCTCTCATTGTTTGAGACCATGGATATGAAAATGAAAAACTATATACTTGGTTAAAATCTATGTTTTGTATCAAATTACTTTTTGTTTCTAAATACTAGATACATGTGACTGTAGGGGCATTTACTGTAAGGGAATTTAGATCTATTCCAAAGATTGACTGTAGGGGAATTTACTAGATATGTCACCTTTCATAAAAGATGAGATCCGGAGGCTACCTGGCCCTTTACAGACTCTTCCTATAGAACTACCATGGATATGAAAATGAAAAACTTCTAATTAGATCCATTCTAGAAATTGAATGTAGGGGAATTTACTAGATTAGGTTAAAACCTATGTTTTGTATCAAATCACTTTTGGTTTCAATGGGAAACTTTTATGGCTAATTTGTGTTTTACATGTTGAATATAAAAGGTTTTTTCTCTCTCATTCTTTGAGACCATGGATATGAAACTGAAAATCTATATAATTGGTTAGAACCTATGTTTTGTATCAAATTACTTTTTGCTTCTAAATACTATATACATGTTTAATATCAATTGGATGAACATAACATGCAAGTTATGTGAAAATGATGGATGATGAATGACCTAAGTGAATCTCCATATCAATTGGATGCAAGTTATGTGCAGATGATGGATGATGAATGAGGTGATGTTGATCATAACCTATACATCTATATGATAGGAAGCTTGATATACATAAAAACGTTTAGACTAGATATAATTTTGGAATTCAAGTTATGTGTAGATGATTGATGATGAATGACCTAAGTGAATCTCCATATAAATTGGATGCAAGTTATGTGCAGATGATGGATGATGAATGAGGTGATCTGTTGATCATAACCTTTACATCTTTATGATAGGAAGCTTGATATACATAACAAGGTTTAAAGAATAGATATTAGTTGGAATATTTCAATCAACAACTAAACAGAGTCATCTATTACCAGCAAACACCAACAAACATATATGAAGATACTTGAAAGAGACTACAAACAATGGACTATAATACCCAAAAGGTGAGAAAGTCATCTATTACCAACAAACAGATATTAAGATACTTGAAAGAGACTACAAACAATGGACTATAGTACCCAAAAGGTGAGAAAGTTACATTGAAAATATATAGAGATTCAACTAGAGGCTTGTGTGGATGACATGAAAAGTACAAGTGGACAATGTGTAATTCTACTTAGGAAGAGTCTTTGGTTTAATGGTTAAGTAAGAAAGAGTCATTACTTTCTCTATCTAGAGTAGAAGTGGAATACATAGTAGCTACTTCTTTTTCAGTGTTTTGGATGAAATGGGCTCTACAAGATATTAAGGTAAATTTCAGTGAACCTACATATCTATTAAGTGTTTCAATACAAGTGTAATAATAATTTCAAAAATAAAATATTCTACTTCCTTCAATCACTAAACATATCATCATAAAGTACCACTTCCTCACACAACAAACATGTTCCAAAATATTTATAAAGTACATATGTATATATAATTTATATAAACATGTTCCAAAATATTCTCAAATGTACACAGTAATATTATAAATTTTCATATCTAATTAATAGAGACAGAGCCAAAAAAAGTAGAGATAGCACCAAAACAATTACATATGTATATATAATTTATATAAACATGTTCCAAAATATTCTCAAATGTACACAGTAGTATTATAAATTTTCATATCTAATTAATAGAGACAGAGCCAAAAAAAGCAGAGACAACGCCAAAAAAATTACATATGTATATATAATTTATATAAACATGTTCCAAAATATTCTCAAATGTACACAATAATATTATAAATTTTCATATATAATTAATAGAGACAGAGCCTAAAAAATAAGAGACAGCAAAAAAAAGTATAGATGTATATATAATTTATATAAACATGTTCCAAAATATTCTCAAATGTACACAACAGTGTTATAAATTTTCATATCTAATTAATAGAGACAGAGCCAAAAAAAGTACATATGTATATATCATTTATATAAACATTTTCCAAAATATTCTCAAATGTACACAATAGTATTATAAATTTTCATATGTAATTAATAGAGACAGCCAAAAAAAGCATAGACAAGGCCTCTCTCATTCATAACCGATTTCTCTTCTGCATAAATTCCCTAAATAAAAACAGTGATAATGTTAAACGTACCTAGACGCTGAAGTCGCAACAGAGGACGTTGAAGTCGCAGCAGAGGACGCTGAAGTCATCGTGGAAGACCTCTGCAACAAAAAAATCAACACATAGATTAAAACCAAATTAAAAAATCTACAGAAATTAAAAAATCAACAGAAATTAAAACCAAATTAAAAACAAAAAAAATTACAAAAATTTGGCATCTTACCTCCTTGAGCTTAATGCACGTGAGAATGCTGGACAGAAGTGAGCGCACAAGAATTCTGGACAGAAGTGAGCGCGCGAGAATGCTGGACAGAAATGAGCCTGCGGTAAATGTGAACAGAAACACGTAAAAGGTTGTGGGCGATATACTTATAAAATAATATTTCGGTTGAACTTTGTTTTCTGGTTTTCCAAACTCAAGTGAAAAATATGTTTTCCATTGCCATCAGTACGCCATCAATATAAATGGCAAATGAACTTTGGCCGAACTAAATTCAATAGTTCAGTGGAACTCCTAAATTTTTCGGCCGAACTATGGAGGAAAAAACATTTCTGCCCCGAATTGTCACAAAAGTGTTACCCATCTTCGCATTTTCACCCTCAAGTTACCTGCAGGAAAAACTACATTGCAGAATAAATGCGTTTACAGGCTGAAGGAAGAAGATGGAGGAAAACAAAGGTACAAATCTAGACTTGTGGTGAAGGGGTTTGCACAGAAGAAAGGTATTGATTTTGATGAAATATTTTCTCCTGTTGTTAATATGACTTCAATCGGAACTATTTTAAGTCTTATAGCAGCGGAAGATTTACATATTTAACAATTAGATGTAAAGACAAAATTTCTCCATAGCGATTTGGAGGAAGAGATCTATATGCAGCAACCAGAAGGATATGAGGTCAAAGGGAAGGAAAAATTAGTGTGCAAGTTAAAGAAGAGCTTGTATGGCTTAAAATAGGCTCCAAGGCAGTGGTATCTAAAATTTGACAGGTTTATCTTTGAACAAGGTTATACTAGATGTCACTCTGATCATTGTATTTATCTTAAAAGGAAAAATGATGGCAGCTATATTACACTATTATTGTATGTAGATGACATGCTTGTTGCAGGGTCTAACATGCAGGAAATAAATGAGCTCAAAATAAAATTGGAAAATTCATTTGCAATGAAGGATTTGGGAGCTGCAAAACAAATCCTTGGTATGAGAATAACTAGAAACAAGAAAAATCGCAAATTAACACTGTCTCAGAATGAGTACATACAAAAGGTGTTGAAAAGATTTAATATGCAGAATGCAAAACTGGTTAGTACACCTTTTGCTAGCCATTTCAAACTTAGTAAGGATATGTGCCCCAAGACCCAAGAAGAAATGGACTATATTTCTAAAGTTCCATATGCATCAATAGTTGGAAGCTTAATGTATGCAATGGTCTTCACAAGGCCTGATATTGCACATGCAGTGGGAGTTGTAAGCAGGTACAAGAACAATCTAGGAAAAGAACATTGGATGGTAGTAAAATGGATTCTGAGATATTTGAGAGGTACCACAAATCAAGCATTATGCTTTGGTGGTTCAAACATTGCTCTACAGGTATATGTTTATGCAGATATGCAGGTGACAGAGATAACAAAAGGAGCACTACAGGATATGTATTTATTGTAGGTGGAACAACTGTCAGTTGGGTTTCAAAAATGAACTTTCAACAACAGAAGTAGAGTATGTTGCTCCTACAAAGGCTAGTAAAGAAATGATTTGGTTACAAAGGTTTATGGATGAATTGGGTAAGAAGCATGATATGAGCATGTTATATAGTGATAGCCAAAGTGCCATTCATCTTGCAAAGAACTCAACATTTCATTCCAGGATTAAACACATATAGCTCAAGTACCATTTCATATGGTTAGTATTGGAAGATGTAGAGTTTAAGCTGGGAAAGATACACACTAGCCAGAATCCTGTAGATATGTTAACAAAAGTTGTAACCAAGGAGAAACTGAGATTAATTTCAGTTTCAATTTGTCTTCAAGGATGATGATGAAGATGAGAAATAGCCAGGTCCAAAGAGGAGTCATTGTCCAACAAATGAAGCAGCGGTGGAGTTGCTACAATCAGTCTCCAAGTGGGAGAATGTTGGGTGTGGAGCTTGATTATCTTGTTTATTTTGTATCACAGCGTTGGACCCCTATACCTTAATGGGGTGGTAATGCCGCCCGTAATTAAATGTTTCCTAGGGGGTCCAGGGGGGAGCAGCTGCAACTTTATGGACCCCCCCCCCCCCCCCAGCAGGGGGTTTTGGGGGCAGCGCCCCCGAAGCTAAAAATAGATGTAAAATTTCCTTGTAAAAGTATAGTAATTTCAAGTCAATCTAGGCCGTTCATTAGGCAGATGATCTGACGGTATAAGTTATGTTTAGTTTAGTGTTTTTTTCCCTAGAAGGCAACCCCTTGATTTATATGAGGGTATTTTATTGCGACTGTGTATTGCATGTGTATTCTCAGAGCGAGAAACAGATAGGGAGATTGTGAGAGAGAACAGAGGATATTACAGTGGATCTGTTGTAGGTTGTGTCTCTTCATTTTTTTGGATAATAGAAAGGAAGGACTAGTTGTTCGGGGTGGACGTATCCCAAACTAGGTGAACCACGTATATCTATGTCTCTCTGGTTTTATGTGTTTTGTGTGCTTGTGTTTTTCCGCATATTTTATGTGTTGCATTGCTCTGTAATATATAATTTTCTAACACATTGTTTGGAACATAGGAAATAATGGATGTTGGAGGATATAAACTCTAAAGGCTTTCAAGGCTTGGAAAATGGCATAGACTTGTTTTTCTCTAATTTTGTATCTCAAGTCAGCATCTCTAATGACTTTAATAAAGAAGGCAATAGGCCGGTCATCTCCATTTTCATTTTTCTGCAAAAGGACAACAACTAAATTGGTTTCAGAGGCAAAAGAGAAAACGTTGAAAGGTTTTGAATAGTCTGGACTGGCCAATACTGGGGCTTCAGAAATAGCTTTCTTAATTTTGATTTAACTTTCCATTTGACTTCATGGTTTTTCCTTAACATGTCAGTAATGTCCTTAACTATTTCAGCATAGTTGGCTATAAATATTCTTAAAAAGTTTATTTTCCTTAGGAAGGCTTGAATTTCCTTTTTATTCCTTGGTATGTTTATTGCTTGAATGGATGACACTCTCTTTGGATCAATAACCACTCCTTTATTTGAAATAATGTGGCCAAGTAGCTTCCCTTCTTTAATGGCAAAGAGGGACTTTTTTGGATTAAGTGAGATTCCAAATTTATTGCACCTATCAAAAACCTTTTTCCAGTTCCTTAAATGTTCTTGAACAAAATTATAAAATACAGTTAGGTCATCTAGATAAATGACAACAAATTTAGTAAACTTACCAACAAATGCTAGATCCATGGCTCTCTCAAAAGTATCTCCAAAATTGGTTAGAATAAAAGGCATCCTTGCATACATGAATGTACCCTAAGGAGTTGTGAATGTTGTCTTTTCTCTATCTTTTGTACTTACCATAATCTAATTATATCCAGAAAAACAATCTAATAGAGAAATTTTGTTAGAACCTAAAACTCGTTGAAGTAATGAATCCTTCAAAGATGATTTATTTAAATTTCTAAAGTCTACACACTATCTGATCTCACCATTTTTATTTCTAACTAGGACCAAATTGGCTATCCAATCTGAATATCTTAAGGGAACTACGATTTTGGCATCTAGTAATTTTTTAAGTTCTTTTTCAATTGTTGGAAGTAGATCTTGATTTATCCTTCTTAATTTCTGTTTAAAAGTTTTGGCTTCTGGTTTAAGAGGAATTTTATGCTCAATGAGAGTGGTATCATAAGTTTTAATCTCATCATAGGACCAAGCAAAAACATCTTTTTAATTCTTAAGGAAACTTAGATATTTATCTTTTGTTTCCTTTGGTGGTGATGCAGAAATTGTAATGTTTCTAGTCTAACCATGAGCACCAATATTACAGTCTTCAATATCTTCTTGAGGTGAATTTGTTAATGAATTTTTAGGAACATCACTATGATCAAAATAAAATTCAAGAGGAATTGGGCCCTTTGGAATTAAATTGTTGGATAAATGAATGATATTATGATCAACTATTTTCGAGTTTAATGATGAAATTTACTTTTCATTATCCAACTTTTTATCATTAAGATGTTCATCATTAATTTTTAAGGTTGAAAATCTATCAATTACTTGTAATAATATTTTCAGTTGTTCATCATCCTCAAAGAATTTCAAATATTTAAGATTATTAGGAATTGAAGGTTTGAATTTTACCTGAAATTGATATTGTGTCTGCATTTTATCAGGAATCTTAAAATAACTAGATGAAATAGCCAAAGATTTTGCATGAATATTTTCATTTCTTGGAATATCTGTGATGTTAAAGGCTTTAAAATAATTATCCACTGTATCCCATATCTCATTCTTATGAGATCTAAGTCTAGGATGTTTTTTTTGACATAGATTTCTTAATTTTTTAACAATGAGTTCTGAATCACTGAAGACAGCTAATTCCAATCCTAAAAGGAAAGCTTCATATTCAGCTACAATTTTTGTAACATCAAACTCTAACTTATAATATTGGGTAAAATGCGAAGCTGAGGATTTTTAAAATCATTAGATGTTATTGTAAAACATCTAAAATCTTGATCAACAACATAGATAGGATGATTCCTAACATGATTAGACCTACAAATAGTATTTATGAATCTTACCTCTTTGTATAACCTAAGATGTTCTCATCCATACACATGAATAGTAACATAGGACATATCCATCTGTAGACTTCCTCCTAATTTGGCACAACATGATATTCATAATAGCATTACAAATTTAGGAGCAATTTTTGTGACTATGCTATGAAAACAACTCCAAAAATAGAATAAAAGAGAGATAAATGCCTTAGAAATAGCCACTTCGAGGGGGAAACCTCCAATACATTACACAAATGAACAATTATTGGATGATACAAATGAAAAAACCTCCTTCTATATATAGGAGTCCATGGGGGCACAATATAATCCTAGCCGACCTAACAATAATAATGTAAGGGCACAATAATAACAATATTGGGGTTACAGGGGTACAAAAATAACAATAACGGGGTTACACTAACAACAATAAGGGACTATACTATTTATATAGGGAGCTAACATGCCCCTCTCCTTCAAACAAGTGTTGTCCTCAACGCTTGATTATTTCTTGATGCTTCTGTATAAAATTATCATCCTCCCATGTGGAATCTTCAACAGGTAAGTCCCTCCACTTGCTGAGATACTCTGAAATTGATCGATTTTGTAGTTGTCGAATTTTTGTTTCTGTGACTGATTTAGAACTTCTTTCGTTGCAATGTTGATATTATCGTTGTTTCATTCGATTTTGCACCAAAGTTAGGCTATCCTTTGAGAGTTGGAGAAATTGTTTTCGATGCTCGATGTGATATTCCACTACTTTATCATCCATATTAGCTTTCATTTGATCCTTCAAACCATCCAACTTAGTCTTCATTTTTTCTTTTAAACCATCTATGTCATCTTTGATTGCTCTTTGTAAGATCGAAACTTGTTGCACTTGGTACCATAATTTTGATATATCATACTGTAATTCTAACTCTGCATGCGTCATAGTATAGCTTTCTAAGGGCTTAATGGGTGTGGAATTATTTTTGGGAAGCATTATATAACTCAATACTGATATCTATGCTTCATATTTCCTTGGAATCACTTCAAACTGATTCTTCAAACAAGACTTATGCAATTCGGAAAAAAATACACACCTTTTTCTTGCTTTTGAATTATCTCTGTGATTTTGGATCTTCAATATCTGAAATTCGGCCCTATATTAGCACTCTAAATCTTCTTTTGAATGCCATAGGTCTGACCTGATTTTGATTCTTCAAGGCAAAATTATGCCCAATCTCCCACAATGACCTAATTATCAACTGGTTCAGTAGAGAAAACTTGTACGATGTGCCACATATCATTGTTTCATCCTTTGGATCTGAAATTTATATACAGGAAACTAAAGTCCATGTACTTTCGGCCAATTTTTATAAAAATCCAATCTAATTCTCAGAGAGAGAGTTATAAAACTTTTCCCACGGTCACCTCTTTGAAATGAAATTCGGGAGCCTGAAAAAACCCTTACTTCCATAGATCATATCTCCGAAAATATTGCGAACCAAGATATGAAATTTGTACATGAAGTTCCAAAGGATTTCGGCTATGCTCTGTAAAACTTTCTGCTTCTGAAGCTTCATAGAAAAAAAATTTATAGTGCAAATTACATGATGACTTGTTTTCAGTGAAATTCTGGAGCCTAAAAAAGCCCTAAATTCCACAGATCATATCTCTGAAAATATTGCGAACCAAGATTTGAAATTTTTACACAATGTTCCTCAAGATTTCGGCTTTGCTCTGTAAACATTTCAGCTTCTAAACATTCATAGAAAAAACGTTATCAAGAAAATGTCACGATGACCTGTTTGGAGCAGCGAAACACCAGAATCCAAAGCTTTGATACCAAATGTTATGAAAACAACTCCAAAAATAGAAGAAAAGAAAGATAAATGACTTAGAAATAGCCACTTCGAGGGGGAAACCTCCAATACATTATATAAATGAACAATTCTTGGATGATACAAATGAAAAAACCTCCTTCTATATATAGGAGTCCATGGGGGCACAATATAATCCTAGCCGACCTAACAATAGTGATGTAAGGGCACAATAATAACAATATTGGGGTTACAGGGGTACAACAATAACAATAAGGGGGTTAAAATAACAAAAATAAGGGAATATAATAGTTATATAGGGACCTAACAGACTATAATGTCTAAGACTACAATTTTAATTGAAATTTGTGCTAAGGTGACAACTAGATCTTTTATTAGACCAAGGCAAGGTACTTTCTCTGAATCAAAAGTATATAAATCATGATAAGGTATAGTAATCTGAAGTTGAAGTTGATCCGTGAACACTTTGGCCATTAGACTATGGGAAGCTCCTGAATCTAGCATTCAATTTTATAAGAGAAAATCATGAACTTTTAAAGTGACATAAAAGGGAGAGATATTTTCATCATTCATATCAGAACTAGTACCAAACATTACTGATTTTTTTTCATCTTTCATACTTACCACATCTCCCTCAACATCAACACTTGAAGATTGGATCCATTTCGAAACTTGATTCTTGTACCATGGATTCTTGGAAAGTTCAAATAAAGGAATAGGTACTTTAACTCTTTCAAGTTCTTTTTTAACATTGAAAGTTTTCAAAATTGTTTTTTGCATAGTAGCTTGATCATTTGATTGATTCAATGGTTGAATGATTGTGGTTTGAGTTTCAGTTGTTTTAACTGGTGATTCATTAAAAGTGATGTTTTTAGGTGGTCTACCAGGTCCAAGTCTGGGTCTTGAATCATATCTTCTATTTAATTTTGCAATTAAGAATTTAGAGAAGGCCTGATATTTTGAAACTTGTGAATTTTCTTTCTCTTGTTGAGAGAATTGATTTTGAGGAAGAGGAACAATGGCATTCTTATTTGATGAGTGATCAAAATTATTGATATCATCTATAATTAGGGGGGCAGTATCCTCAAGTTCTTTATCATCAATCATTAATGGGGATTTAATTTGTTGATTAGTATTAGGCCTCTGTAAAATTTGAGTTTGTTGAAATCTTTTGTACTGAGTTTGAGTTCTATTAGCAGTTAGTTTGGCTACTCTACTTTGGGCTTCAATTTTAGACATCCTGTTAGAAATATTTCTTAACAAAGAAGTTATTTCATCAATCTTGTGATCTTCATCCTTACTTCTTTGAGAAGAAGTTCTTTCTTCTTTAAATTTAACTTTCTTTTCAGCCTTTTCAACCTTTGATTTCATTTTATTTGATGCAGAAATGTTTTCCTTTATTTCAATAGCATTTGTTTAAATGTTTGCTAGTGTAAGAGACCTTCTTTATCTCAACATAATAGAAAATTCATCATCAAAAGCCTTTGAAAATCTAACTTTTGTTGTTTCTACTGGAAGTTTACAATCAGGAGGCATTTTATTATAAATTTTTTTAAACCTATTAATGAAATTTGATGCAAGCTCTCTAGGATTCTTCATTAAATCATCAAATTATGTTACGAAATAGATAGGATCTCTCTTAACTCCCCATTGGTTGTGAAAATTAGTAATTAATTCATTCCAATTGCGAATGGAGTTTTTTCTTAACTGTCTAAACCATATCCTGACATTACCCTCAAGGGATTACACAAACAGTATGGTATGGACATCTTCGTGCTCAATATTCTTGGTATCAACAAAATTTAAGAAAGAAGTTGCATGATCCTCTGCAGACAACCCACTTTCTCCATTAAATTTGGGAAAATGTTTTAAATATCCATCTGGAAAATCATTTAACTGATTAGGAAGGACCAATGTTGCATAAAGAACTTGAATAATTGGTTGAATACCAGCCATTCTGTTGGGTGGGGAGGTGGTGAGGAAGAGGAACTTGAAGTTGACGATGATGAAGTTGGAGGTGTAGGTTTTCTTCCTTTAAGGTAGAGAGCATAACCACTAGATATTTTAGGGAAAGGTGATTGAATCACCAAATTGTGAAGTTGTGGCTCAAAATTTTGTTCACCTTCAAATAAAGGATTGTTATATATAGAAAATTTGTCCTCGGGTTTCTCAGAAGTTAATGGAAAAGTATGAATAAAAAAGGAGATAAAATTAATGGGTTTTAATTGAGGTAATTCAACTTCTAAATATGCTTTATATTTTGGAGATTCTAAAACAGTTTCAAGGATCTAATATGAATCTAATTTATAAACAAGAAGATAATATTTCAGATCAACACCTTTAGATAATAGATATAGCACTTTAGGTGGTAAATCTGATAGATCGGGAGGAATTGATATAGGGATAAAAGGATCAACTTCTGAAACTATTTCGGGTTGAAATGAAGTAGAAGTTGAAGTTGAGGCTTCTAGTCTTCTCCTCATAGAGGAAATTCTCACCAACATCTCTGGATCTAATAATGGAGAATGAAGATGAGGATCTGAGTGAGCTCTGGTATGCCTAGATGAAGCCAGATTTATTTTGTGAAGTCGCCAGGTGAATAATTTTAACCAACTAACCCTTTATTCACCTTAAAGGGAGAGCTTAATCATTGTCCTAGGGAAAATGATTCAATTCTCATTCCCCAGCAACGACACCAATCTGATGTTGTATCTCAAATATAATTCTAGGTTAGGTAATTACACCAGAGCATCTGAAATGTTTTTTTGTTTTCAATTTTTGGATAACCAATGTTTTAAGTTTGTTTGAGTAGGTGTTATACCTTAATTGATCTTAATATTAAGAAAGGGTTGATTTTTTACCTCTTGAGACTAATTTCGATTCTTAAAAGGGTTGCAAGGCAGAAAATTAAGAGGTTGTGATTCTGTAAATATTCATATAGAATGTTTATTTAATCATAAGTAAACATGTAATAAAACTATGTTCACAACCCAAAAAAATGCACATAATTTCATGAAAAGTGACAATTTATTAATGTAGAGGAGATATTGGGACAGGCAGTCCACTAAACTAATCTCTGTAATAATTTATAACTTCACGGGGGATTTAAGATAAGTTGATATTCAACTATATCTTACCCAAATTTCTTCATAAATACTAAATACATGTAGAAACAACAAAATGTAATGATTAACTAAGAAGAACTCACAAGATGACAAGTTGTTTTGAAGCAAATCCAGAATCCTTTCATTAATAAGAAGCAACTTTAGATAGTTACAATTCTTCTTTAGAATCTCATCCCAAGGGTTTAACCCTTTTAAATTCGACTTTGGAAGTATTTATACAACTTATTTACAAAAATCTAGATTCAAATATCTAGATATTTTTTGGAAAATATCTAGAATTGTTTTACAAAAATAATGCAAAATAAAACTGTTGAAATTGCTAGCACTGCTCTAAAGGATTTTGGTGTTGATCTGGCATGTTTTTGTTGTTTCTTTGTTGTTGACCTTGCTGACTCGTGGCTTCAATAATTTACATAATTCTTCCCATATTTCTTCAATTGGAATTGTGAACTTGAGTAATTTTCTGAATGTTTCATCTTCCTCAGTATATCTTTGGAAGGTAGGTTTAACCAAAACTAGATGACTTATCTCATGCTTGATAAGTAAATCATAAATAAGGCCCTCCATGAAAGCTTTTCCTATAATCAAACCCTTTATCTTTGTAAATTTGGATTTATATTTGGAAATTGAATAAAAATTATGTTGATATTCATTCAGATTAATCAATTTACCTCCTATTCTTGTTAACCCAGGTAGCCCTTTTTGATGTAAAACAGAGAAATTTCTATGAAATTTCTGGATTCTTGATTCTAAATTATGACACTTGTTTTCCAACTGCATCATCAGATTTCTCTTAGTAAGAATCCTTCTGAATTCAAGAATGGATTTTGTTCTTTCTTCTATATAAAATTCTTCTAATTCGTCTTTGGTTTTAGAATTTAGAATCCTAATCAGAGTTGTGGCTCTACCTGGTTTCATGTTCAATTATTTCTTTGCATCTGCAATTACTCCTTTAGACATTTTAACCAGTTCATCTTATTCAAATATTATTTGGATTGATGGACAGATTTTAGTGATGGCCTCATTGATTTATATCCATATGTTTTCTTTGGCTTGTGAAATGGTATCAGCGAAAAGGGACTGATTTTCTAAGGCATCAGTTTTTTGAGTTAACTTGTGTGTTTTCTATAATTATACCAGATAGGCACTATCTATTTTCAACTTTTGCTCTTGGATTTTAGCAAGTGGATCCTTTAATTTTTTTTATTTCTTGTCCTTTAATGGACAAATCCTCCATAGCCTTTATCAATGTTGTTGTTGTATTTGTGCTTGTCAATTTAGATGGACCTGTTGAAGTGGTTGTATGTAGATTTTTTGTTAATGCAATGACTATAACTAGAACTGCTACTATAGCACTATTTTGTTCAGGGCCTGCCTGCTTTTTTTCTTCCAAAAATATTTCAAGTTTTTTCTCCATTTTGGCTATATGTACATTTTTCCCAATTATTATTTTAAACATATCTTCCTTTTCCTTTTCCATCTCTCCTACTTCTTTAGTCTCTGGATCTTCTGTTGTTGGTAGTTTGAGCTAATTTCTCAAAGAAGCTATGTCTGCATTTTTATTTTGATAATATCCTCTGCTGCTTTCACATCAGTGGGATCATATCCCAATTTTATCAGTAAGTCTTCTAATGATTTTATCTTTGTATATTTGGCTATAGAAGATATTTTCTCTATTTTCAGCTGAGATTGGACATTTTTCACTGAAGCTTGTAGTCTAGTTGCTACCATAGATGAATTTGTGAGAGAAGAAAATATCATTTCACCATACTGTTTGTGCAAATCTATCTGGTCAATAAGATGAATCAAATCTGCATCAAAAGAGAAAATTGATTTTGTGTAATCATCTGTAGTTCTGGGATGAGTAGCCTTCGGCTCTAGGAATGAAATTTTATTTCTGTATCAAACATTGAAAGTAGCCTATGTTGCGAAGTAGTTGTCTTCTTCCAAAACTGAGTATAAGTGGAAACTTTTAAAGCTTTGATTTTTTTTTCTTTTTTTTCTTTGTAGACTGCAAATATATTTGGTTCCTTTTGAAAATCTGGCATTTCCCATGTATGTGATGATGATTCATCCTAAGAGGTTGAAGGAGATCCAACAATTATTCCTTCCTTTGCAGAAGATGAAGGTACAAATGGCCATGTCATAACAATTGGATGTTTTTGTGTAGTATCTTCTTGTTTTGATTCATCTGTATTATTTGTTCTTTTCATCTTAGTGTACATATTGAATTATTTCCTTGAGATCTCTGAGACAGTAGGGGAATCACTTTCCCTATGTATTTTTTCCTGCTTTTCTGTAGATATTGGAGTCTAAGATATTGTTGCTGATATGTTTTTTTTCTTCTGCCTCGTGCAAGGTGTCTTCATGCCATTCATCCTGGTTCATGTATTGTTCTATTTCAGGCCTAGGAGTATGTGCATATGGGGTATTTTTTTTCTCTACCCTTAACTTATAAATTACTCCTAGAGGGTCATAAGACCAGGTGAAACTAGGCTTGAAATTCATCAATTTCAATAGTACATCTACTTTCTTCCCTGCTACTCTAGTATTACAAATAAAAAGGCCCTATTTGAGACTTGATTTGAATTGGGCTTTCTTCCTTGCTGATACAAAATGAATCTGATCCATGTTAATCATTTTCCTAATTTAATCTATAGAAAATATTTGAAGAGGGACATATTTAGGCAATCTATATGGTGGTAACTCACAACCATATACTCTGATTTCTGTTTAATTTTGGTACAAGTCCAATCTCCTATCTTAGTTTGTTCACTCAAGTGCAATATTCTTTTAATTTCAGTCCCAATCCTTGGTTTTGCATCACTATTTAATAGACTTATGACAACATGTAAAACTTGATCCACAAATTCATTGAATGTATATTCAGTGTTATCGTTTCTTACTAATTATGTCCATATAATTACTGATTGTGGATTTTCTCTGGCTATCATCTTTTTCAAGGGAAAAGAGAATATATCTGATTGAGAAAATAGGAACAAATACACTAAAACAGAGGTATATTTGAACACTCCTTCTGTGGTAGATTTTATGAATTTCTCATGGATAGAATCTGCTAAGTATTGACTATAATTGAAAATGAGAGGCTTTTCATTTTATGAGAAAACTGACAAGAAACCAATTATGACTTCATTGATCCATTGATTGGAATGATAACCTAATGGACAAGCAACAATGGATATGATCTGCTTGGTCATTTATGGAAACATAGATGACTGATAGGGTGGATTCTTTTTAGGAATTTGAGCATCTTCTAGAAAGAATATTTCAAATATTTTAGTTCTTTGAGGAAATTATAACTTTTTATAGATATCCATGAGGGATTCTATAGAAAATTAATGCAAGGGTTCAGGGCTTTGAACCTACAACATATTATTTATTTACTGTACAGTGACGGTGAAAAAGACCCCTTGGTATTGGGAAATAATTTCCCTCTGACTATGGAAATACCTAGACTGACACCATAAAATTAAATATGGGAAGTGAAAGGTTTATAGAATGGAAAACTAAGGAAGATATTAATGCCACAATTTTAATTCATCAGTGGAGTCTAAAATTTTTTTCTTTAACCAATTGTGGAGTTCGAATAAATCGAACTCACAATTGGTTTCTACAATCTTATAATGTTGGTCTACTAATGGTGCATGATCTAATTCAGTAGGTGGAGGAATCATGGGATTGTCATTGCTCTGTGATTTCTTTTTTGAAGACATAGTTGTGGAGGAAAAGATAGGGATTGTATTACCTAGAAATGGTTTTATTTGCTTTCCTATGTACAAATTTTTGTGAAGAACTTCAACTGGTTAGTTGCTGATGAAGTTGGCTTCAAGTATGTATTTTTTACAGTGGTACAGTCCTTCCAATGGTTACAGTGGAAACGTGATGGATTTACAGGCTGACAGTCATCTCTTAATGTTTTAAAAAAGGAGCTTTAACCAAGGAAAACTATAATTTATTGGTATTTTATCCATTATATAGGAGCAGGTGGGGGAATTTAATAACCAACGAATAAATTACAGGTGGGGGAACTGAATTGATGGAAAGGGATGTCACTTGGAAGAATGGGAGTAGTGGCAAGTTTTGGTAGGAGAGGAGCCAATGGTCTCTTGAATGAACGAAGGTGGTTTTTAGAGGGGGAGGGGGAGGGATGGTTTATGGTATTTGAGAGAGAGGGTGTGAAATGGATGAAGGGAGGGCACGCAGCAGAGGATGGCATTCGTGGAATCTTCTTTTTTCATCCCCCCCCCCCCCCCCCCCAAATTGACTAAACGACAGGTGGGCTTGGGGGCATGAAATGCATGTGAGCCGTCAATCGCCTTTGGAGTGTAGATCACGGTATCATGACACAGTGGTGATTTAAAAATAAATGACAAAGGTGTTGTCGTGATATTTTTCGTTTATGATTGTCACGCTAATCACACTTATTTTTAAATTAAATGCAATTAAACTAAAAAAATCAAAGCGACATTTAAATTTGCTCGCTATATTTCGGGGAATACATTTTTATTTATATTTTTCAAAATATATATATTTTTTTGTCTAGAAATTTATTCTATCCCCTTTTATTGTTTATTTTCATTTTTCACTCTTTATTTTGTTTTTTGTTTTTTTTTTTTTTTTCCTAATATTATTTTATTTTATTTTCTTCTACAAACATCTAACTTATCAAAACCAAATATGTTACACCACATAGGTAAATGAATTTTTTCTACAATGGCATTCACAATAAATTTTTTATGCGAGATATCGATGATACAATTCATTCAAAAATCATGGGTAAGATGGGCACAAGTGACAAAAAAAATGTCACACCCTTCCTATTCTTGATGCATCAAAGTGACCTTATTGAGTAGGCCTTTTGATTCTTCATAGATCCTATCTTCTCTTCAGACTTCAAGAGGATCATTGATTTCTTCCTTAGGAGGTTGTACAATAATGTTTTCTTCTTCAATTGGAAATAGGTGGATCAATTATCAGCAATCCTATTTGCATAAGTTGAAACACTAGTTTATAGATCATGGTTAGTAAGTTTGTAAAGTGCAGTCAATATATTTAAAGAATCGGTTTTGTATGTTTCCTAATGTGTCACTTAATTATCACACATATTCAAAAATGTTAGAAATGGATATTAAATTAAATCAAATACCATGATTAGAATAAATGAAAAATACCTCCTCTAAAACTAGACTATTGCAATGAATCTCCAATTTCTACAAACATGAATTCAAATTTGACAATGTAAAAAATCAAATGAAATAAGGCCTAATCCTTCAATCTAATTCTAGCATAGCTTCACTGGTAGAAAAATTGGTTGCAAGATTCCATTGCCTCTATGGATAAATGGCTCATGTAACGATACTTTATTCATTATGGATATAATGATTGAAGGGATATTTAACAAACATTCATCAATACAATACTTTTTAACTAAGCAAAATGGGAGAAGTGCAATCAAATTTTAATTTTATAACTAACATCCATTCTAGTTCCACTAATAGAAAGGTAGGTTACAACACTTTATCATAGCTCCATCATTAATACCACTCGTAACAAAAATCCGATCACCACTCTAAATTGTGACTAGAAGGTAGATTCAATCGTGAGTTAATTCAAAGCTACAACTAATCAAAATATATGAGACCTCAAAGAAACATTAACAATTGATAGATAACAAAAGGTTAAAAAATAGAAATAAATAAATCTATATATAGTAACCCACATAAACATAGTAGTGCAGATATCCAAATAATGGGGGCCCTCCAGAATTGGCATATGCACATAAAGACTACCATATTTTGAAACTCAGAATAATCTATTAGGAGAGGAAGAGGAAATTTGCACAAAGCTTGGTTAAAAGTTTCTTGTATGCAATGACCCCTTTCTTCTACTTCTTATTGCTTTCAATATAAACTAAAATATAATAGAAAGAGCTATGATCCCTCTCCTAGAGTGATGAAATATTTATCTAACCTCTTAACGTAGGCAAATCAATATTGGAAGATTGTGATCTCAACCTCAATAACATGCTCTAGAGAAAAATCGTAGTTGGATCCTTGTTGTTGTGTTATTTGGCTTACCTAGAACCCTGTCTCAATTGGAGCATTGACCGAGGGTGTTCTTTTTGCCTTTTATGGATCCAAGGGGAACCACATTGTGCTGTAAAGATCAGTATCAAAACCCATATTCCTGAATTCCTTAGGAATTCATGTTGCCAGCTCAAGAAAAGAAGAATTATCGTATATGGATTTTTTCCAAAAAACTTTGATAAAAAAAACACTTTTTTAACATTTAACTTTCCTATTACTACATATTAAAATTAAATTGTGGAAATACCTCATGTGATTTTATATGTCTTTATTGAAGGAAAAATTGGTCTTAATGTATGAAAATGGGGCAAAAAAAGGGAAAATGAGAGAAATATAGGTAGGGTTTGAGTGTTTGTTGAATGACGAAACTGAGTGCCAACATTCCTCCCAAACAAAATCCATTGCATGTCCTCATACAATCCATGTTTCAATTTTTGACAAAATTGTATTTTCTCCATTCCCTGTTCAAATGCCCTACTTCCTACAAAAAAGCAACCAAATTGTATTTGGATCTCTTATTAATTGGCTTCCTAGGCCTTTGCATTAAGACTTTTGCCTTTAGGTTTTCATTATGTAGTTTAAAGGCATGTTTTGGCTTGTACAATATATAATCTTGTTTGGTCAACAAATCATTTTATTTTATTTAGCTTTTCATTCTCCTCTTTGAGATTTTCATTTTCCTTTATCACCTCCATACTCTATCTTGTGAGCATCTTATTTTCTATTTTGATACATCTCTTTAATATCTGCTACTCTTCAATATCCTTCCTCAATTTTCTAAATTCTTTCTTATCCATGTCTAGATTAGAAAACATAGTAGGATATATTACCTATTTAGTCTCTTGAGAAAGCATGGAAGGCTCCTTTTGAACAACAATAGTAAAATTTGAGAAATCCCTATCTTCTTGTGCAAAGGACTATGATTATTCTATTTCATTGGAAATTTTGAATGAATATTGCTTATATTTATCAATTCCATTCTCTGTGTGGTCATATAAAATGTTTTGGTGCTCATTAACCTTAAGTGTCCATGTTTTTTTAGGAGTATAATAATTGGTTCTTTGTTTATTTGCTACCTTTGTAAACATTGATTGGTCCTTTTGGATGCCCTAATCAACATCTTTGTTGATATTTTATGCCATAGTTTATTTTATTCTCTTTTGATATGAGATCACCTCTTTTTCAAGTGTGTATGTTTTTTACTTCCATTTCTTCTTAATTAGTTTTTCTTCTTTCCTCATTTGGTTGTACATAGACTTCATGTATCTCCTCATCGAGATGTTATTGTGTATCCTCTTTAGTGGTATCCTCTGGAAAACCATTTTGAGAGAAAATTGTGGCCAAGATATATGATTTTTTTGAAGTTCATACATAATGATCATATTTACCATTCCATGGCGGTACAAGCTCTTATCCCCATTTTTAGATTCTTTCTTAATTGATTTTGACATCCTAATAAAAATTTGTAGCAAATAATATAGCATGTTGATGGGCCTTTCATTCTTTATATGAACTAAAATACATATACGATAAAGTACAATAAGGCCAAATCATCCCTTACATATGATCTATATTTTAATAGGAAAAAATAAGTATTTCTAGGGAGCTTTAACCATACCCTTGAAACTCCCGCAGCCCAATTTGGTATTTTTCTTGATCAACTGAGGAAAGGCTTATATGATTTATCATATATTTATTTCTTCTTGAGTCATTTCTCACCTTGTTGATGGAAACCAATGAAATATGACAATGAATTCTCAAGGATATGCAACATTAAATCACTTACCTAACCATATTGACCATCAAATGTAAGAGCAAAGTCATTCATAACCTCTATATTATGAACCTATAATTTTACAAAAAATGGATCATTTCTATCTCTTTATAAAATTTTGTGGCACCTTGAGTGTGTGCCAGTTACTCGGTCCCAAATAGTTTGAATCCTACTACCATTTTTCAGAGTCTAGCTCTGTATTAAAAATCACGGTATGAAATTTGCATTTAAACAACTTTGTGTATGAACAAATCTCTTGAAAATGCACTTTATACGAGGAATGTTTTATATGAATAACCCTATATATAAAGAAATTATTGTGTGACAAAAATTCTTGCAAAAATACTTTGTATAGGGAACACACTATATGAGAAACTAAAAGAGTTGAAATGGAAAAGGTACTAATTTTGAGTTCTTCTAACATAATAGAGAGATCTATTGTTATGATAACTTATCATGTCAAAAAGGCTTAAGGGTGTTATTGTGTCAAGAGTATTGAGAAGCAATGAATAGGGTTATAGTAATGATGGTACGATAATTATGGGTGGGATAATGGTTATGAAAAACATAGTAATCATGAGTAAGATAATAGTTATGAATAATATGGTGACTCGAGTGACCATGTGAGAATAGAATAAGGTTTTTTTGTGAATAAAGTAATAATATTATATGGAGAAGGTTTAATGAAAAGTATGACTAAAAAGATAGAAATATGATTTGAAAAGACTCTTATAGAGGACATTTAGAGGTATGATTACTGTCATTAAAATAATAGTGATCATACAAAATCATAGAGGTAAATTATTTTAAATTATTGTTTCATTAACAAAATAAAAGCATCAAAAATTGTTTCTACCAAACCTTGATAATGCACATTGCTTTAGTTTGAATGTCTTGAAATATCCTCATGAAATCCCTTTGCATTTTTTATAATAATTTGATTGATATTTGATCCCTAGCCTCATAATTTTCAGGCATGAGGCATACACGTTGATTCGTTTGCTTTTATTTTGTTGATATTTGTGGCAGGATAGGTCAGGGTTTGTACCTATTTGTTAAGTAATGGATTATCAGATTTTTGAACAGTGCATATGACTTGAAGAGCATATCTTTCCCATAGTTGATCTGACCCATTAGGGTAATTTTGAGGTTAAAAATCGACCTCAAAACAAAACATGTAGTAACAAAATTAACTTTAAAAGAAATAATAGGATTCAAGATGACAATGTAATCCCTGGGGGGGAATGTTTTGGAAGGTAAAAAATAAAAATACTTTTTTTATTGTATTTTCAGCTTATCTCCTTATGGGTTACTCAAATGTCAAGTGAAGACACCCATTGGGTGAGTACCAACTTTTTTCATGCTTCTTCCAACAAGTTGTTTTCGTGTGTTTTCAAAAAAAAAAATACGTGGGTCTACTCGGAGGTATGCAAAGTGGGTACTCGTTGGATGTGGAATCGAATTCTGCATCCAAAGAACAGTTGTCTACACTTGAAATTTGAGTAAACCCATACGAAGATAAGTTGAAAATACATTTAAAATAGTTTCCTTTATTTTTCTTAAAAACAAATCATAAATCACATTTTATTATTTTACCTATTATTTTATTATTTTCCTTCATAGTCCCATTTTATACCTCAAAATTCCCCAAATTGGCATGACGGAAGGAACATGGAGGTAGAAGAGACAGTATATCATGAATCAGATGTAATACCATTGTTGGTTTATGATGTAAATATATGGACTTTGATATTAGGTTGGTGAGTCGGAGTCATTTTCATGTTTGTCTGCCTATGTATATGTGTATATGGATTTTGGGGCTAGATCTCCCAAAGAAATATGTGTTGTTTTGGAAAAATGGTCAAAGGGCCTATATTATAAATATCGTAAATTTTGTACATATTTTTATATATTAATAAAAGAATGGTTGGTTGCAAACCCCACTCCATGGAAAATATTATGGGGAGTAGTGTAACTCCATGGTGATAGGCAATGGGTTGTGGTATTTAGTGTTTAGGAAATGGCACATGGGGCCCACGTGGTGCCACATGGAAAAGATAGGCTATGCACTATAAAAATACACTGAGAGGGAAATTAGTCATCCATCCATCACCATATTTATTCATTTTCACTCAGCATCATTCATGCATGCACTCAAACACGCAACATGTCATTCTAATCACTGTTATTTGTATTTATCATCCATTTTAGGGCGAGAGGTAGATAGTGGATTTTGGTTATGAACTGGTCGATTAACCCAGTGTGGGGATTCTGGAACTGACTAGGGATTTTTAGTCGATGAGTCTTTTTCTTTGACTCTAGAACCGAATAGAGTTATGGTGATAGGTTGGTGAGCCATGGAAGGTGGGAATTACAGAGGTACTAGTAGGTTATAAAGAAGATAATGTCACTTCGGCTCTAGAATTGACTGTAATTTGAATCGGTTATAGCATGGAAGCTTTGGAAGCAGCATGAACTCTTGGATCCCTATGCTAATAAGTTCTTAACTAGCCATAATGTGCCCAGGAAAACAAGCATGATTAAGGGACTAGCTGGTCTCGGAGAAGGGTGCACAACTTGGGCGCAGCTTCAGGGAAGTCGAGCGTAGTGTTTGGAGTCGTGACTATTGGGTTGGTGACTTGGCCATGGATATATTGTTATTATTGGTTTATCATTGCCTATCGAGTTGCGGCCCTAGCTTGGGGGTGACCTGTGGTTGAGAGTGATGAGCCACGAGGTCTATGGCTGGGTGGAATGTGGATATCCCACAATGAGTTTCTCTGTTATACATATAATTGTTTATACCTGATGTATATTGTCTTATTATTTTATGGCTGAAACCCTAATCTTTGTGTTTTGTGAAATAATGAGTATAACTTCCTTTATATTTTGTTTTGCATATTTAATGGCATGCATTTATTCATAGTCACTTGATGATGGGGGAAAAAATGATTCAGATAAGAGTTCATGCTCATTTTTATGGTGGTTTAGACATTTATGATGTTATACCCCATTGATTTATGAATATATGTTGAAACCATAGCTTTAGAATGTATGCACGATCATTATTAATTAATTATTTTCATTGTGTTATAATGTACTTATGGATCATATATGACTAATTTTGCATTTGCATTTGCATAGAAATGGTAGAAATGGGATAAAGTTATCTATTTTTTTTTCTTCCACAAAGAAATCATATATTTTTAAGTGTTGGGGTTGTGGTATCATTTCTCAACAGGAGATTGGGGATGTATAAAGTGGTATCAGAACCTAGTTTTCAATAGTGGACCTGATTAGGCCTAATACGAGACAAAATGATAAAATCTTGGGATGCATGCCAACTATTTGATGAAAGTACAGTGGTAGGATTAATTAAAATTTACCTAAAAAAAGGGATGTAGGTGCCAAGAGGGGCTCAATAGGATTAAATTCATTCAAATTTGAGGAGGAATCACTAATTTTGGCATTTGAGTGTTAAATTTTGTGTGCAGGTTAATTCAAGGTTGAAAACACTTGGAGTCTCACATGGAGGCCCCATGGGTGAACCTATCGCAGGCCACAGGTCACAGGGCAAGTGAAACTTTTCCAACAAGTTAGGAAATGAAAGGTCGTGGAATCAGTGCCACAGTGGTAGGGCGCGAAGGTGTGTTGTAAACCATGGAGGCAAACCCCGAGGTTAGGTGACATGAACGGAGGTGGCACAGTTCCGGGTAGGGGTGGAAATGTGATTGTGGAACCCCCCCTACCCAATCCCCATGGGTGATGTCAGGGAGTACCCCCCATCTTTCCATTGATTTAAGTTCGTTGGATGTCCACCATTGATCGAGGGAATGAAACCATGCATAGGAACCATGATATAGGACCCCCAACCCATGTGACGTCAGTGTGGGGGAGAGGGGGTCCTCGTTTCATTGTGAATCATTGGATTCATGGGGCCACAAGCCACCATCGATCAGGCTGGAGCGTATAAGTGTAGGGCCCACAGGGCAATATATATAATTTTTCTATCATATGTGGCATGAAAGGTTGGGTATTCATGGACCTGTAGAGGTAGATATATATATATATATATATATATATATATATATATATATATATATATATATATATATATATATATATATATATATATATATATATATATATATATATATATATATTTGTTTATTTTTGTGCTAGGAACATAAGTGTAGCATGAGGATTTATACATATGATGTGTGTTATTTTACATATGGTGTATATGTTAATGTGTGTAAGTGTGTGTGTTTGTCAAGTTATAAAGTTTGTATATTGTGTGTGTGACAGTGTGTGTGACGGTGTGTGTGTGTGTGTGTGTGTGTGTGTACATGCGCGTGCATGTCACGTTTAGTAAAGCTTATATATTTTTTTTCAAAATTCATGAATGCCACATGAAGTTTGAGAAGAGAGAAGTCTGGGTGATAGGTAGGGAATTGGCTAGATCATGTTTTTCGGGTTCTAAAAGTATGAGTTATTTCCCAATAGGAATAAATTGAGAATGGCATCAAAGGTTAAAATTATTTTTGTATGTTTAATTGAGTCTCATAACTCTGAAACAACTGAGAGAAAAAGTCTGAATTTCTCATGAGCATAAATTTACGATCAGGGGTCAGAATTTTGCATCGAAATATTCAGAAGAAAGGGAATTCAAAGCATAAAACAGTTGGAGTCATAGAAATATGATTCGATAAAATTAAATTCCCATAAATTAAGAAGAAAATTACAGGAGTTTGGAAAGGATGAATTGGTTTCCAATTAAAAATTTCAGGGGGTATAACTTTCTGCTCAAGTGTCGAAATTTTGCAAATGAGTAGTCTACAAAAAGCTAAGAGAACACGTTGGTGACCATATAATTTTGAATTGGGTAGAAATTTTGTGGAATTTTGTTTGAAATTTATACAGGTCTAAAGGGCAAGAGTCATTATGAGAACTCAAGAAACAGGAAATATGTTGGCCTTTAAAAGCATAAAATAAGAAGTTGTAAAATTAGATATTAGTCTGGGGGGTGTCAAGATCGAATCAAATGGTCATAGAGTGAGTAGGCCGGAGAACAGAGACTTGGAGGATACTATGAGAAGGATTGAGGTGGAGGTTCTCAGTTTCAAGGCTAACATTAATGAGGGGTTGGTGAGAGAGAAAAAATGACTCAATACTCAAATTATGTAGAGTTTAAATAAGATACAACAAGAATTAGACCATTAATATGGGCCTAGGCAAACTTTGGAGACAAAAAAAAAATTTGGTGGAAGGGGTGTTGATAGTTCAAGGTGAGCTAAGAGTGATGACCAGCAATATTTTATGCAGAAAGAAGTACACACAAGAGGGATTATATTACCTCTAAGTCATATAATAGCCCTAATGTGTTATTGGATAGAAGGTTATGTAAAAGGAAGTATGACGGGGACAACCTACATGGAGAGTTACACAATATTAAGCCTCTCACTTTCAATGGAGAACACATAAAGGGGGAATAAATTGAGGCTTGGTTATTATAAGGAAGTCATAGCTACAAAGATTTCCCTCACAAGGATGGAATTCAAAATATTATGCATAATATACAAGAAAGTAATACAATAGAGGATGTGGGTTGAAGCATGCCTCATATTTATGTTGCATTGGATAATAATTATCTTGAGAACGAGGCACATATGATCAAAGACAGAGGTAAGTTAAATAACCAACCTATTACCATTTTCTTTGACTCATGAGATAGCCATATTTATATTGGTATGAAATTGTTAAGAAAATCTAATTTAAAGAAATATGAGCGCCATAAGGCATGGTTGGTTCAATTAACCATTGTGGTAAAAACTAAATTTACAGAATTGGTGAATGAATGTTTAATTGATATGAATGGTTTGAATACTAAGGTTGAATTGAATATAATCTCATAAGATTCTTATTAATATTTGATTAGTATTGATTGGCTAGGAAAGCATAATATGGTTCAATACTACTATAACAATTTTGTATCATGTATTGATGGTGAGGATTAGTACAGGAAAATCCACAAATTTCCTAGAACGATATCTATCAAAGAGATATTGGATTTATAGTTAAGGAAGAATTTTTGGAAAGGTTTCCAAATTCCGGAAGTACATTTGGAGGAACCCAATAGGGATCAATAGGCCAATTTGAAATATTTCCCTTTGTTGAAGGAGTATGTTGATGTATTTGTTGAGATTCTAGGATTACCTCCAAAGAGGGATATCCATATTTTCCATTGATATGGTACCTAGAGCCACTCCATTATCCAAAGCATTGTATAAGATGAGCACTCTGGAACCCATAGAATTACATATGCAATTGGAAGAATTACTTAAGAAGGGATACATGCAACCAAGTGTATCGCCATTGGGTGCCCCATTATTGTTTGTTAAGAAGAAAGCTGAAACATTGTTGTTGTGTATGGATTTTTACTAGCTAAAAAAAATTACTATTAAGAATAAATATTCTTTGCCAATAATGGATGACCTATTCGATCAGCTTCAAGGAGCTAAGGCATTTTCTAAGATTGACCTAATGTTAATTTATGACAAATTACATATTAAATAAGAAGGTATTAGCAAAGTGGCCTTTCGAAATAGTTATGGACATTATGAGTTCGTGGTGGTGCTTTTCGTATTAACTAACACGCCAGGTGTTTTCATGTGCTTAATGAACGATGTTTTGTGGGAGTGTATAGATAAATTTGTTATTATTTTCTTGGATGACATTTTTGTGTATTCTAAGTTAGAGGAGGACCATGAGCAGCATCTGAGGTTATTTTTACAAGTTCTCAAGGAGCATCAGTTATAAGCTAAAATTAGTAAATGCTCTTTATATCAAAAGAAAATCCATTATTTGGACCAAATTATTTTGAAGGAGGGGATAGTTGTGGACCTAGAGAATATTAGGCACATCAAGGAATGGTTAACATTTTTAGTGTCCAAATGTACTCTTTCAGGTTTACTTAGTAGTGGTCCTAGGTCAAAATTTCATGTTTCAAGTTAGTTTTCAAATAAATTTTTGTTCACTAACTATGTCTAGGTCTGAAATTCTACTCCCTTCACTCAATTCATGGTCATATTTATTTCAGAGGTCATGTCATCCATAAATCATCTAGGGTTTGAGGTCATTCACCACACCTTCATTTAGGTCAGAGTCTAGGTCTCATTTGTTTCGCCACCATAAGAGTCAATTATGTCATAAAAGAAAGAGAACAAATCTCATTTTCACCATACAAGCCATTTGCATAGGGAGTTAGAAAAGATAGGGAAATAAGTAAAGAGCTCCTCTCTTCTCACCATCATACTCCACAGTTGTCATGGGTTAAAGAAAAATAATCAAATTTGTCCCAACACTACCTGTGTTATGCTTCTGGGTGTGTTGAACAGGTGTTGTGGTTTTGGTGTTTGAGCTCCAACTCATTTCTCCAAGGTTCAAAACCACTACACAAAGGTTCATACACTTCCTAAACAGTAATTTGACAGCCTCCATACCTCTTTCAAGTCAAAATTCATCATCAAATGAGTGGCTTCCTTCATTAGGTTACCTCCACTACATTTTTGGTGTTTTTCATATTTTTTTTGTTTCAGTTGATAAAACCCTAATCTAACCATCTACAACTTTAATATAACCTTAATACACTATACCCTAACATAAATTATCACTCGCAACCCTCTTTTCCATTAATTTCATTAAAACCCTAATTTTCACTACATTTTGGCATAAAAACTAGTGAAACCCTGTGTTTTGACCTTTTGGGCACCTTTCACATGCCCAATCCCAAAAATTAAACTTGCATCTTGTAGCCAACTCATCACCCTAACTCCCCAAAATTTTATGGATTTTTCCCTAACTTCCTTCCACTCCATTTCTGTCCCTAAAACCACTCTACCACTATCCCCTGTTTTCCTAATTTTCCACCTTCCCTATCCACTACATCAAGCTAGTACTTTCCTTGATGAAAAACATCATGGAGAGTGTGAAGAAGGTCCATAAGGGAGGTCACCATTATAGGTTTGAGTCAACTCAGACCCATGGCATAATTTTTAGAGCTTTGTGATCAAGCCAAGATTTACATTGCACATAGGGACAGTTTGGCTTCCAAATCAGTTTCTGAAGCAATGGAGATGAATTTTACAAAAATGAAAGATTGTTTTTAAATAATAGGCCAAATAACAAAAACCTCCTTCATTTTATTCACAAGTGTTATGGTTTGAGAGAAATTCTCAAACTATAGTTTCTCCAGGTCATTTTCTACACTTTTGAATAGGTTTTCTTCAAGTTAGTTGTTCAAGGGTTTGGAGCAGGGGTTTTCAATGCTTGATGACTCCATTATTAAGCAGAAATCCTTATATTTCCAACCTTACCACTTGCAGACCCAAAATCCTCTAGGAAAGACTCCAACCTCCCTCTTAAAGAAGGTGATACACTTTTTCTCAGAGTGTGCTACGCTTCTGCAAATTTTGAGTGATCAACTTCAAACTTGTATTATGGGCTAATGGGAAAGTATTTTGGAAACCTAGAGGAGGTTTGTGTCCATGATATGTCAAATAACAAAAACCTCTCATTTTTTCAAAAAAAATTATTGTTAGAGACACATTTATCCATCCTTAAGCCCCATTTTTGCAGAAATTGTTTTGGAAAATTCTGGATTTTGGCAATTCCTTTGTTGTGTTTCTGGAATCAGTTGTTACGCTTCTTGGAAGTGTTTTTATGCTTTTGGGAAGTGTTGTTACTCTTCTGTAAAAAAAATTTCATCTCTAGAAAGGGTCCAAAATTATGTTTTTGGCTTCAAATCTCTTCAAACAAGCTCAAGGCTTGTGACCATTACTCCTTGGACCTCTCACAAATAGTCAGTTAATACTCTCATACCGTCCCTTGGTCAAGTTATTGATTTTAAAATCATTTCATGCTCACTCCATATTACACCATATCATCACTTCTCCATGTCAATGAAAGACTCCATTTGATAAACTCCAACCTAATCCAGCTAGATAAACCCTAACCCTAGTACCTAAACACTATCCTACACCTCTCATATACATCATACTCTCATTTCCCACCATCCATACCCTCCATAATAGTCATTTTAAAGAAACCCTAAACACTAGAAATTTCACAGTGTTAAAATTGGGAATTGCATGTGTTTTCTTGATTTCATCACCCTCCTCACATCCATTTCCCTTCATTCCACCCACAACATGGAGCAAACATGCCACTCTATCTATTGGATTTTTTGTAGAATTTTCCCTAGCTCCATAACCCTCCATCTCACCCTCTAAACCGACCCCATACCTACACTATTTTCCCCAAATTTCAATACACATACCCATCCCATCAATACACTATGGTTTTATCCTTTCACTAATAAACAATATGGAGAGTGAGAAGAAGAACTTCAAGGGAGGGTGCCACCTTAGATTATAACCCTTCACCATGCATGAAATCAATGCTTCACCCTTGGCTAAAATATGTTTTGAGAGGATTGGATGTTTGAGGTTCTATGAGAAGCTCAAAGGAAGCTTAAAGAGAAGGATAGCTTGGAATTTTTGGTTGAAGCTTCCTTGATTGTTTATACCATCACTCATAGGTGCTACAGAACCAATTTTGAGTAGTTTTGAATAATTTTGGTATTTTTTGTTACGCTTATTTTGGAGGCATCCAAATGATGATTTATTTACATGAATGGATGCATTTTTATGAGTAAATTACAGATCAGGAACCCCCCCTGGAATGAAAAGCTTTAATTTTGGAGAAAATTCCCAAAAACCAATCATTTTTCATGTTTCTGCCACCTTTTTGGAGCCTCTCTTACACTTTTGGAGTAACCTTGGGAGAATGGATTTTTGAACACCTTCCCATGGGTCATTTTGCAAAATTCAAGATGTCCTAGAAACTAGACACACAAGGCTAGTTTACCATTATTTCATAAGTTGATTTTGATTCTTAAAAGTGCTTAAGAATTTATGTTATGCTTCTGCAAAAATTTTTTACCCTTCTATCATAAATGTTACAAATCAACATTGGATTCCTTAGGACGCTTATCAAGCTCAAAAAATGGAAAAATTTTGAGGTTTTGATGTCCTATGAGTTGGAATTAGAGTTATTTAGTTGGTTTTTGACTCCTATCATGTGGGAATATGTAATTTAATGTAAGGGACAAACACTCCTAGTTCATAGCTAAAATTCAGGGAATGGTTTCTAACCTCCCTAGAATCTAGGAAATGACTCATCTTGTGTATTTATGATCCATTTTGGATGGGATTTCGACCTGATGAGGTTTCATAGTCCATATTTTCTATAAGTATACTCTCTTTAGTCTTTTTTTGGGTTGGTTAGTCTTATTTTGCAGTGAAGCTCTTGTAACTAGCATTTTGGAATGAAATCAAAGATGGATTTGCAGAACTTGTGTGAGAATCTTGTGGTATGCATTGGAGAATTTGTCTTCTTATGTTTGTTCATATATTCATGCTATATGATATATATTATTCTTTTAGATACATCTTTCCATGTGTTTATCTTGTAATTTTATCAGCAAAAATCATGTATGTTCATGATATGTTTTAGGCAATTTTTACATGATATGTCTATTCACTTCTAAATGTGAATTCACCTCAGTGCTCATTCCGACTCTCTCTCACTTCATCCTATACTCAATGACCAATTAAACATTCTTTCAGTATAACTATCTAGCCTCACACATTCTCTGCAAATTGACCTTGGAATTCAGACCTAAAAACCCTACACATTGTCTTCTCACTAACCTTTCTATCCAGCACTTAAAATATCATATAAATATTATTTACTAAGCTTACATACCTAGCCTAAGGTAATTAGATACACAGTCATTCCTTTGACTGCAAAAGTGACAACAAGAGAGCCCTCTTTGGTCCTGGTAGTGCTAACTACCTGAACTAAATCCTAGTTTGTGGTTACCTTCCTTTAGCTCCATTCACAACCTTAGGAAGTAGGGTGGAGTGATAACACTTTTGGCGTCATTGTCGGGGAGATAAGGTTAAATATTTCTCGAGAAAGAATGAAAAATCTTAGCTCTGATTTCTGATGTTGAACAATGGTTAGGCACAATAAAGGTTGTGCATTTTTCACTTGACGACTCCAGTGGCGAAGAATCCAAAAATTTAGAGTGTTCATGGTGAATCCACTGTTAAAAAATTGGTAGCTTCAAGAAATATTGGTGACTTCAATGTTTTCAAGATGGATTCAACTGCAATAATTAATGCTAGGTATGCTCCTATGCATTGAGATCATATTCCAAGCTTTCTAAATCATATGCCTCAGGTAGATCTGCAAACATACTTGCCAAAATTTAGAGATGGAAAAGGTGATGATGCTACACTTCATTTAATAAGATTTCATATGCATGTGCTTAAGCTGAATATTAATTTTCATGAAGATTGTTTAATGAAGATGTTCATGATCTCATTACAATAAAAATCATGGTTTTGGTATCAAAGCTTGTCTCCTGCTTGTATTTATTCTCTCAAGGATTTTCACTCAGTATTTTTTGAGAAGTATAGAGAAACCTATCCTTCTTTTATTTTGATTAAGAATTTTTGTGATCACTTTGAGAATTTTATTCAAGAGCTAGAAAGTGCTTATGGCGATCAAGATTTTATGGATGATGAAATTTTGGATGCTTTGAATGAAAACCCTTTTCACCACCATGAGAAAATCATGGATTCTTCCATGGATGATAGAAAACTTGAGCAGAATTCTTCAAAGGATGACATTGATCTTCCATATTTCAAAGTTGATGATAATTTACAGCAATCTTGCCAATATTCAAGCGATCAAGATATATATGAAGATGTTCTGTCAAGCTACCCTTCATCCCTATCCTATTTTGAGTTTTTAATTCAGGAAGAAATATGTGCAGATCAAAATTTTGAGTTTTCTTGTAAAGAAACTCTAAAGAGTCATGATTTATCTGTTGAGGTTAAAAATAGTGTACAACAGGTTCGTTATCTTGAGTTTCATGAACATTTTCTATAGCCTTCAAAGGATCAAGATGTAGAATTTTTTCAGAGCCTAGACCATTCTCTTTCTGATATACATGAAAAGACACTTGTAGATACTTGTGTTGATGCTTATTTGGCTATCTGAAATGAAGATCTGCAAGAACATACAAATCTCGTCTCTAATATGGATGTTATGGAAGAACACATTGCTTCATTTTTATTTCAGAGGGATCAACCAAATGAAGAAGAAAAATCATCCATTATATCTGAAATCATCTTCTTTCTTTTTGCTGATCAACAAGAGGTAATGTTTCATGATTTTCAAGACCCCTTGGGCAGCCTTTTGGAAGCATCAGAAAATATGGAGTTTGTTTTCTTTGCCAACACAGAGATTGGGTTTAGTTTTCAATTGGGGCTGTTATTTCCACAATGCTAGTCTTTTGAGGAAAGTAGGAGGAGAAATAAATCATATATCCATTTTCTTTCATGGTTGCACTGGATCTTCGACTTCACTTGATCAAGTGATTTATGGATCAATTAGAGTAGGTAAGGTGCGATGAATAAGCTCAATATTCTGAGAATCTTTTTTAGTGTCATTTTCTAGTAAATTTTGTAGTTGATGATTTACAGTTCATCTTTCAGTTTGATTTGAGTCAATTTGAGGATTGTAGATGCAGTGACTCCATTTCCCAATGGATGAGGCTAAGCACGGAAAAGTTTGACACTCTATGGAAAGGTCCTTAAAACATCACTACATTCATAGGTAATAAATCATTTCTATTGGAGGATATTGAATGGCAAGAAGTTTTGGGGGGACCAATCAATGGTAGGTTCCTCAAACATTATCTTACTTGATCATTTAAGATGAAGTCCACTTTCATTGTACATATCATTTCAATTTTATGTCCAAGCAATAAGGAAGTTGTTGTAGAAGTTTGAAGACTGAGGATAAGGCCATGAGGCTTCTACATTCAACTCATGTTTTCTTTCAAAATGTTAAAAAAAATTCAATCATTTTTCAAGTCAGAGTCAAATTAGTTTTTTCTAGTCAATGTCATTTCCAGATTTAGTTCATCATTTCCAGTTTGTCAAAGTTTTTTCAATATTCAATTTTGACTCCATTGCCCAATGGTAAGGCTACCTAATTTACGGTGTTCTTGACACATCCTGAAGGAGATGTTATCCCCAGTTGTAGCCAATGTTAGTTTCCAAATATTCAATGATCAAATTTACTCTTTTAGGTTTACTTACTAGTGGTCCTAGGTCAAAATTTTATGTTTCAAGTTAGTTTTCAAATAAACTTTTGTTCAATAAATATTTCTAGGTCTGAAATGCTACTCCCTTCACTCCATTCATGGTCATCATTATTTCAGAGGTCATGTCATCCATAAATCATCTAGGGTTTGAGATCATTCACCACACCTTCATTTAGGTCAGAGTCTAGGTCTCATTTGTTTCGCCACCATAAGAGTCAATTATGTCATAAAAGAAAGTGAACAAATCTCATTTTCACCATACAATTAATTTGCATAGGGAGTTGGAAAGTACAGGGAAATAAGTAAATATTTCCTCTCTTCTCACCAACATACTCCACATCTACCATGGGTTGGAGAAAATTAAGCAAATGTTTACCAACACTACCTGTGCTACGCTTCTTGGTGTGCTACGTGGGTGTTGCGATGTTGGTGTTTGAGCTCCAAATCAGCTCTCCAAGGTTAAAAACCATTGAAAAAAGGTTCATACACTTCCTAAATAGTAATTTAACACCCTCCATACCTCTCTCAAGTAAAAATTCATCATAAAATGAGTAGTTTCCTTCATTAGGTTACCTCCACTACGTTTTTGGTGTTTTTCATATTTTGTTTGTTTCAGATGATAAAAACCTAATATAACCATACAAAACCTTCATATAACCTTCATAAAATATACCCTAACATCTCCTATAACTCACAACCATCTTTTCCATCAATTTAATTAAAACCCTAATTTTCACTACATTTTGGCAGAAAAACTAGTGAAACCCTGTGTTTTGAACTTTTGGGCACCTTTCACATGCCCATTCCTAAAAATTCCACTTGCATCTTGTAGCCAACTCATCACTCTACCTCCCCAAATTTTTAGGTATTTTTCCCTAACTTCCTTCCACTTCATTTCTATCCCTAAAACACTCTACCATTATCCCTTGTTTTCTTAATTCCCCCCCTTCCCTATCCACTACATCAAGCTAGGGCTTTCCTTGTTGAAAAACATCATGCAGGGTGTGAAAAAGGTCCATAAGGGAAGTCACCATTCCAGGTTTGAGTCGACTCATACCCATGGCACCATATTTGTTGAGATTTAACAAGATGATGAGCTTAGTGAAAATCAGTCACCTTCACTAAGTGGGCCCACAGGCTATTTTTACGTGTAAGTCCATTTTTAGACACAGTGATCATATTTCAAAAGTTGCAGGATGCTATTTGTGGATGGTTGGTCAGGTTGGAAAAATAGATGAAATTATATTTTTAGAATATTGGACGAAGTCTATTTATAGATCGTCGATCTAAAAATAGAAGTGTTGATTATTATTAGCTCTTAATAATAATCCGACAATAAACATAAACTTATTCTCTTGGAGCACTTAATTTCAGTGTACAGATTTGGAAAATCAGTGGGCTGAAGGAATTATGCAATTCCTATGGTTTACTGGTGGTTCATGCATGGAGAGCTTCGATTCGTGATGGCAAAGTTCTGTGAGTTGGAAAGGTAGTTCATGGAGTTGTTATAGTTTAACTCAGTTAATGGAGTTAAACTCAGTTGAGCCAGTTGTATCTAGTCTAACTGAATGATACACTAGTGAGAGTGGAGTGAATTAATTAGTTAATTAATTCACAAATAATAACTCATTAATCAACTGAAAAAATATAGCAGTTAACTACAGTGCATGTCAGTTTCAGTGGAGACCCAGTGGAGAGAGAGGTGAAAGGGAAAGATGGACCATCCGTTGTGACTATAGTGATGCATTGATTTCATCACACACACATTGGAGTTTCCAATGAGGATTGCGCAGTGCAAGCAAGGCAGGTTCAAATTCATTCAGGGGTCTTCCTCAGCAGGGATTGCACAATGGAGGCAAGCTATCAGGTGGCAAGAAATCAGTGCATGGATTTGCAGATTTCTTCTTTTCAGTGTGACAATTGATTATACTGAGAGCTTGATGTACTAAGCTTTGTATGAGATTGTTACATGATCTCCATGATACATAATATGATAGTTGGGGTTTTTAGCTTTAGGATTTCCCGTTAAACAATTGCATTATGTGTGATTGTTTTTATTGCTTCATGTGTTTGCAGTTGAGTTTAAATTTCCGCAAAAGATTAATAGTGGAAGGATTATGTATTTAGCAAGAAGATAAATCTTTTTAGATCAAGAGAATATGGATACATACATGCATCTTGTATATAATTTCTACATGGTATTAGAGCAGTGTTAATTCTTGCAGATTGCAGATGTGAAGAATTTTTGAGTTTGTGCTGGTGGACAATTCGAATTTGTTGCAGAAAATTCTTGGTGCGACAGTTGAGTATACATTGAAATGTCTTTCAATGGGTTGCGATTGGAGTATTCCCTTGATGGTAGCTCAAATTACATAGCCTGGAAGGATAGGATGGAGGTGGTGCTGGAAGATAATGGACTAAATGAGTTCATCAGTAGCGATGTTCCTAAGCCGGGTTCTAGCAATGCTGCATTACTTGACGCATGGCAAAAGAAGGTAGCAAAGAAAAGAAGAATTATGTTGGAAGGTGTGAAGGACCATATTTTGTCCAGCCTTCAAGGGAAAGCCACTCCATTTGCAATGTGGAAGGCTTTGACATATTTTTTCCAAAGCAGCAGCAACCAGAGGAAGTTGGCGCTAAAAGATAAGCTCAGGAAAATAAAAATGGAGAAGGGCGACAATATTCCAAAATATCTCACGAAGTTTGTTCACTGTAGGGATGAATTGGGAAGTGTGGGGATTAATGTTGATGATGAAGAATTTGTGAGCTTGGCTCTCCTTGAGCTTCTAAAGAGTTGGCATATCTATGAAGACTCTGTCAATGGATGGGAGAAACTACCGGGATGGAGTGACTTTGGTCAGATCTTGTGCAGGAGGAGATAAGGTGAAGTACTAGGGATGGCTCTTCATCGAAGAATGAATATGAGGAGAATTTTTCTTTGGCTGCCAAAGTAAGGAAATGGAAGGGGAAGAAATCCCACCCAAAATCCGAAGCTAAAGGCAAGAAGCCGGATTTTTCCAAAGTGAAGTGTTTTCACTGTCACGAACATGGGAATTTCACCACTAACTGCCCACAGAAGAAGAAGAACAATAAGGTTGCTGGAGCTGCAGCGGGTGAGGCCTTAGCCTCACAATTTTAACTTGATTTCTCTTTGATCACATGCTTGGTTTCAAGCTCAATGGGATTGGTGTGGTATCTTGATAGTGGTGCATCTTTCCATATGACAGGAGACAAGGATTTGTTTAGTGACTTGGAGGAGAAGGACCTCCAAATGCATATAGAGATGGGTGACGATGATAAATACAGTGTGAGTAGCATTGGGACCACATTTATGTTTAAATATGTTATGCATGTTCTAGGTCTCAAGAAGAACTTGGTCTCAGTCACAATGTTGGAAAACAGAGGTTATGGCGTTGTTTTCAGTGAGGGAAAATATTTCCGTCGACATAAAACAACGGGTCAAACCAAGAGGATAGGGATTCGAATTAAGAATATCTACAAGCTAGAGGTATATGGCTACGCTGCAATGATGGGAAAAGCAGAAGAAGTGGTGAGCCGGGATGAGGGCGAATTATGACACAGGAGATTGGGCCATCTTCCCCATGGTGCTTTGAATATTTTGTAGCAGATTTCTACTGGACTTCCCAAGTGGACTCTTGCGCAGTACGATCAGTTCAAGGGATATACTATGGATAATTTTTTGAAGATCACCTTTCATGAGAAGGAGAACCATGCTTCGGTGATCTTGGAGAGAATTCACACAAACGTGTGTGGACCTTTATCAGTTGCTTCAACAACAAAACACAGGTATTATGTTATATTTTTTTATTACTATTCTCGTAGATGTTGGATCTTATTCATGCAGAATAAGATCGAAACATTCTCAAATTTATGTGAGTTTAAAGCATTGGTGGAGAAGGAGTCGGGGAAGCAAGTGAAAGCTCTACAAAGCGGTAATGGTGGTGAATACATCTCAAACGAATTCAAATAATTTTGTAGAAAAGAAGGAATTCGAAGAGAACTCATAGTGCCTCATAACCCACAACAGAATGGGGTTGCAGAGAGGAAGAACAAAACGATTTTGGGTGTTGCAGGAGCTATGCTTGAGAGGGAGCTAGTCTGGCATGTAGTGGAGGAAGTGCCAATTCCGAAAGATGAGCCTCTACATGTGGATCAGCCATAGGAGGAGATTCATGGAGTGGAAGAGTCCACTCATGCAGAACCACACATCAGATAAGGCAGAAAGTGTACCACAGAATGTAATATTCCAAATTTTACAAACAAGCAAATTGGAATATTATATTTTGATGCTTTCACTTAAGAGAGGAATAAATGGGAAAGGAGGCCCATGAACAATAAAGATATGAATAAATTCCACCTTATTAAGGAAGGATATCACTTTAGGAGCTATAATTTACACTTACAGGTGTGAACAAGGGCAAAACAAATGTGGACATAGTCAAGTTTGACTAAGTCAACATGCATTCTTGAGGAGGAAGAGATCACCCAAGAAAACTAGCTCAATGTGAACAAGGATCAGCCTAAACACACATATGAGAACTATATTGAAGATCCTTTAGTGTGAAAAGAGTAATTTCATGTGGATTAGTCCCATTTGACCAAGTCAACAACGCTGCTACAAAGAGGAGGGAAGCCAACTAGGACAACGCAGTTTTGGAGGAGGAATCTTCACTAGGAAGTCACCTCAACATTGTGTGGGGTCCGGGGTGAGGAAGCTCACCAAAGATAAAAGGAGGGCATAGCATCAAAGAGATTATTCATTCAATATTCAACTATCTTTGGTCTTCTAACTATTTTCATGCTTCAGCTGTTTAGCCAGAGTTGCTGCACTGCTTAGTGCAAAGAATTCTCATGCGGTAATTCCATTATTTCTTTGGATCAGCTTGATTAAGGGATCAAAGGGAAGGATTTGAGCTTCCATTCCATCATTTGACTCAAGGCCACCCAGCCAACAACATCTACAGTGCATTCATCTTCAAAAACTGCGTCTTTTTCTGCATGGGCATTGTTGTTGGGTTAAAGATTGTTGTTTTGCCCTAGTAATTGAGGAGGAGGTGTTTATTTCCCTCCAGGAGTTCTAATAAGAAGGCATAGGGCCATTTTCTGTATTATTCAGCTTTTATATGTCATCTTCAGCCATGTTTAATGCAGAGTTGCAGTAGACTACGTTATTTTCTGCAGTCCTGCTTTTTGTACATGTATATTGTCGGAAACCCTTGCCGGGTGTCCTTTTCTTTGTGTAAAAGAGGTTAAACCTCCATTTCTCTATTATTTGATTAATATAAGCTCCATATCAGTATTATTTCATAATTTTTTGTAGAAATCCTCATGGGAATTACACTCTCACAGTCTTCAGAAATTCTGTTGTAGAGAAGTCATGGGATGGAGGTGTTTTTAAGCAATGTGGTAAGCAATATTGGCGGGGGGATATGTTTAAGGTAGCTAGTCTCATTTGTTTCACCTCAAATTCTGCATGTGAGTTGTACATGATGTATTATAAGGGATCTGAGTCCCATTTCTCACCTTTATAGCATTATTTTCTAAATACAGATGTTTTATGCTCTATATTGCTGCATTTCCCCACCCGAGAAGGAGAATATAGATCATCTTGTTGCTGAGGTTCTTTCATCTGCTAGTATGATGTTATTTTACATCTGATGAGCTGCTATTTATTTCCATGTTCATTATTTTCTGAAGCTCCACATTGGTAATAACTCAAATTATTCCCAATAGTGTCGTTGTTCCCATTTTGGGATATTACTGTGGTATCAGAGCTACCATCTTGGCTCAGCTTGTGGATTTCACATCCAATCAGAGGATAAAAAGGAGAGGAGAAAAAATTATGGAGAGGATAAGATTACTCTCATCCATTTTCAGATCTACAAAGAGAGAAGAGAAATTCATTGAAACTCCGAAAGGGTTTCAAGGAAGAGAGAGATGCAGTGAGACCTCTAGAAGGTTTTAGGAGGCAGAAGAAGATACATGCACTTCCTGTTCTCATAGAGGAAGTGAAGAACAAGGAGACCACTTAGAGCATGAAATCCTGAGTGGATATTTGGTAGAATACAAATACCAACCTAGGGCTTTCAAAGAGACCATATATTTTCCTCAGTTTATTCAACTAAGAGAAGAAGGAAGACCCTGCAACAAAGGAGAAATTAAAGGAAATAGATTCCTATTGTCTACATTTTATGGGTCAACTACAACAAGACCTTGGGCAAGAAATCTTGAGGCATTCTTCCTACTTCATCCAGTGATAGAGAGGGAGATAGTAGAAGTTGAAGCGCTGCACCTGGAGGGTGAAGCCAATGCTTGGTGGTTTAGTCACTTAAGCCATACAAGAGTGACTTCTTTTCCTGAGTTCACTCAAGGGCTGATTAGAACGTTTGATGGTGAGAGGTCAGAGGAGAGAAGGACCACACCACCATGGGAGGAGACAAGTACCCACGCTGTCACAGCCTTGAGAGAGAAGCCTTCTACATCAGCAGTTGGAGCAGCCATTACATGGGAGGGGGGAGCCCTTGCAGCACTACAAGAGATTCTCGCATCTCACCAAGATATGGGAAGATTTCCACTTTTACTTATTACAAAAAATATTTCTAAGGATTGTGGAAATATGTCTTCATATGGCCCAGGATCAAACATTATTGCTGAGGTAGAGCAGTAGAATTTCACTGCGCTGTGCAAGCTTGAATGGTTCAAGAAGAAGATGAACCATCATTCTCATGGACCCCTGTTGAGTTGCACACAACCCTTGAGTTTGGAGTGTTATCTTTTGGAGGGAGTCATGAACTTGGAGGATGAAGTGAAATTTGCTCCAAACAAATTCATGCAGAATAAAATGTTCATCTGGGAGTTGAGACATGAGATAGCCAAAACACCCTGGAGGAGGGTTACAACATCGTCAAAAGGTAGCAGTGAGGAGGCTTTTCCTTCAACCCACTTGGATCCTTATGGGTTCAATATGATCATTGGTGTGAGATATTTTCTAGGAGATCTCCAAGGAGCTGCATTTCAGCGTCCCGTGGAATGCAAGGAGAAAAATATGATATGGGAGGATGGTAATCTTCTTTGGAGGAGTACCAAGATGGAGAATGGTAGGAGGCATCCATCGGTGGATAAAATGAGGTGGATAGAGAGCAAGAAGATGGAGAGCTACTTGCAAATCTATGATATTGGGCAGCAAGAGGCAAAACTGCGTTGGCTACTCTTGAGAGGGTTTGGCCATCATGAAACATATCCTTTTTCCAAGGGTATGTGGAAGGAGAGTACTTGGCAGGGTACTTGCATCATGGGGCAGCAAGGAGTGTGGATGCATTATGATGATGTAATCATTATGTTTTCACCACATGAGTTGTATGATGGAGGTATGCTGGGGAAGCAAAGACAATTGTTGCTTTGGAGGATTGAGAGAGAGCAAGGGGAGAATTGCTCTCACATTTTTCATGATGTTGCAATGGGAGGAGATAGCAACATTATAAGAGGAGTCTTTGACATTGAACATGTCAGAGGATGGATTTATGATTTGGCAGGAGCCTATTTGCATAGGCCAACAACGCTGTCACTTTGGAGCATGAGCTCGTTGATGGAGTGTTCCTAGGATCACTTCATATTTGATGCACTTGGTAGGCATAGAGGAGGTGAGATTGGTAGAGTGGTGGATGGACTCATTGGTTATGGTGGTATGTTCTCCTTGACTTGGATTTCCAAGCATGAGAAGGAGGATTTTCATGCAGTATGTGGTTCATTCCTCTTCATATGGGTATGTCATGCCACTGTGGAGGATCTATCTGTGGATTTAGTCACCATCTTGCTTTCATTACGTGGTAATAATTTTGTTTTGACATTAATTGATTGTTCAACACAATATTTGTATCCTCTTACCATTTCCTTGTAGTGCATTTCTCTACAAAGGGGCAAGATTCTCGTTAGGCTCCATGGACCATTTTTGGCCTGCTATTATGATGGAGACAACCATCTACTATATTATCTGGAGCAATTGTTTAGTTACTCCTTGTATGCTCAATTGATACATTCAACCATCCACTATTTGCTAGCAGATGTGGTGACTTACACAACTAGCCATCTGTCGAGAAAAAACTTGCCATGCTATTGTCTGAAGCTGCAGTGGGGAAGACTGCGCTGTGACCACTTGGGATACTGTTGGTACCCTCCAACACCACATAAAACCTTCAGAATTTCTCTCATTATGATTCTAATCATGATCCTATTTGCTGATATTATTCTTGCCTATATGAGGAGCATTATTGGAGGAGGAACACATGGAGTGGATGTATTCTTTGGGGAGGGGGATCCCCACACTTTCTGCATTACATGTTCCAAGGGGAACATGGGGAGAGACATGGCCTCTACAACAAAGTGTTTGTTTCTTTATGAGGAGGGCCATGAGATGGATGTGATGCCATATGGTGGTGATTTATTATCCATCATGTATGAGATGATTTGGGCCGGCTTGATTCACAGCGCTGGGAGAGGGACCTTTGGAGGTCTAGTTTCCTTCTTGCCATCTGAGGGCAACATTATGGTAGCCTGGGATCAAAAAATTCTCTACACTTATCTTAAGTGGAGAGGAAGACAGTGTGGGGTAGGCTATCTTGTCTACCATATTCAGATTTTTAGCCCACCTATTCTGCATGAGCTCAAGGTGGAAGAGACCCTTCATGAGTTTCCAACCTGGAGGGTGACTCATTTTGTTTGGTTGATAGCTTGGGGAGGAAAGATTTAAAGAGGGATGATGAATCCTAATCTATATCAGCCCTCATGCTTCAAGAGGACCTTCAAACATCCCATTGTTGCCTTCATGGATGTTCCACTGTCACATAATGTTAGCTATTCGGGATGCTCCCCAATAGATGGCTTGCACACTTGGGAGGGGCAACTTGTTGATATATTGATGATGCAACTTGGAGGATTTCATCTTCTGAGGCTGCTATAGGGGAGAAGAGGATACTCTTCAGTCCTATCCTTACAGTTTCTTGAGGACAAGCAATATTTGGGAGGGGAGGACTATAATATTCCAAATTTTGCAAACAAGCAAATCGGAATATTAGATTTTGATGCTTTCACTTAGGAGAGGAATAAATGGGAAAGGAGGCCCATGAACAATAAAGATATGAATAAATTCCACCTTAGTAAGGAAGGAGATCACTTTAGGAGCTGGAATTTACACTTACAGGTGTGAACAAGGGCAAAACAAATGTGGACATAGTCAAGTTTGACTAAGTCAACATGCATTCTTGAGGAGGAAGAGATCACCCAAGTAAAATAGCTCAATGTGAACAAGGATCAGCCTAAACACACATATGAGAACTAGATTGAAGATCCCTTAGTGTGAAAAGAGGCATTGCAGGTGGATTAGTCCCAGTTGACCAAGTCAACAACACTGCTATAAAGAGGAGGGAAGCCAACTAGGACAACACAGTTTTGGAGGAGGAATCTTCACTAGGAAGTCACCTCAACATTGTGTGGGGTCGGGGGTGAGGAAGCTCACCAAAGATAAAAGGAGGGCATAGCATCAAAGATATTATTCATTATTTATTCAACTATCTTTGGTCTTTTGACTATTTTCATGCTTCAGTTGTTTAGCCGGAGTTGCTGCACTGCTTAGTGCAAAGAATTCTCATGCAAGAATTCCATTCTTTCTTTGGATCAACTTGCTTAAGGGATCAAAGGGAAGGATTTGAGCTTCCATTTCATCATTTGTCTCAAGGCCACTAAGCGAACAACATCTATAGCATAGTCATCTTTATAAACTGCGTCTTTTTCTGCAGGGGCATTGTTGTTGGGTTAAACATTGTTGTTTTTCCCTAATAATTGAGGAGGAGGTGTTTATTTCCCTCTGGGAGTTATAATAAGAAGGCCTAGGAAAATTTTATGTATTATTCATATTTTATATGTCATCTTCAGCCATGTTTAATGTGGAGTTGCAGTAGACTGCATTATTTTCTGTAGTCCTGCTTTTTGTACATGTATATTGCCGGAAACCCTTGTCGGGTGTCTCTTTCTTTGTGTAAAAGAGGTTAAACCTAAATTTCTCTATTATTTGATTAATATAAGATTGATTTCAGTCATTTTTCATAATTTTCTATAGAAACCCTCATGGGAATTACGCTCTCACAGTCTTCATAAATTCTGTTGTAGAGAAGTCATGGGATCGGGGTCTTTTTAAGCAGTATTAAGCCAGGGAGATCTGTTTAAGGTAGCTAGTCTCATTTGTTTCACCTCCAATTCTGCATGTGAGTTTTACATGATGTATTCTAAGGGATCCAAGTCCCATTTCTCACTTTTATAGCGTTATTTTATGAAGACAGCTGTTTTATGCTCTATATTGCTGCATCTCCCCACCCGAGAAGGATAATATAGATCATCTTGTTGATGAGGTTATTTCATATGCTGGTATGATGTAATTTTACATCTAATAAGTTTCTCTATATTTCCATGTTCATGATTTTTTGAAGCTCCACATTGGTAATAACTCAAATTATTCCAAATAGTGTAGTTGTTCCCATTTTGGGATATTACACAGAAGTTGAGAGATTGAAGCTTGATGTGGCACAAAATGTAGGATTCCCTACATCACAGCGTAGAAATATATAGTCACCTGAATGATTTACTGGATACATGGCTCTTATGAGCAAGTGTATTGTGACACAGCCATCCTCTTTTGAAGAAGCAGTGCAGGAGCCCACATGGGTAGATGCCATGGTGGAGGAGTATGACTCCATTGTCAGAAACAGTGCTTGAGATATTTTTCCAAGGCCAGTGTGAAAATTAGTTGTAGGATCAAGATGGATCTACAAGGTAAAGCAAGCTGATGATGGAAGCGTCGAGAATTATAAGGCAAGATTTGTTTCCCGTGGCTTCTCACAGATCGAGGGGATTGATTATGAAGAAACCTTTGCACCTATTGCACGATATTCTTCCATAAGGACCATCCTTTCTCTCTCATCATAGATGGGTTGGCACATTCATCAGATGGATGTGAATACTGTGTTCCTTAATGGGATCATTGAGGAAGAGGTGTACATTGAGCAGCCTGAAGGATTTGAGATCTTCAGCAGCGAGTGTGCAGGCTCAAAAGAGCATTGTATGGGCTGAAACAAGCACCTCATGCTTGGTACACACGGATCGACAACTATTTCATTGGACTTGGCTTCACCAAGAGTGAGGCGGATGAAAACCTGTACCAAATTGTGGTGGAGGGTAAGATTTTAATCATTGTTCTTTATGTTGATGATTTAATACTAATGGGTGATGAGCAGTTGATACACTCATGCAAGGTAGATCTTGAAAAGGAGTTTGAAATGAAGGATTTGGGCCTCCTTCATTATTTCCTTGGATTGGAAATATGGCAGCGAGAAGGTGAACTGTTTATGTCTCAAGGCAAGTATGCCTGGGAGATATTGGAGAAGTTTCACAAGCAAGGCTGCAAGCCTATTGACACTCCTCTTCCAGGAAATCGGAGGAAATAACATGCTACATCGGTAGAGGTAGTGGATGCCACTGTTTATCAACAATTGGTGGGTTCGCTCATGTATTCAGATAATACAAGACTGGACATATGCTATGTGGTGAACCAACTTTCACAAGCGATGGTTAAGCCTACCAAGATATTTTGGAAGGTAGGCAAGCATGTCCTGAGGTATCTCAGGGGCACATATAAGTATGGATTATAGTACAAACAGACAGATGAGGTGAAGTTGCATGGCTTCACGAATGCAGATTGAGCAAGCAGCCCAACAGACAGAAAGAGCACATCAGGAGGGATTTTCAGTTTCGGATCTACAACAGTTTCTTGGTACAGCAAGAAACAAAGATCCGTGGCACTCAGTTCATGAGAAGTAGAATACATGGCAGCAAGTCAAGCTGCATGTGAGGCTATCTGGGTGAGGAAGATCTTGGTCAGTTTGTTCGGTTCACATTTAGATCCTATAGTGATACATTGTGATAATCAGAGTTTCATTAAACTCTCGATTAATCATGTGTTTCATGATAGATCTAAACATATTGATATCTGATATCATCATATCAGAGATTGTGTGCAGCGGAAGATCATGTTTCTCTAGTACATTCCTATGGAAGATCAGGATGCAGACATTCTGACAAAGGCACTCACTAGGAGAAAATTTGAATACCATAGAGGCAGGATCGGGGTGAAGGATAATCCATATCTTGTTGAGAGGGAGTGTTGAGATTCAACAAGATGATGAGCTTAGTGAAAATCAGTCACCTTCACTAAGTGGGCCCACAGGATATTTTTAGGTGTAAGTCTATTTTTAGACATGGTGATCATATTTCAGAAGTTGCAGTATGCTATTTGTGGATGGTTGGTCAAGCTGGAAAAATAGATGAAATTCTATTTTTAGAATTTTGGACAAAGTCTATTTATAGATCGTCAATCTAAAATAGAAGTGTCGATTATTATTAGCTCTTAATAATAATCCGACAATAAACATCAACTTATTCTCTTGGAGCACTTAATTTCAGTGTACATATTTGGAAAATCAGTGGGCTGAAGGAATTATGCAATTCCTAGGGTTTACTGGTGGTTCATGCATGGAGGACTCAGTTAGAACTGAAGTGGCAAAGTTATGACAGAGTTGAAAAAATAGTTCATGGAGTTGTTATTCAGTTTAACTTAGTTAATGGAGTTAGACTCGGTTGAGCTAGTTGTATCTAGTCTAACTAAATGATACACTAGTGAGAGTGGAGTGAATTAATTAGTTAATTAATTCACAAATAATAACTCATTAATCAACTGAACAAATACAATAGTTAACTACAGTGCATGTCAGTTCCAGCGGAGACCTAGTGGAGAGAGAGCTAAAAGGGAAAGATGGACTATCCGTTGTGACTATACTAATGCATTGATTTCATCACACACACATTGGAGTTTCCAATGAGGATTACGCAATGCAAGCAAGGTAGATTTGAATTCATTCAGGGGTCTTCTTCAGCAGGGATTTCGCAGTGGAGGTAGGCTATCAGGTGGCAAACATTAGGGGAATTTTGAGGTCTAAAATGGGCCTCCTAAGGAAATAATAAAATAATAGCTAAAAAAATAAAATAATATTTATGAATTTGCAATTCACTTTTTGCACAATAATCCATGTAACCATAGTTAAATTCAATTCAAAAGTTGTACCAAAATAAAATTAATAAAAAAATTGTATTGATGTGACTATAAATAAGAATGAGTTTTTCAAGAAAAAGTCATTATCATTGAACAACTAATGCATTTTTCCTTTGTACTTAAATAACTTAAAATAAAATATAAATATAAATTTATAAATTCTTAATTATATTATATGATATTAATTAAAATTTATATTATTTAAATTGTATAATAACATGTAATTAATATACTACATAAAAATAATATAATATAAAATAAAATAATAAATGTATAGGGATATGCACTGTTTCTTTCAAGAAATATGAAATGACAATAATATATTTTTATTCAAAAAGTGTGAAATGACATTATTATGAGTACTTTAATTTGACTTTAAAAGTACTTAGAGCACTACCATGGTTAACCATGAGTTTTTATCCACCATTGAGAATGTGACAAGTAAGTATCTTTAACTCAAGCAATGCCACCTCAACCATTAGGGATGATTTCATCCCCTAAAATGTGATTGGTTCTCATAAAGTGAATTTTGATTGTACATTTTCCTTAGGAGGCCCATTTTAGACCTCAAAATTCCCCTAATGAAATCAGTGCATGGATTTGCAGATTTCTTCTTGTTAGTGTGTGACGATTGATTGTACTGACAGCTTAATGTAATAAGCTTTGTATGAGATTTTTACATGATCTCCATGATACATAATATATGATAGTTGGGGTTTTCAGCTTCAGGCTTTCCCGTTAAACAACTGTGTTATGTGTGATTGTTTTTATTGCTTCATGTGTTTGCAATTGAGTTTAAATTTCCGCAAAAGGTTAACAGTGGAAGGATTATGTATTTAGCAAGAAGATAAATATTGTTAGATCAGGATAATCTGGATATATACATGCATCTTGTATATAATTTCTACAATATTTAGAGCTTCGTGATCAAGCCAGTGTTTACATTGCACACAGGGAAAATTTGGCTTCAACATCAGTTTCTGAAGTAATAGAGATGAATTTTACAAAAGGTAAAGAGGTTTTTGTCAATAATAAGCCAAATAAAAAATATTCATCAGTTTATGCACAGGTTTTATGGTTTGAGAGAAATGCTCAAAATATAGTTTCTTAAGGTCATTTTCTGCACTTTTGAATAGGTTGTCTTCAAGTTAATTGTTTAGTGATTTGGAGCAGAGTTTTGTAGTGCTTGATGACACAAATATGTAACATGAATCCTAAGCTTTCAAACCATACCACTTCCAACCCCAAACTTCTCTGGGAAGGCCTCCAAAATCCCTCTCAAACTAGATGTTATGCTTCTGCTCAGAGTGCGCTACGCTTCTGCAAATTTTGAGTGATCAACATATAAATTTGATTATGAGATAATGGAAAATTATTTTGGAAAACTGGAGGAGGGTTTTGTTCATGACATGCCAAAGAACACACACCTCTCTCAGTTTTGAAAAAAACGTTATGGTGAGAGAGATATTGATCCATCTTTAAGCCCTATTTTTTCAGAAATTGTTATGGAAAATTCTAGATTTTTGGCAATTCCTTTGTTACATTTCTGGAATTAGTTGTTACACTTCTTGAAGTGTTGTTATGCTTCTGCAATTTGGTTTTTCATCTCCAGAAAGGGTCCATAATTAGGTTTTTGGCTTTAAATATCTTCAAAAAATCTCAAGTATTGTGACCATTACTCCTTGGACCTCTCACAAATAGTAAGTTAATACTCTCATACCCTCCCTTGTTCAAGTTATTGATTTTCAAATCATTTTCATGCTCACTCCATATTACACCATATCATCACTTCTCCATGTCAATGAAAGACTCCATTTGATAAACCCTAACCTACTCCAGCTAGATAAACCATAACCCTAGTACCTAAACACTATCCTACACCTCTCATATAACTCATACTCTCATTTCCCACCATCCATACCCTCCATAATAGTCATTTTCATGAAACCCTAAACATTAGCTATTTTCACAGTGTTAAAATTGGGAATTTCCTGTGTTTTCTTGATTTCATCACCATCCTCGCATCCATTTCCATTCATTCCACCCACAAAATGGAGCTAACATGCCACCCTATCTACTCAATTTTTTGTATAATTTTCCCTATCTCCATAACCCTCCATCTCACCCTCTAAACCTACCCCATCCCTACAATTTTTTTTTCCCAAATTTCACTATGCATACCCATCCCATCAACATACTAGGGTTTTATCCTTTCACTAATAAGCAAGATGGAGAGTGAGAAGAATAACTTCAAGTGAGGGCATCACCTCAGGTTAGAACCCATCACCATGCATGAAATCAATGCTTCACCCTTGGCCAAAAGATGTTTTGAGAGGACTGGATGTTTAAGGTTTTTTGAGAAGCTCAAATGAAGCTTAAAGAGAAGGATAGATTGGAATTGTTGGCTGAAGCGTCCTTGATTGTTTAGTCCATCACTCACAGGTGCTACATAATAAATTTTGAGAAATTTTGAATAATTTTGGTATTTTTTGTTATTTTTGCACAATTTTAGAAATTTCTCCTCATAGAAGAGTAACAAAATTTTGTTACGATTATTTTGGAGGCATCCAAATGATGATTTATTTACATGAATGGATGCATTTTGATGAGTAAATTACATATCAGGAACCCCCTTGGCATGAAAATCTTTAATTTTGGATAAAAAACCCAAAAAACACTCATTTTTCATGTTTCTACCACCTTTATGAAGCCTCTCTTATGATTTTGGAGTAACCTTGGGAGAATGGATTTTTGAAGACCTTCCCATGGGTCATTTTGCAAAATTAAAGATGTTCTAGAAACTAGACACACAGGGATAGTTGACCGTTCTTTCAGAAGTGGATTTGGACTCTTAAAAGTGCCTCAAACATTCCTCAAAATTATGTTACCCTTCTGTCAAAAATGTTACAAATCAGCAATGGATTCCTCAGGACACTTGTCAAGCTCAGAAAATGTCACAAATTCAAGGTTTTTCTTTCCTATGATTTGAAATTAGAGTTATTTATTTGGTTTTTTCCTCCTATCATGAGGTAATATGTAATTTAATGTAAGGGACAAACACTCCTAGTTCATAGCTAAAATTCAGGGAATGGCTTCTAACCTCCCTAGAATCTAGGAAATGACTCTTCTTGTGTATTTTTGATCCATTTTGGATGGGATTTCGACCTGATGAGGTGTAATAGTCCATATTTTCTATAAGTAGACTCTATTTGGTCTTTTTTTGGGTTGGATAGTCTTATTTTGCAGTGGAGCTCTTGTAACCAACATTTTGGAATGAAAATGACGACATATTTGCAGAACTTGTGTTGAGAATACTGTGGTATGCATTAGATAATTTGTTCTTATTATGTATGTTAATCTATTCATGTTATATGATATATCTTCTTCTTTCATATACATCTTTTCGTATGTTTATCTTGTAAGTTTATAAGCAGAAATCATGTATGTTCATGCTCTGTATTAGGCAAGGTTTACATGATATGTCTATTCACTTTTAAATGAATGAATTCACCTCAATGCTCATTCAGTCTCTCCTTCACTTAATCCTATACTCAATGACAATTAAATATGATTTCAATCTACCTATCTAGCCTCACAAATTCTCTTCAAATTGGCCTTGGAATTCAGACCTAAAAACCCTACATAGTCTTCTCACTAACCTTTCTATCGAGCACTTAAAACATCAAACAAATACTATTTACTAAGCTTACATACCTAACCTAAGATCATTAGATACTCAATCATTCCTTTGATTGCAAAAGTGAAAATGAGAGATCCCTCTCTGGTCCTGGTAGGGCTAGCTTCCTGACCTAAAGCCTAGTCTATGGTTACCTTCCTTCAGCTCCACTCACAGCCTGGGGAAGTAGTAGGGAGTGATAAAAATTTTGGCGTCGTTGTCAGAGAGCGAAGGTTAAATATTTCCCAGGAGATAATGACAAATATTAGCTCTGATTGATGATGGTGAACAGTGGTCAGGCACAAGAAAGGTTGTGCATTTTTCACCTGACGACTCTAGTGGTGAAGAATCTAAAAGTTTAGAGTGTTCATGGAAACTCCACTATTAAAAAATTGGTAGCTTAAAAACTATTGGTGACTTCATTATTTTCAAGATGGATTCAGCTACAAGAAGGATTGCTAGGTATGCTCCTATGCATCAAGATCATGTTCCAGGCTTTCCAAATCCTATGCCTCAGGTAGATTGGCAAACATACTTGCCAAAATTAAAATATGGAAAAGGTGATGATGCTACACTTCATTAAATAAGATTTCATATGCATGTGCATAAACTAAAGATTAATTTTCATGAATATAGTTTAATGAAGATTTTCATGATCACATTAGAATAAAAAACATTGTTTTGGTATGATAGCTTGCCTCCTGCTTGTATTTATTCTCTCAACGATTTTCACTCACTATTTTTTGAGAAGTATAGAGAAACCTAGCCTTCTTTTCTTTTGATTGAGGATTGTTGTGATCACTTTGAGAATTTTATTCAAGAGTGAGAAATTTCTTATGGCGAAGAAGTGGTTATGGATAATAAACTTTTGGAAGCTTTGAATGAAATCTCTTTTCACCGCCATGAGAAAATCATGGATTCTTCCATGGATGACAGAAAAATTGAGCAGAATTATTCAAAGGATGACATTGATCTTCCATCTTTCGAAGTTGATGATAATTTGCACCAGCTGTTTGGTCTCAATCTAGTCTCCTAAACTGAGCTCATTTAATTGTCAACCAGGATTTGTAAACTGCTGAAGTGAAGTGTACTGTATGTACCTAGGTGCTTGTTTCCTAATGCGTTGTGTGTAGCGTTTTGTGATGTTTTTGGTCTTTTGTGATGATTTATGATGTTTTTGGTCTTTTGGTGGTTTTATGTTTGCAGGAAAAATGCCTAGAAAGCTAGTGGAAAGAAGCTGGTGATTAAAAACAGAGTTAAACCTAATTGATGGATAACAAATGGAAAATGCAATTGGAAACACTGAAGTTGAATCTAAAATATGACTAAATGAAAGAAAAGCTTGATAATGACTTTCAAACAAATGATTCAAAACACAAACTAAACTTGAGAAATGATCACTAAGTATGCAAATCCTTTAAATAAACAGTGAAATAACTAACTTACAATGGTGCAATATTTTGTCCTTGATTAGAGATTTGAAACATATTTAGAGGAAAAACATTGTTATCATCATAAGATCTTCTATTCTAGAACTAGTTCCTATCTCTATTCTGCAATTTAATTGAATGTCACAAAAACCTTTACTCAAGAGTTATTGATTTCTTTCCAAAGTAGTCTTTTGAGGAAGAGCTCTGTTTATAAAATGATGAGGAAATTGCAGAGGTACTTCAGGCCTTAAGATGATGGTGTCTTATGTTCATATGGTTATAGATCAATTATAGATTTCAGAGCAAGAAGAGGTTTGTGAATAATGAAGGCTGTCTTGTTAATCCTAACAACTGAAGTAATCTATTGTGCAATGGATGACAATTTGAATATGAAATGCAAGTGCAATGAGTTAATCTAAGGATGAACTTAAGATGCCACTAATCTAGAACAATGCTGAACTATAAGTCATCATCAAACTTGAAACAAAGTAACTGAACATGAGTTAAGTGCAATTAAACTCCGAAGCATTCTAACTAAGCTACCATGCATTATTCTATGAAATTACACAATCTTTTTGTCCATCATTATTGATATTTTGGAAGAGTTCCTTCTTTTGGAAGAGTTAGAACAATTCTGACTGTGTAATTGGATGCAAATGCAAATATAAAGGACTGAAAGAAAATGAAAAACTAAGATATCATATCCATATCCTACTCGTCATTATGATGTCTTGGGCAAGCGTTTAAGAGCAAGAACAGAGATGATACTTAGTAAAAACACACAACTAAATCATTCATTATCACGGTCATGTCTTGAACTTCTTAAGAATTTCTTGGAAGAGTTTCTTCTTGTGGAAGAGTGATTAGAACAAGTGTAACTGTGATAGTGAACAGCAAAAACTACAACTAAATCCTACAGCACTATAGCTATTCATCATTCATCATTATAATCTTTTGGAAGAGTGTCTTCTTGTGGAAGAGTTAGAATGAATATAACTACAGTAGCTAATTAAAAACAACTATGAATTCAACTTCTAATCCTACAATACTATAGTCATTTTTCCATTCATCATTATAGTCTTTTGGAAGAGTGTCTTCTTGTGGAAGAGTTAGAATGAGTACGACTACAGTAGCTAATTAAAACAACTATTAATTCAAATGCAAAACGTAAAGGCAGCTAGGAAACTTATCTAATTTACGCAAAATAAATCCGTGCAAGAGGCAGGGGCCCTCTACCACCTGACGGAATTCAACTCCAAATTAAATCACGCTTTCAAAATGACACGGTCTGCTCCATTAAAGATGAAATAGTTTGAACATAACACTCTGCGTCTTCAGGAATGTAGCACAGAGTCTAAACAAAATCTAGCATCAAATCTAACATAAAATCTCTAACATAGCTCTCGGTCTCCCAAGTGTTTATAAAGCAAATGCACATAAAAATACTTGCAACAATTCAGGAACACTGTCTTTCCTTATCGGAATCACGTTAGGACTCTTTGAAGTGGCTGCGTGAAGAGGAAAAGACATCTGGACTGAGACAGTCCTAATAGAAGTCTTCCTTCCTAAATGTGTTACCACGTTCAAAACCATACCCAGAATTCGTTTCTTCCTCCATGATGAGCAACGAACCATGTAGACATGACGTGGATCATGCCCATATGCGGTTTTTCTCAAGAGACCACCTGGAACATACTCAAACGTGAAGGCAGCTGCAGAATCGCCGGTTAGCTACGGAATGTCTGCATTCTGCAGCTAGTTCCGGTCAAAATGCTTTACAATGGAAAATTACAAAATTTAGCAAGTCAGTCATGTAAATCATTCTAGAAGTAATTTTAACTATATTCATTGATCAATTGGGTCTAAGATAGCAATGGACAAGGGAAAATGAGGTAAAATGAGATGAAGGAAAGCATAATTTTGAGGCTCAACATACCCCCACTGCTGTCTCTTTGCATGTCCTCATGCAAATTATCCTATGAACTCAGAGGCTTCTACAAGGACATCTAATCCTCTCCTTCTCCTTTGTCTGGAAGCTAGAGATCTTCTGGGTTTTCTGATAAAAAGTTTGAACCTTAGGTTGGTGAGTGCCCTGATTAGCTTTTTGTTCCTTGTCTTCAACTTCTCATTGGTCCTCTCCACTTTGTCTATATGCAGGGATAAGGTTGAGTTCATATCAGTTTTGAGCTTGATTTGATCTTTGAGAATTTCATTCTCATTTTTTATGTGTCTATTCAGTAATTCCAACTCATACCTATCCCTCCTTAATATATCTATTTCAGACAGTGGAGGACTGGGGGTTCTCTCTCTGCTTTCTGAAGCTCTCCTCTCTAAAGTTTCCACATAGTCATATATTTCTTGTTGAGCAGGGTCAATTTCAGGGGTTCCTTCATAAAAATCCTCTTCAACATCTTCTTCCATGGATGTTTCCTGATCTTCTATATCAATCACCCCTGTTTGTTTGATTTGAGTTTTCTTTAGTTTTCCCTTTAATCTGTGGCTTCTCCTAGGCTGAGAAGATCCCTCTCCTTTCTCCATGGCAGATTTCTTGATTACCTTTTCTTCCTTAAGTTGCCTCTTGATTTGGGTCAACTTCTCCAAAATGATTTCCTCACTGCTCTCTTGGACTGGTTTGTCAATTTCAACTTTTGAGGCCCTCCATTTCCTACTTCTCCTCGTAGGCTGTGGTTCTGGTGAGTGTTGTGTAACCAGCTCCAAAAATAGAAGAAAAGAGATATGAACGCCTTAGAAATAAGCCACTTCGAGGGGGCAACCTCCAATACATTACATAAATGAAAAATTCTTGGATGATACAATTTACAAAACCTCCTTCTATATATAGGAGTCCATGGGGGCACAATATAATCCTAGTGGGGCCACAATGTAATCCTAGCCGACCTAACAATAATAATGTAAGGGCACAATAATAACAATATGGGGGTTACCGGGGTACAATAATAACAATAAGGGGGGCTACACTAACATAATAAGGGGCTACACTATTAATATAGGGACTTAACATGCCCCTCTCCTTAAAACAAGTGTTGTCCTCAACGCTTGATTATTTCTTGATGCTTCTGTATAAAATTCTCATCCTCCCATGTGAAATATTTTACAGGAAAGTTCTTCCACTTGCTGAGATACTCTGAAATTGATCGTAATTGTCGAGTTCTTGTTTCTATGACTGCTTCATAAATTTTTTCGATGTGATGTTGATCTTCCTGTTGTTTCATTAGATTTTGCACCAAATTTGGGTTATCCTTTGAGAGTTGGAGAACTTGTTGTTGATGCTCGATGTGATCTTCCACTAATTTATCATCCATATTTGCTATTATTTGATCCTTCAAACCATCCAAATTAGCCTCCATTTATGCTTTTAAACCATCTATTTCATCTTCAATTGCTCTTCGTAAGATCGAAACTTGTTGCACTTGGTACCGTAATTTTGATATCTCATATTGCAATTCTTCCTCCTCATGCGTCATAGTATAGCTTTCTGAGGGCTGAATGGGTATGGAATTATTTTTTGGAGGCATAATAGAACCCATTACTGACAAAAATTCTTCAATATGCCCTTGGAATCAATTCAACTTGATTCTTCAAACAAGACTTATGCAATTCGGAAAAAAACAATACACACCTTTTTCTTGCTTTTGAGGAGCTCGATATTGAAATTGGATTATCTCTGTGATTGCGGCCCTTCAATATTTGAAATTAAGCACTGAAGTAGCCCTATGAATTCTCTTTTGAATGCCTGGTCGCTTTGATTTGGATTCTCAGACAAGTTGTGTCCAAATCTCCCACAATGACCTAATTATGGACTAGTTGATGGTACGGCGAACTTGGAATTGCCACGTGTCAGGAACAATCCTTTGTCCTCTGAGTCTCTGAAATTATTCTTAAAAAATACATTCCATGTACTTGCATTCAATTTTTACGGTACTCAGTCAATACCGGAAGAGAGTTATTCGAACTTTTCCCAGTCACCTCTTTGAGATGAAATTCGGGAGCCTAAAAAAGCACTACTTTTCACGAGATCATATCTCTGAAAATATTGCGAACCAAGCTCTGAAATTTTTAGACAATATTCCTCAGGATTTCGGCTTCGCACCATAAAAATTTCAGCTTCTGAAACGTCATGGAAAAAAAGTTATAGTGAAAATGCCACGATGACCTGTTTGGAGCAGCGAAACCCTAGAATCCAAACCTCTGATACCAAATGTTGTGTAACCAGCTCCAAAAAGAGAAGAAAAGAGATATCAATGCCTTAGAAATGAGCCACTTCGAGGAGGCAACCTCCAATACATTACATAAATGAACAAATCTTAGATGATACAAATGAACAAAACTTCATTTCTACATATAGGAGTCCATGGAGCCATAATGTAATCCTAGTGGGCCACAATGTAATCCTAGCCGACCTAACAATAATAATTTAAGGGCACAATAATAAAAATATGGGGATTCTGAGGTACAATAATAACAATAAGAGGCTACACTAACATAATAAGGGGCTACACTATTAATATAGGGACTTAACGGTGAGGTTCTTTTGCTTCTTCAAAATGATTTCTTATTAAGAAATCGTCCCATGTATCATTTGTTTTAGCTAGATGATGTTCAATCAAGATTTTGACCAAACCATGATGATACAGGGTTGTCTCTAAAAACTGAACTCTTCTCTGAACACATGAAGCCATTTTCTTCAGACTTTGAAGCAAGAAATATGGTAGGTTTAAGTCTTCCCCCAAAAAGTGCATCATTAGTCTAATGTGGTAGACATAAAATGTTCCATATCTACCCTCACATGTAATGAATTTTTGCAGAAGAAGTAGTATGTTTCTCCATTTGTTTTTCAATGCAGAACTAGGAATTCCTTTCTTAAATACACTGACATCCATACTTGGTGATTTCAAAATTTGTTTCCAGGAATCATTGTGGAATTCTCTATTTTTAAACCATCTCTCTCCAGTTCTGGACAATCCTGTAGCCTCTGCAATGAAAAATTCAGTGACAGTAAATTTGACATCCCCTACTTCAACTTCGGTTCCTTGAAATGATCTAGCAAATGTTTTAGTGACTTCCTTGTGGAAGCCATTAAATTTCTTCAAAAATTGAAGCCATCCTATTTGTTGTAACATTTCTTTACATTAAGGGTAGCCTTCTAAATATTTCGAACCCACTGGTTCAGTCCTTACAATGAAACCCATGATTGGTTTTTCAATTTTCAAATTAACACTCTTCTACCCACAAAAACAATGACTTTCACTTTCAGATTGAAATGGCTTTAAGTTCTAAATGGAAATGGCTTCAACTTTGGAATGACATACCTCTGATTAATAGTGGCAACAACTTCAAAACTTGGTGATATATACGGTTGATGATGAAAACAGCTTCAAAACCTCGGGCTGATATGCCTCTGTTGACAATTGAACTTTGGACTGATATGTCTCTGTTTGATAATGACAACTGGCTTCAACTTCTTCACTGCAATACCTCTGGCTCTTGGTAGCAAATGGTTTCGAATTCAACACTGCAACACCTCTGTCTCCTAGTGACAAAGGACTTCAAACTCCACACTGCTACACTTCCATGTTTATAGTGAAAATGCTCAAACTCTGCCCACAGTGATATTTTGTCTGCCCACGGAATCAAATGGCTTCAAATTCTCACGCTGTTATACCTCTGAATTTACCCTTTTGTTATGCTCTGAGTTTTCAATGATCAATGCTATTCAAACTGATATTCTTTGGCTCTGCTCTTGGTGATAATAATATCTCTGTCTACGGAATAAAATACCGGCTACAGAATGAAGTGATGGCAGTGGTCACGGAATGGAGTAGTGGAGTGAGGTGGATGGAATGAATTAATGATTGAAGAGACGGCAGAGGTTTTTACGATGGTAGAGGGAATCATCATTGAATGATTTGGTTAAGAGACGTGGAGAATTCAAACACCTCGGCCATTTTAACCGCTCACATGATATCGGATATGAAATTTGAAATGAGAAATTTTAATCCAAAGTCTGTGGAGGGTTTATTGGTATTGATCAATAAAAATAATTAAAACAACCTTTTCAAACAATCCATAACTAAAACTATGCTAAAATTTTAATGAAATGCCATTATAATTTTAAACTTGTTACCTCTGCCTTTCATTTGAGTTTTGTAGTCTTTGTCTTCTTTGTTCACCTTTGGAAGAGTCTTCATAATTTTCTTGTTGCTTTTGATTCATGGATACACTGGGTCATTTTGTTGCAACTCTAATGTCTGTTGATTGATGCCTTCAGGGTTTGTAGCTGCGGAAAGAGCATGCAGGTGAGAAAGAGGCACGATATTTCTATAGGAAGTAATCTCTTGGTACCTTGGAGAAATGTTCTTTTAATGAGCACTTTGATCATGAAAATGGAGTGTTTTTGGAATATGGGTGAAATGTTATATGTTATGAATGAAGATGGATGATGGATTATGATATGTATGAAGTGGATAATGAAATGGAATGGATTCAGTTTATGAAATGGAGTGAAATAACATAAGGATTGTACTGCAATTCATGACATGTTTTATTCACTTACAGCAAGACATCAAATTTTGTATTTTGACATGAAAATGAGATGGATGGAGGATGGAATGAGATAAATGGAATGTAGAATGGAGTGAAATATGAATGGTGGAATGAAATGGAGTATGGATGAATAAGTGAATGGAGTGAAATGAAATGAAATGAATCATAAGCACTATGGAACTGAACTCATGATTTTTGTAACAGCTGCTTATAAAAACAAAAATGGGAAAAGTTAGAGTGTCAGAGAGACTCTGATTTTCACCCTATCTTTTCTATATAAACATGCCAATCAATGATTGGTTTTCATGTTTATACCTTTATTTATTTATTTATTTATTTATTTATTTTTTTTTTATTTTTTTATTTTTTTTCACAATAAGAAGCGCCTGAAAATTTAATCAGTTGTGATGAAGAGACTCTGCTATTTGTTAACTTCTACTATCGTACTTCCTTGGAACTTGACAAGCTCTTCCCTTGAGTAGCTTGTGGTAAAGCTTCGATCCTTAAATGCGTCCACGAAAGAAGTGACCTTTCTTCATCAACTAATTTACGATTTGACTACCCCATTATATCCATTTCCAACAATTTCTCATGTGGCCCAGCCATTGCATTTATGAAAATTTCTTCAAAATCCTTGATTTTTGATCATTGAAAACCAGTCACCCTCTTTGAATTTCTTCTCCTTGATAACACTTGTCCTCATGCCATCCAGCCTTTCAACATTGACCATTTTGGCCTTGTTTTACGACTCATCTTATGCATCTCATCCAATTCATTAATTTGCTCCAGTCTATGCTTTTGTGCCTCCGTTAGATCAAGTCCTAGCTGAACTGCCATCTTGAATCTTTGAATTTGGAACTCTATAGGAAACAAAACTTGCTTTCCATAAACAAGCTCATAAGGAGTATGGCCTGTTGTGTTTCTCCATGTAGTTCTATAGGCCCACAAGGCTTCAGGAAGCCTATCTACCCAATCTCTTCTATGTAGATGAATAGTCTTTGTTAGGATTCCTTCAATGAATTTGTTAGTGGATTCCACTTGACCATTTGCTTGTGGATGATAAGGAGTAGATGTTCTATGTCTGATTTTGTACTTCTCCATCATTTGCTCCACTAGCCTTGATGTAAATTGAGCTCCTTGATATGTAACAATTTCCCTTGGGACACCAAAACGAGTAAAAATATCCTCAAAAAGAAAAGTAACTACAGATGATTCATTAGCAACAAGTAATGGTTTAGCTTCTACCCACTTAGTAACATAATCAGTGCAAACTAATATGTATTTCTTTTGTCTTGATGGAGGACTAATAGGTCCTACAAAATCCAAAGCCCATTTTCAAAAGGTTCAATGTGTACCTGAGGTTGTAATGGCATCTCACCTGAAGGAGAAGGTTTCCCTACCCTTTGGCAACTATCACACCTTTTGACATACTCCTTTGCATCTTTAAACAAAGATGGCCAATAATATCCTAAATTAAGGATCTTATAGGCTGTCCTCTTATCTGCAAAGTGTCCGCCACAAGGTTCATCATGACATGCCTTGAGAATTTCAGGAATCTCATCTTCACGAACACACCTTCTAATGATCAAATCTGGACCTGTCTTGTACAACTCATTAGCGACCCATGAATATCTTGCACTATCATTAATGATTTTTCTTTTATTCCTTGCATTCATAATTGAAGGAAATTTTCCTGAAACTAAATAATTAGCAATATCAGCAAACCATGGAGTTTGAGTAGAGATTGCAAAAAGATATTCATCAGGAAATTGATCTTCAACCGGAGTGTCATCTTTGATATTTTGGATTCTAGCCAAAAAATCAGCCACATTGTTTTGTTTTCCAGGCCTATCTAGAATAGTAATGTTGAATTCTTGCAATAGTAACAACCACCTTATAACTCTACCATTAGTGATTGATTTATTCATTAAGTATCTAATGGCAGAATGATCAGTGTGAACAAAAGTTTCATAGCCTGTTATATAGTGTCTAAACTTGTTTATGGCATGAACAACAGCTAAAAACTCTTTTTCAGTTACAGTATAGTTTAACTCTGCAGGAGTCAAATTTTTACTGATATAATAGATGGCATGGGGAATCAAGTCTTTTTGCCCCAATACTGCTCCTAGAGCTGTATCGGAGGCATCTGTGGAGATATGAAAAGGTAACTTCCAGTTAGGTCCCCTTAATATAGGTGCTTCAGAAAATTTTGGTTTGGGGTTTCAAAAGCTATAGCCAATCGAGAAATTTACTTAAGATTATAATCTTTGGTGATAATTTGTGAAAAGTGGAGATACTATTTGGTAGAAGTTCTCCATAACTCTTGATATTTTTATAAATCTAGAAAACTTCTAACATCTCTTTGACAACTTACCATTGCAGATGGTTAGAAATGACTTAAACTTACACCTCATCAACTCTAATCCCATCCCTTGAAATGTGGTGCCCTAAAACAATACCTTCAGTAAACATCATAAAACATTTTTCATGACTAAGTGAAAGGTTTGCTTCTTGACATCTTTTTAAGACTTTTTCTAATTTTTCTAAAGCCTCTTCAAATGTATCCCCATAAACTGTGAAATCATCCATGTACACCTCTACACAGTCATGTATTAGATCCGAAAAAATTTCTAATACTGCCCTTTGGAATGTTGCAGGTGCATTGCATAATCCAAATGGCAATACTCGGTAGGCATAGGTACCCCAAGGACAAGTAAATGTGGTTTTATCTTGGTCTTCAAGTGCTACTTGGATTTGATTGTAACCACTAAACCCATCTAGGAATGAAAAGTACTTTTTACCTGCTAATGTATCTAATACTTGATCTATGAAAGGTAGGGGAAAATGGTCTTTAAGAGTAGCTTTATTCAGTTCTCGGTAGTCAACACACACCCTCCATTTTCCATTTTTCTTAGGCACAATCACTAAAGGAGAAACCCACTGACTCTCTGAAATAGGATAGATGAAGTTAACATTTAACAATTTTTGTAATTCTTCCTTGACAATTTCCCTAAGATTTGGATTCATCCGTCTTTGAGGCTGTCTGATTGGTTTGCAATTTGCCTCTATATAGATGTGATGAGTACAAATCTTGGGACTTATCCCTTTCATGTCAGTGTATTCCCATGCATATGCAGAAGAATGTCTCTGTAATACTTTGACTAACTCTTCTTGTTGAGATTTTTCTAGGTTTTTATTTATATTCAAAGTTTTGCCTGGAAAAATTTCACTTGTAGAGCTGCCAAATTTGTCCATAGAATGAAGAGACATCTGCCTAGATGAAAAAAATTCAATATTGGATCCCTCCTGAAATGATTCATGTTTGTGTTCTGGAGAAGATTCAAAGTTTTCTAGAGTATTCAGAATTCGATTATCTTCACTAATTTTTGAAATTGTGAAGAGTGGTTGTAAATATTCTTCATCCTCTATCCATTGAGTGTCATCTAGATCTGTAATTGTCCTAGCTGGAGGATATAAAGTGAATTTCTTTGTTGAAATACCATCATAAATATACATATCACCGGACCTACAACTAATAAAAGCATCAGCTGTGGCCAACCAAGGTTTTCCTAATATAACAGGATGGCCTCCTAGATTATTCTTGGGAGTTAGGATCATGAAATCCACAAGGTATTCCCAAGAATCTAGGGACACTGGAATATCTTCTATTACCCCATCTGGTTTGATCACCGATCTATCTGCTAATTGTAACAGTGTGGGTGTAAAGAGAAGATTAGGAAGTTTCAGTTTGTCCATGATTTGTCTACTCATGATGTTTATTGCTGCTCCTAAATCAATGAGTGTATTTTGAATTTCAATTCCGTTGATGTGAATTTTGACAACTGGATTTCCTGGGTCAAGATACTTTGGAATAGCAATCTTTCCCATCATAATGTCTGCTATTTGTCCTACCAGTTGAATTTTCTTGGTTTCTCTTATTCTTTTTCTTGTTGTTTTCATACTCAACTCCTTTATTGTTTTGGCTAAAATTGGGATTTCCTTGATGGCCTGCAATAATGGAATTTTAATGCAAACATTTCTCAATTCATCCAAGAAATCATAATTAGGCACCATTATTTGTTTTTCTACACCTTTATCGATTTGTAGTCTTTCCGGAAAGGGAGGTATAGAAGTAGATGTGGATGGTTGCTCTAATACTGGAGTTGAACTTATTGGATCTTTTTGTTTCAGTTTTTCAATGTTTTGATCTTGAAAGGATGTATCTTCCCCAAGACTTTTATTAACCCGTAGGGAGTCTTCCTCAGAATTATCTTGTTCTTGTATGATCACAGAAGGTTTCCTCTTCTCAAGTATCCTTCCAGACCTAAGTTGAACATCACTAAAGTCTAGAGGAGTAATTAAATAAGTTGGAAATTGTTGACCTTCTATCATGTATGTATTCTGAGGGTTCTTATTATTGGGGTTTGGTATGGGCTGAGCTGGAAATTGATTGGATTTTTGAGGGAATGGTAATGGAAGTGGTTGATTTTGATGTGGTTGGTTCTGATGATGTTGTTGAGGATTTTGTTGAGAATTTTGTGGAAAATTTTGTTGAGGATTTTGAGGATAAAAATGTGGATATGGTGGATAAGATGGTGGATATTGATAATATGGAGAGTATCTTCCATAGGGACTTTTTGTTCCTTGTGCCCAAGATTGAGATTGATTTTGAAATTGGGGCCAAGGTTGCTGCCAAGAATTCCAAGGTGGAGGTTGGTTATATATTTGATCATGGAATCCTTGTGTTTGAGGTCCCTGCCAAGGTCTTCTAGATACAAAGTTAAGAGATTCTGTGAAGTCTGTATGAGTTTCTTCTTGAAAGACAGCTTTGAGACCAGGAAGAGAAGGACAATTCTTGGTCTCATGCTTCTCAGAACAAATGACACAGGTTTCTACAACTTTTACATCTAAAGGACACTCTCTTAAGGCATGTTTCTTTCTACATTTGGGACAAAAGATTGCCAAGGCATCAGATTCAACCTTTTGCTTGTTTTGTATCTTGAGGGTGTCTATTTGTTCACTAAGACTCCCTAATATGTCAGATTTAAAATCATCAAGCATGTGTCCTATTTCTAATCTACTTACTGTCCCAGAAGCAGATTTACTTGCCCTTGCAAGAGCGGGATCTCTTGGACCTTTGACAGTTTTAGATTTCCCTCTTGAAAGGTTGATACATAACTCAGATATTTCAGGTAATGTAAGTTGTGATATATCCCCTTTTCCCATCATGTTTAGGATATCCAACCATTCATCCCTAATTGTTTTCAACAAAAGAGCTTTTAAGGTGTCTTGATCTAGATTTTCCATTTTTGCCCTTTTGATGTTGTAATGAAATCTTTCCAACAAATCTTCCAAATTTTCATCTTCTTTTTGTAACATCTTGAACAATTCTTCCTTATGATTAACCGGCATACAATAATCCAAGTATCTCTCTAGAAATGCTTGTTTCATGTCTTCCCATGTTCTAATAGAGCTACTAATTAGACTCATAAACCACTTCAATGCTGCTCCCTTCAAAGTTGAAGGAAATAATTTCAGTTTTTGAGCATCTTGTAAGTAGTCATAAGTCCTACACGGCACTTCAAATTCGAATAAGAAAGTTTCAGGATCTTCAGTTTTAAGTCCATAGAAGTTTGGAAGGACAGAGGGTGAAATGTTTTTCATGGTTGTATTGGTTTCTTCATCCAGTATAGGGAACCCAAAAGAGCTTCCTATTCTACCTCTTCCTCCATCTGCACCTCTACCTCCTTCTCCTCTTCCTCCTTCTCCTCTACCTCTACCTCTACCTCCAAATAATGTGTGTTCTCCATTAAAAACTCCTCCCCCTCCTTCTTCTGCCATGGTTGACTCTCCTGTGGAAGTAGAAAGGTTTGTGTTCTTAACAGGAGTTTTTAGATCTTCTTCTATGGCAGATTCAGTGGATGAAGTGGAAGGTTTCTCTAATGAAATAGCTGACCTTAGATCTTCTAGAAGTCCAGGATTAGTAAAGGATGGAAGATTGGTTTGAGTTGAAGGTGTACTAGCTCTGGATCTAGATGAAACAAGTGGTGTTCTAGAAATCAAACTTCTGCCTCTGCTGCTTATAAATATTTCCCTTGAATCTCTCTCCCTACGCATAAAACTGTTTTTGGATGCTAAGAAACAAAGGTTACCTAGTTTTCACTTCCCCGACAACAGCGCCAAAATGTTTGGTCTCAATCTAGTCTCCTAAACTGAGCTCATTTAATTGTCAACCAGGATTTGTAAACTGCTGAAGTGAAGTGTACTGTATGTACCTAGGTGCTTGTTTCCTAATGCATTGTGTGTAGTGTTTATGATGTTTTTGGTCTTTTGTGATGTTTTATGATGTTTTTGGTCTTTTGGTGGTTTTATGTTTGCAGGAAAATGCCTAGAAGCTAGTGGAAAGAAGCTGGTGATTAAAAACAGAGTTAAGCCTAATTGATGGAATGACAAATGGCAAATGCAATTGGAAACACTGAAGCAAAATTAAATCTAAACTATGACTAAATAAAAGCAAAGCTTGATAATGACTTTTAAGCAAATGATTCAAAACACAAACTAAACTTGAGAAGTGATCACTAAGTATGCAAATCCTCTAAATAAACAGTGAAACAACTAACTTACAATGATGCAATACTTTGTCCTTGATTAGAGATTTGAAACATATTTAGAGGAAAACATTGTTATCATCATAAGATCTTCTATTCTAGAACTAGTTCCTATCTCTATTCTGCAATTTAATTGAATGTCACAAAACCTTTACTCAAAAGTTATTGATTTCTTTCCAAAGTAGTCTTTTGAGGAAGAGCTCTGTTTATAAAATGATGAGGAAATTGCAGAGGTACTTCAGGCCTTAAGATGATGTTGTCTTCTGTTCATATGGTTATAGATCAATTATAGATTTCAGAACAAGAAGAGGTTTGTGAATAATGAAGGCTGTCTTGTTAATCCTAACAACTGAAGTAATCTATTGTGCAATGGATGACAATTTGAATATGAAGTGCAAGTGCAATGAGTTAATCTAAGAATGAACTTAAGATGCCACTAATCTAGAACAATGCTGAACTATAAGTCATCATCAAACTTGAAACAAAGTAACTGAACATGAGTTAAGTGCAATTAAACTCCGGAGCATTCTAACTAGGCTACCATGCATTATTCTATGAAATTGCACAATCTTTTTGTCCATCATTATTGATATTTTGGAAGAGTTCCTTCTTTTGGAAGAGTTAGAACAATTCTGACTGTGTAATTGGATGCAAATGCAAATATAAAGGACTGAAAGCAAATGAAAAACTAAGATATCAAATCCATATCCTACTCGTCATTATGATGTCTTGGGAAAGCGTTTAAGAGCAAGAACAGAGATGATACTTAGTACAAACACACAACTAAATCATTCATTATCACGGTCATGTCTTGAACTTCTTAAGAATTTCTTGGAAGAGTTTCTTCTTGTGGAAGAGTGATTAGAACAAGTGTAACTGTGATAGTGAACAACAAAAACTACAGCTAAATCCTACAGTACTATAGCCATTCATCATTCATCATTATAATCTGTTGGAAGAATTTCTTCTTGTGGAAGAGTTAGAATGAATATAACTACAGTAGCTAATTAAAAACAACTATGAATTCAACTTCTAATCCTACAATACTATAGTCATTTTCCCATTCATCATTATAGTCTTTTGGAAGAGTGTCTTCTTGTGGAAGAGTTATAATGAGTACGACTACAGTAGCTAATTAGAACAACTATTAATTCAAATGCAAAACGTAAAGGCAGCTAGAAGACTTATCTAATTTACGCAAAATAAATCCGTGCAAGAGGCAGGGGCCCTCTACCACCTGACGGAATTCAACTCCAAATTAAATCACGCTTCAAAACAACACGGTCTGCTCCATTAAAGATGAAATAGTCTGAACATAACACTCTGCGTCTTCAGGAATGTAGCACAGAGTCTAAACAAAATCTAGCATCAAATCTAACATAAAATATCTAACATAGCTCTCGGTCTCCCAAGCGTTTATAAAGAAAATTCACATAACAATACTTGCAACAATTCAAGAACACTGTCTTTCCTTATCGGAATCACGTTAGGACTCTTTGAAGTGGCTGCGTGAAGAGGAAAAGACATCTGGACTGAGACAGTCCTAATAGAAGTCTTTCTTCCTAAATGTGTTCCCACGTTCAAAACCATACCCAGAATTCGTTTCTTCCTCCATGATGAGCAACGAACCATGTAGACATGACGTGGATCATGCCCATATGCAGTTTTTCTCAAGAGGCCACCTGGAATATACTCAAACGTGAAGGCAGCTGCAGAATCGCCGGTTAGCTACGAAATGTCTGCATTCTGCAGCTAGTTCCGGTCAAAATGCTTTACAATGGCAAAAATCACAAAACTTAGCAAGTCAGTCATGTAAATCATTCTAGAAGTAATTTTAACTATATTCATTGATCAATTGGGTCTAAGATAGCAATGGACAAGGGAAAATGAGGTAAAATGAGATGAAGGAAAGCACAATTTTGAGGCTCAACACCAGCCTTGACAATATTCAAGTGATCAATATATATATGAAGATGTTATGTCCAGCTACTCTTCATCCATATCCTCTTCTGAGTTTTTAATTCAGGAAGAAATATGTGCAGCTAAAATTTTGAGTTTTCTTGTAAAGAAACTCTAAAGAGTCATGATTTATCCGTTGAGGTAAAAAATAGTGTACAACATATTTGTTGTCTTAAGTTTCATGAACATGTTTAGGAGCCTTCAAAGGATCAAGATGTAGAATTTTTTTAGAGCCTAGAAAATTCTCTTTCTGATATACATGAAAAGCCACTTGTATATATTTGTGTTGATACTGATTTGGCTACCTCAAATGAAGATCTATAAGAACATACAAATCTTGTCTCTAATATGGATAATATGGAATAACACATTGTTGCATTGTTATTTCAAAGAGACCAGCCAAATGAAGAAGAACAATCAACCATTATATCTGAAAGCATCTTCCTTCATTTTGTTGATCAACAAGAGGTAATGTTTCATGATTTTCCATTAGGGGAATTTTGAGGTCTAAAATAGGCCTCCTAAGGAAAATGTACAATCAAAATTCACTTTATGAGAACCAATCACATTTTAGGGGATGAAATCATCCCTAATGGTTGAGGTGGAATTACTTGAGTTAAAGGTATTTATTTGTCACATTCTCAATTGTAGATAAAAACTCATGGTTAACCATGGTAGTGCTCTAATTACTTTTAAAGTCAAAGTAAAGTACTCATAATAAATGTCATTTCACACTTTTTGAATAAAAATATATTATTTTCATTTCATATTTCTTGAAAGAAACACTGCATATCCCTATACATTTATTATATTATATTATATTATATTATTTGTATATACTATATTAATTACATGTTATTATACAATTTAAATAATATAAATTTTAATTAGTAACATATAATATAATTATGAATTTATAAATTTATATTTATACTTTATTTTAAGTGATTTAAGTACAAAGGACAAATGCATTAATTGTTCAATGATAATGACTTTTTCTTGAAAAACTCATTCTTATTTATAGTCACATCAATACAATTTTTTTATTAATTTCATTTTGGTACAACTTTTGAATTGAATTTAACTATCGTTATATGGTTTGTGGTGCAAAAAGTGAATTGCAAATTCATAAATATTATTTTATTAGCTTAGCTGTTATTTTATTATTTCCTTAGGAGGCTCATTTTAGACCTCAAAATTCCCCTAATGTAAGACCCCTTGGGCAGTGTTTTGGAAGCATCAGAAAAGATGGAGCTTGTTTTCTTCACTAACACAAAGATTGGATTCAGTTTTCAGTTGGGGTTGGCATTACCACAATGATTTTCTTTTGAGGAAAGTAGTAAGATAAAGAAATCAGATAGCCATTTTCTTTCATGGTTTCACTGGATCTTCGACTTCACTTGATCAAGTGATTTATGGATCAGATAGAGTAGGTAAGGTGCGATGAATAAGCTCAACATTATGAGCGTCTTTTTCAATGTCATTTTCCAGTAGATTTTGCAGTTAATGATGCACAATTTAGCTTTCAATTTGATTTGAGTTAGCTTGAGGATTGTAGATGCAGTGACTCCATTGCCCAATGGATGAGGCTAAGCACAGAAAATTTTGACAATCTATGGAAAGGTCCTTACAAGATCACTGCATTCAGAGGTAATAAAGCATTTCTATTGAAGGATATTGAATGGAAAGAAGTGTTGGGGGGACCAATCAATGGCAGGTTCCTCAAATATTATCTTACTTGATCATTAAAGATGAATTCCACTTTCATTGTACATATCATTTCAATTTGATATCTAGGTAATAAGGAAGTTGTTGTAGAATTTTGAAGCCCGAGGATAAGGCCATGAGACTTCTACATTCATATCATGTTTTCTTTCAAAAAGTTAAAAAAGTTTCAATCAGTTGTCAAGTCAGAGTTAAATTATTTTTTTCTAGTCAAAGTCATTTCCTGACTTAGTTCATCATTTCCAGTTTGTCAAAGTTTTTTCAATATCCAGTTTTGACACCATTGCCCAATGGTATGGCTACCTGATATACGGTGTCCTTGACACCTCCTGAAGGAGATTCCATCCCCAGCTAGAGCCAATGTTAGTGTCCAAATGTTAAGTGATCAAATGTACTCATTCAAGTTTACTTAGTAGTGGTTCTAGGTCAAAATTTTGTGTTTCAAGTTAGTTTTAAAATAAACTTTTGTTCACTAAATATGTCTAGGTCTGAAATTCTACTCCCTTCACTCCATTCATGGTCATCATTATTTCAGAGGTCATCTCAACCATCAGTCATCTAGGGTCTGATGTCATTCACCACACCTTCATATAGGTCAAATTCTATGTCTCATTTGTTTTGCCACCTGTTGAAGCCTCAAAAATCGGTGAAAAATCGCTACTTCAAACATTGAGGGATAACCACCCTGTCGGGACCTTAGGACAACTCCTTTCCCGTTTGGTGTGGTGGCTCCGACTGGATTTATAGGACCAGTTTCCTAGTAATTTAAATGGGTTGGTAATGGAATGATTGGATGGGGGAAAATGGGACTAAATGACTGAAATAAAAATATCTAATCTAATTTAAATACTGATAAAATAATTCTAAAACTAACCTAGGCATCAAATGTGAATACAACTTTAAATTGTTTCAATTAACCAATAACCATGAAAATGTATTATAACTTAATTGAAATATGTAGTAACAAATAAAGATAACTTTGTTTAAGAAATTAAACAGAGTTATAATAACATATTGCATTCATCATCATATATCGCTTGCATATACTGTAAAGATAAATATTTCTAACACACTCAGAAATGATATGTATAAAGAAATATTGTGAAGCAAGTACACATAAATGATAACAATTTAAAAGAGAATATCACATAACAAAAGAAACTAACAGTGAATAGATAGAAATACCACATCCATCTCGATACTTTCCAATGCAATCCGATATCCAAATCCAGCAACTTCAATGTAAAATCAACTCCAAGATACAGAAATGCAATTCTTAAAGGAAATTTCGCAGAGAATCACCAGATGTGATCCTTTATAAAAATATAGGAGTTAATGGAGTACAGAAATGTAATCTCCAAGTCAAAATATTACAAATTCAGGACCCCTTTCTAAATGCATGAAAGGGGTTTAAATAGGTACTTAACAAAAATAACTAAAACTATTCCTACAATCTATCTAAATTAAAAAATATCTAGAACAGAAATGCGATCTTGATGAAAACCGACTCATTGATCATCTGTTGTGGTTGATGTGCACAGATGGAAGATTTTGAGCATTTCCTTCACTTCTTCAGGATGACTAAGCTTTGAGTGCAACCGTCCTGTATATGTGGCATCGCAGAATTCGGGAATGATGCAATCGATGACATTTGAAAGAAATTTTATTTCTGTTTGTTGACTATGTGGCTTGATAAGATAAGTCCACATAGTATCCCATGATATTCCTTGTAGTTGGCCAATTTTCTGATTTTTATTAATTATCTCTTGTTTCCATTTGTGATCAGTTTATTTTACTCTAGGTAATTAGTCAGGACTAAAATCTGCAATTAAATTGATAGCATATAAGTTATCATTCACCAGTTGTGTTACATTGTTCATTATTCCTTTAGCTCTGGATGTGGCTCTTTCTGCTTTGATCAAACGATGTTCCCATTCTGCAAAAATAATTTCTTTATGTCTCTCCATAATATTGGGAAGATCTGCTTTTCTCCCTGATTCTGAGTCTTGCCATAAAATAAATTCAGAGACATTTTCATCAGCTTCATCAAATTCAATTTTAAGAGTGACTCCTTCATCTAACAAGGAAGATGTTAATTCACATAGGGATTCTGCTTCTGCAATCTTTAGACAAAATTCATTTAATTGTTGAGACAATAACTTTTTTGTCTCCAAGGCTTCATTTTTTAATTGATCCAGACTAGGATAACTCTTAAAATTGTCTAATTTAGATTGAAACATCTTCTCTTGTTCAATCTTCGAAGTTTGTTCATTTTGTAGAAGAGCTTGTAATTTTTCTATTTCTTGATTTAGCTGTTGTTTTTTTCCTAGGGTATGCTAATCAATATTCTATTTTTCAACAACCAGCTGCTCTTCTAATTGTTTAGATTTGAGCTCTCCATCATGTAATCATTGTTCTAACTGAATGATCCTCTATTGGTTTTCTGCAACCTGTTCTTCTAACATGGCTATTTGCACATTCTTTTGCTTCATTAACTATGTAATTTCAGAGGCTTTATATATAGTAGCAGCACTATAGGCACCTGCATACTAGGATAATTTGGTGAGATCCTTAGATGGATTCACCTCAGCATTCTTATAAACAATATTCATGAATTCCCCCTGTGATGCCAAAAGTGCATCTTGATTAGTTCTCCTCCTTTTTCTCTGTTTTCTCACCATAACCCTATGTTTGGGACTGTAAAATATATCCAAAGGAGGGATTTCTTCTATCTTAAACATTATCTCGCATGTGGGATTTTCAGGGATGATTTCTATATCCTGGTCTTTTGGATCATCAACTTGGGGAGTGTTTTGTTGTCTTATTTGTTGGGCAAATTGTTCATATTGGCTCAACAAATGAGGAGAAACAATAAGTTTAGTAGCTTCTTGTCCTCCAAGTTGAGAATTTGCACTATTGTTTATATCACTTTTAGGTGCATGTTTAGTATTTTTACTGTCTGTGCCTCCCTTTTCAATATGCACATTGGCATCAGTACCTGTGCTTTCTTTTCTTGCATGGGCTGAAGACTACTGTACATCAATTTTAGTAGTTGTTTCTGTCTTTTCAGTGTCAGCTTTGCTACTGTCATCTTTCTTTTCCAAAACATGATTAGTTCCTGTTACTTCTTTTCCAGATGTACTTCATGTATCCTTCTGTTGTGATTCAAATCCCTGTGTAGAAACTCTCAACTGATCCAAAAAAACTTTGAGTAACCTCTAACTTCTGAATAACAAAAATTTATTCATTTCTTCGACCTGAAGTTTGGATTTGGCCAAATAAAAAACTTGGGACATTTTATCTACAGAAACAAAGAAATCATCAAAGACATTTGGTTCATGTTCAAACCCACTACTACATTTGGCGGAAATTCCGACACTTGGTTCCGACGTTTTTGACCAAATGTCGGAAATTTCCCCAAATTTTTTCCATCCCGCCCAAAACCGTCGCTATACCGACGTTTATAGAAAAGTGTTGCAATTGCGACGTTTGGAGGAAGACGTCGCAATTGCGACACTATGGCCCAACGCGTCGCTATTGCGATGACTGCCTCTAAACGTCGCAAGTGTGACACAATGTCTAAGTGTCGTAATTGCGACGTTCGGAGGCCTTCGTCGCAATAGCGACGCCTTTTCCGCCGTCGGTATAACGACACTTATATGCACACTAAATACAAATACGAAAATTATATGCGCGCTACATAAAAATGATTTTATTGTTTCGTATCCGTCGCAATAGCTACATTAACATCTGATATCATGCGCGCATTCGCCCTCTGCTCTTATAGAACAACATTCGCCCTCAACTCTTGCAGAACAACATTTTCCCTCAGCATTCGCCCTCAGTGTTCGCCCTCAGCTCTTGCAAAACAGCATTCGCCCTCTGCTCTTGCAAAATGGTAAGTTCTTACTGCATGCCCTTCCTCCTATAGTAGGGTTGACTCTATTTGGGTTTTTTTGGTCAATTCCATTGGATTGTGTTAGGCTGTAGGGTTATCTCTAGATGTCAAGAATCAAGATTCAATACCCTCTATTATCTTCATCACCCAATACAAGATTTAAACTTTTCCCAAAGAAACGCTTATTAATTTGGCAGCCATTATTTCTCCCTGCTTTAAAAACCCTACATTTAAATGAAAACAAGCATTGCATTTCAACTACAAAAATCTATTAGTGTTCAAATGTACATGTGTGCTACATTAACGTCTGATATCACGCGCGCATTCACCCTCCGCTCTTGCAGAACAACATTCGCCCTCAGCATTTGCCCTCAGCTCTTGCAGAACATCATTCGCCCTCAGCATTCGCCCTAAGCTCTTGCAGAACAACATTCACCCTCAGCATTCGCCCTGAGCTCTTGGTAACAGATTGCCCTGATTTCGCTCGCCTTCGAGAATGAAGATTCACCCTCAAATTTGCAAACAAAGATTCGCCTCAACTCTTGCAAAATGGTAAGTTATTACTGCAGGCCCTTCCTCCTATAGTAGGGTTGACTCTATTTGGGTTTTTTTGGTCAATTCCATTGGATTGTGTTAGGCTGTAGGGTTCTCTCTAGATGTCAAGAATCAAGATTCAATACCCTCTATTATCTTCATCACCTAATACAAGATTTAATTTTTTCCCAAAGAAACGCTTATTAATTTGGCAGCCATTATTTCTCCCTACTTTAAAAACCCTACATTTAAATGAAAACAAGCATTGCATTTCAACTACTAAAATCTATTAGTGTTCAAATGTACATGTGTGCATCACTTGTGTAGGGTATTCCTTTTCCACTTTCACATTATCCAAGAATGTGTGCAGTATAGTTCATATTTTTTGTGATTTAGATTATCTTGAAAATGGAAAGGTAAATTATTTCCCATGGAAAAAGAAGGTTTTCCCTTTTTACTACTAGAAATGGTACAACAAAGTTCCATTTCTACCCGAAACTCCTATGAAACAGGAACCAAATAAAGGCCATGTCCTCAATGGAAATCATTTGGCTTTAAAAATGGCCATTGCACCATGTTGTTTCTTATATTACATCACGATAGTTTCTTAGGTCATTTCTTGTTTCTTGAGATGAAAAACAACCAAAGAAATTGTGAAGATCCTTTCAAGAAATAAACGACCATTTCTCAATCATATCTCAACTATTTTTTATTTTATTCAGTGGTTTCTTACTTTGAGAGAAATTTGACACTTTTATAAGGAATATAACATAAAAACACAAAATGGGAAGGAATTGATGAGGTAGATGACCTTTAGTTGTTTTCAATTAAGAATTGATAATACACGATGCATGTTCTATACTATAAACTAGATTCCTTCCTGGAGTTAGGACACAGAGTATTGAATCAAAGCTGTAGTTTCTAACTTCTTGTATTGGTTCATCAATCTTGAAATTCAAACATTGCATGTCTTCATTGCTTCATGTTTGAATAATTTGCATCATATCGTACAATAGGAAATTAGGAATTATTATTATTATTACTTTATGGATATGTTAAGTTACTTTTAAGTTTGCATGGTTTAGTGTGAAATTATTCTAGTCCCCAAACACATATAATCAAGGAATTATAACGTGATTTCAAACATTAAATATCAACAAAATCGTTTAAAGGATATTGAAAGGAAAAAAGTGATGGAAGATAGAAAGTGCCTTACTTAAATTCTCTAAGGATTTTTCAATAGTTTCTCCAAAAGCTTCACTTCAAGGCCCTTCAAGATCGTCTCCAACAATGCTATACCATCAAATTCAACAATGTTTCTCCAAAAATATCCTCAAGGTCTTCACAACAAGTTTACTAGAAGTTGCTCCAACAATATATTCAATAAGGTTTTCATTGTCAACTCGTCTCTTGTTTGGGTGCCTTAATGTGCAATGCCATGTTTCTAGGTCTGAATTCAATGCAAGGCATATTTGAAACTCTAACTCTATTGTCTGGTGTCTTATTAGAAATTATTTTAGTTTTCATTTTGTGTTTTCAAGTTAGATATTGTTTTCAAGTTTTTACATTTATAATTTTATTGCAATGTGGCAGACTGATGAGAGCAGTGCAGGAACAACCCAGAGACGGGATGATCGCGGAAAGAGGCCAGCGGAAGAACATGTAAAGTGCCAGCATTGCTCTATATTCAAGTATTTTAGTTATTTACATAATTGAAATAATATTAATTTTGTTCAAATATGCAGACACCTAGCCATGGTACGCCTGATGATTCCCTCTTTGAGGAAGAGCTTTCTTCATCCCTATCTCCAGTGTTCTTGTTGCGAAAAAGGCACGAGATGCAAGGTAGGAATTTAATACTTTGATAGACGCGCCTCAAACACCTGAAATAGAAGAGAGGATAAAACAACTTATGAGCCAGCTAGAAAGATATCAGGTAATAATAAAAAGTCAAAAGGATATTTTTTTGTTCTGCATGAGATGAATTGTGATAGTTTGATTTTTAATTTTTACATTGACTAAACTAACAAAAATTTCTTTTGTATGTAGCATTTTCTGGCACTTGCTGAATCCGGTGTTGGTGGTAGTGGGACACAAGGGCAAGAGATTGCCCAACAACCCTCTCGTACACCTTCTACTCCTTTAGGTGCCAGCCAAGAAACACACCCTGCCCAAGCAGACACCCAGCCAACCGCTGAACGAGTTGGCAATGATGAGGCTGATATGGCCAACTACATTATTGTGTTTCCTGGAGCTACACGTGTCAGCTCCACAGGGACCATTAATGGCACGTTGGTGAACGATGAAGGTGTCCCTATAAAGCATGTACAAATCCCAGGTAAATTTTAATATTTTAACTATTTCATGTACTTTATCTAAAACATATTTATCATGATTTTTATTTTTAAATTAATGATAATATCTTCTTTTTTTTCTGTGTCAGAAATAATGAGTTCTACAGGTATCTGGAGAGCCATGCGTTGGTAATTTTTGGCCCAACCATATGCACAGGGTGGAATTCCCAGAGTTCCAACCTGAAAAAAGAACTTCTAGATTATCTAGAAGCCCTTTTTGGGGTCGGCGCATTTGACAGAACAACGGTGGCTCGGGTAGCCGACAAATATTTGAAATATACCAGGGACACCTATAGGATGCAATTGCAATTTAACCCTAGATATGAGCGTCCTCTCACAGTTCCAAAGAGTGAGTGGAGAGCACTCATCCATGACGGAAAAGAGAAAAGGGCAAAGAAAGAAAGAAAAATGCCAACTAGACCCGCAAGGTAAATTACAACTTTAATTCAATAACTTTAATTTTCTCTATGTCTAAAATAAAAGTGTGCTACGTCATATCTGACTTTAATCTTTTGATGCTAGGTTGTCTGACACCTCCAAGGCAACCAAAGCTAGGATTGAAAAAAAGGGCCATCACAAGATAGGCCAGGGCGGCTACTTGAAATTGGCCGCAAGAATTGTAATTAAGTAGCTAAACATCTTATAATTAATTGTATCTCCCTCCAACATTTTTGTAATCCTATCAAATATGATTAAAAATACACAATCATATGTAATGTAGGGTGATGACTTCGGAACAGAAAATACAGAGGAAGATAAAAATATCGCTTTCCATTTCGGCTATTAAGTCGTAGTTGAACGTCCCATAAGCTTGGGGCAAGTCCCACGATCCAGAATGCCTGATAAGGTAAAACATTAACCTTTCAATATGTTTGTTTTCATCCATAAATTTAATGTCTAACAACTTTGTTTAAATTAGGGGAGCAACACTACCGACGATGCAAATAACCTAGTTTTAGAGCCAAATGTAGATGATCCTCATGTGCAACTTGATCATTGTAGTAGGGACGAGGCCGACAATGCTACTATCAGTGAGGGCCATGACGGTAATTAATTTCCACTTATAATTTTTTCTAATTATACCTTGATGGTTGTCCTTATAACTTTTTTTTTTAAATGGCAGAGAATGTTTCCCTTGAGGATCTTACCACAAGAGAGGAAGACAGGGCAATAGTCCCAACGGCGACAACTGGTGCACCAGGTAAATAATCTCATTGCAATTTTTTTTATTAATATTACCGAACTAGTTCAATGATATTTAAAAACTGACAATTAAAATTTAATATTATCTATTTTTTTAGGTGATGCCCCGTCACTGGATGAGACCAGACATCGTGACAACGCAACTAGGTCAGCGGCGACAACTGGTGCACCAGGTAAATAATCTCATTGCAATTTTTTTTATTAATATTACCGAACTAGTTCAATGATATTTAAAAACTGGCAATTAAAATTTAATATTATCTGTTTTTGTAGGCGATGCCCTGTCACTGGATGAGACCATACATCGTGACTACGCAACTAGGTCAGCGGCGACAACTGGTGCACCAGGTAAATAATCTCATTGCAATTTTTTTTATTAATATTACCGAACTAGTTCAATGATATTTAAAAACTGACAATTAAAATTTAATATTATCTGTTTTTGTAGGCGATGCCTTGTCACTGGATGAGACCAGACATCGTGACTACGCAACTAGGTCAGCGGCGACAACTGGTGCACCAGGTAAATAATCTCATTGCAATTTTTTTTAATTAATATTACCGAACTAGTTCAATGATATTTAAAAACTGACAATTAAAATTTAATATTATCTGTTTTTGTAGGCGATGCCCCGTCACTAGATGAGACCAGACATCGTGACCACGCAACTAGGTCAGCGACGACAACTGGTGCACCAGGTAAATAATCTCATTGCAATTTTTTTTATTAATATTACCGAACTAGTTCAATGATATTTAAAAACTAAAAATTAAAATTTAATATTATCTGTTTTTGTAGGCGATGCCCCGTCACTGGATGAGACCAGACATCGTGACTACGCAACTAGGTCAGCAGTGCGGGTCGAAAGGCACGAAACAAGAGCAGAGCATGATGATATTGATGATGTAATTAGGAGCTTTAAAAATAGGAAGAAGAAAAAGAAAATTCAATAATGTAAAATATTGTATTATTATAAGACAAACGTTACCATACTTGGAACGTTTTTGCGTTATATAAAAAACTCATTTATCATACTATTTTTATGTCAAGCATTAATTGCAATGTTTCCTTGCGTACTTTTTGTTGAATTGTTTTTTTATTATTTATTGAATATATTTTTTTATGCTCATGAAAGTAAAAAATGAAATATAGATTGGGTATTGGAGAATTGAGAGTGATGTGAGGGGGGGGGAGGGGCCATAAGAGCTTCCACCTTCACGTGGTTGGCCCTGTTTAGTAGAGAATAATTTATTGGAGCAATTTAATCTTGGAGCAAACCTCCCTCGATCCAGCGTAGCAACAAAAAAGTCACTATTGACTTAGTTGCTACTCTTTCAGATCGTGGGAGTCTTGTTCCAAGTTCATGCGACTCCAATAAATTGTTCTTGAAACGAAGAGGAGCTTATTCAGGTATGTTTTGACATTTTCAACATATGTTCTAACATTATCATAAGAATGCATCTTAGAGTAAAAATACTACATCAATTACTTGTATTTATTGTATAGATAATGATGGATTTTGATTGACTTGGCAGTGCAGGTACAAATCCTCTTGCATCATGAGAAATACAACTTGTCAACCAGGGTCATGTCCAGGATATTTTTGCTTGTGCGCTTGACCAGGTTTGTAATGTCACATTTTGTAAGTTCCTTTACAGTTCATAATTCAATATTAAAGTAATGCATAAATCTTTTCACAACAATAAAAGGAAAGGGTTATGGCTGAGTCAAATTTTATTGTTATTGACAGTGTAATGAAATGTATCTCAATGCTATGGTTTTGGCATTTTTATTGGTTGAATTAGAGGACCCAGTTGAAAATATTGGGGCCAAGTAGGCTGGTTTTCCTTTTTGCTGATGGTTTGGTGTATCTAATTGAATTAGTTGCCTAAGGTATTTTTGTTTGCAAACTCCTTTTCATTTTTCATACAGTATTGGCCTTGTGGAATACATTTTATTGTGTGGTCTTGTTAGATCTACAAAATTTGTAGTTGTTTAGTCTTATGGCCGAGGTGCACTTTTATTATGGAAATAGTTGATGCAATATTGTCATTTAATCCTTACTGCAGGGTAGCATGTTGAGAAGTTTCTTGTGAAACATTTGGTATTCAAAATTACACTTGAACCTATACAGCATCATGCACTTGACTTCAAAATTCATATTCAAAGTGTGCCAGACAATTCTTTCAAAATTTCAAATATTTATGTTGTTTTAAACCATTATCTTTTTCATGTATTGGATACTGAAAATGTGAAAAAGACTTTGGTATGAAACCAACTGGTGAATAATTTCCAGCAAAACAACCACTTCCAAGACATGATTTAGAAGTAGAACATATGTACTTATGAAGCATAGAAAGATATCCTTGATGCATTGTCAATGCTTGGCTAGGGTTATTTTTGGAGAAAATAACTCCTTATTCCTAGAATAGTGATCTTCAATACAAGTAAATGCCAGAGAAGAGAGATCATCGTGTGACGCAACAAAACTGAAATTGGACCCCTAAGGAGAGCTGGTGTGTCTAAAATCGCTCTATCAACATTTTCCCTTGGTTTACCCCATTCTTTTCCTCCAGCCTGAGTCTTAATTGACTTCTTCTTTCTTTGAGTTTATTTATCAACTTCATAGAATTTGATAAATAAATATTATCCACAATGGTTGGACTTTAATTTATATTCTCGACTTTATATTATCTCCGAGCCTTATAACCAATGTTTAACTTTCAACACTTTGTATTTATACTCCACGTTTCTTTTTAAATAAATAACTTGTAATGAAATTTCAGCTCTATATTTCACCACCCAGCCTTACAACAATCACGCTCCAGACTTATGCTAATTATCTGCCAATCGTTTAATTAAACAATTTCATTATACTCCGGCCCCACCTATATATATCAATAACCAATCAAACACTCGTATCATACCTGGATATCCTCCACACACCTTAGTTAACCTCCGGGCAAGTTCAACGTGCAACCACCGCCCGATGGCCCTTCTCCAAATCAACGACTCTTGGCAATTTCGCTCGGCTTCCAACGTCGAGCTTTAACGAGCGATGGCGCGGGTTAAACAGTGGTTTTCCGAGGGTCACTTTGCCACGTGTCACATTCTCTATGGAATCGCTCGCGAATAGGAAATACTGCCTACTCCGCAAAAGCAGTGCGATATGGGTAACCCACTTTTGTGATTCCGCTCGTGGTTTTGGTACAGGGCTTGACCACGGGTGCAAGTCTGGTTCCGCTATCCTTTTTTTTGTTAAGTCATGTCTAATCCTCAGGTCAGGTTCCAAAAGCACAACAATCTTGTCTCTTTATTAAGTGGGATTTTTATATTTGAACAGTGTTCACGACCCCGGTTCTCTACAATAGACCTCGCCTTCGGGTGGGGTGAGTTCACAGGGTTATCCAACAATTTACGAGAATTCAAAGACAGAATAATGGAATTATCAGTACCCAATCGCCTCACAGTTAAACAATTCTTCACGATTAGCAGTTCGAGATAATTCAATGGAAACTAAGCTTGGAAATCATTTAACTGGAAACAATTGTTCACACACAGAGGTTTATTGCAGAAATCCCCTCTCTGCTCCCTCTTCCCTCTCTAATTTTATTCATCTGAGGAATTACAATTTATATACATAACATATGGCTCTTCGGTTCCTCTGAGAGGACCGTTCTAGAAATCAAAAGGTCTAATTATAATAATTCAACTAACTGAAACTGTTCGACTCCTACAACTCTAACTAGTCTAAGTAATACAGTCAGCTGAGGTATTGACACCTAGTTGTTACAACTCAAATGTTTTTGAACCCTCCTAGCCACAACATGTGGACAAAACCTCCTACATTTTTGGCTAGTGCCTAATGCCCCTGCATCATCATGTGACATAAACCTATTAACAAAAGTGAACAGGGAATGATTATTAATTATGGAATACTAAGTTGTCAGTGATTTTGACTATTTGTCTTTAACATGTAAAAATGTTAAATTCCAAACTTACATCATCATGGTTTGGCATCATGAGCTTGACTAATTTTCCACCATGCTCATAATTTCATTGTTGTCTTCATATCTATAAACAATGTTTCAAATAATAATAATAAAGTTCTATAAGAAAAATCTAGACCTCCATGTTGCTGCTCCTTGTGAGACAAAGTCAAAATTGCATTACACAATCTGACACATAAGAATCTCCTATATCCCGGTGGTATGTATCCAAACTCTTATAATAGTGTCTTCAAGACTTATGTTGACATTTTCAATGAGATATTTAAGCAATGAAAGATGGGGCCTTCTTCATTGTTGTATATGTAACAGTCTTTTATTACTATAAAGATTGATGGTTTTGTCTTTCTGAAAATGAAATGTAAAAATAATTTATTGTGGTCAATTGAAAAGTTTTTTTTTTAAAGCTTTTCATTATGGAAGGGTGACATAGATATATGCCCTTCTAATTGAAATTCGGACCTGCCCTTCAAATTTGATCACTGTGTGGGACCTTAACAAACAATAAAACTATTTCGTCGCGCGTTATATAAAACATATAACAAAACCTTTGTCAAAACTTCAAACGAACCCTTTAGCCGTGGGTATTTCATCACGAATTGATCATTTTACCATGTACCTTCTTCTAGCGGAATATTCTTCCACTTGATTAGGTACTTCATAATAGTTATATGTCAAAGAGATACAAAATGTTTATCTATAACTTTTTGTGGTTCAAGAATCAACTTTCATTCTTCATCTAATTTTGGAAGTTCTATTTACATTGGCATATTTTTTCCCAAAACCTTTTTTAGGCAAGATACATGAAAAACCTTTTGAATGCAAGAAGAAGGAAAATATAACTTCTATACCACTTGTGCAATCCTATGAATAATTATTTAGGGCCATAATAGTTTTTTTTGATCTAATTATTTATTCTTCTTTTTCTTGAATGAAGATTGCTTATAATGCTATAATCTAAAAAATACCCAATTACCCTCCTCAAATTATCTTTCACTTCAATGTTGTTCCCCTTGTTGTTTTATCATGTTTCACGTCATTTGAAGGTTTTCCATAATAATTTTCAAAGTTTCTTTAGTATTTTCCATATGTGACTCTGTTTCCTATACTTTGGACTTATCTTGCAAAAAGTATGAGATACTAGGAGTTGGATATCCATAAAGGGCCTTAAATGGGGAAATTTTAGTAGATGTGTGATAGGTAGTATGATAGTATCATATTACCACTCTTCCTTGAGGAACCCACTTCATCCATTAAGATTGCTTTTCTTAAGAGTAACATTGTAGATAACCTTAAAAACATTTGTTAACTATTTTTGTTTGACCATTTGATTGTGTTTGATATGTAGAACTCATGGAAGCTAGTGTTTCTCCACTCATATTAAATAATTATTTCCAAAAGTTTCTTGTTACTATTACTTTAGGAAAACCATGAAGACTATGAATTTCTTTCACGAACACTTTTGCCACTTGGCTTGTTGTTTATGTACTTTGAGCTCTACAAAAAAAATCTACAAAATTTGTCTATATAAATGACCACAAAAATGTAATACTTACCTTTATATTTCAGTAACCCTGTAATAAAGTCTATTGATATATCTTCTAGTCTTTGAATATGTATATGGAATGGTTGAAGTAACCCTAGAGATTTTACTATCTCTCTTTTATTTATTATGCAAACCTGACCTTCTCTTACAAAATTTTGAATATCTTTTTTCATTCCTTCCAAAAATATATTTTTTGATCCTTTGAGATGTTTTAAGGAACCCTGCGTCCTACCATCAGAGAGACATGGGACTCCCTTAATATTTTTTATTCAAATATGCTTGCGTGCATAAAAATATTCTACATTTGCACCAAAGTATATCTCTCTTTCACTCCCAATGCTCCATAGAGTTCATCCCATCCTTTATAAATTTTAGTTTTTGTTTAGTACTATTGTCATTTTTCCATTATGGCAAGCTTCTTCTAACCACCTAGGAATAGAAAATGTAATTGGATATAAATTTGAGGCCTCTTCTATTTTAGAAAGAGCATCATGTACTAAATTTTCCTTACCCTTTTTGCAGATTATCTCAAAATTAAAACTTTGCATTTTTTCTCCTCATTTTGTTAATCTTCCAATGAAATCCATAGCTTCAAAAAATACTTTATGCTATCATGGTATATCTTGACTTTAAAGTACCTCCCAGTGATATACTATCTCCATTTTTTATTGCATGTAATATTGCTTCCATTTATTTTTCATACGTAGATTTCACCAAATATTTTCTTTGAATTCCTTGCTTTTAAAAGCCAATGATATCACTTATTGTGTTAATGTTACGTAAATTCCTTGTCCTAGTGCCTCACACTCTACTATGAATGTTTTACCAAAAGTAGGTGCAACCGATGTTGGTGTAGAAGACATGGCATCCATTAAAGAGAGAATGCCAAAGTAGCCTCATCATTCCATATAAATGATATTTTCTTCAAGAGATATGTGAGTGGACTTGAAATGCATGCATAATTCTTAACAAGTGATCAATAATATCATGTAAGTCTAAAAAATCTTCTAACTTGATTTTCTTAGGAATAGGTCATTTTGTAATAGCTTGCATATTTTGAGGCTCCAACTTCACTCCTTCCTTTAAAACAATATGAACCAAATACTCGAATTCTTATTTCCCAAAAGCACATTTGGATATTTTTACATAAAAATGATTGTTCTCAATAATTTATATAACTTTTCCACATGTTTACTAGTGTGGTATTCCCATGATTTATTATAAATATGTGTATTATCAAAGAAAACCAACACAAATTTTATAAGATGGGATAAAAAAAAATTGTTCTTAAGTCGAGCCCGTCGGACTTCAAACGGCGATAAACCATAATTCAAACCAAATTCACATTCCAAAATAGCCTGCTGACGTCGGCCAATTTTGTGACGCGAAAACCAAATGAATTCCGCCCTAATATTTTCCGGGTTCGAAGTTGGGCTGGCATACGGAGGGAGAGTTGTGACGCGAATTTCTTATCAAATTCGCCCTAATATTTTTTGGGTCCGGATTTCCACTGCGCGAGCGGCCCAAAAAAAGATCCGCTCCTATCCCTCTGTGACGAAACCATCGTACATGTTGACGTCATCAATCAAAACCCACCACCCTTTTGACTTTGTAAATAAAAAAAATTGCGTCTACGTCATTTTCATTTTTCCATGCGCTAGCCAGTCTTCCATGCAACAAAATTCAAAAACCAATTGTTAACGCTTTCTAACCATTACCTTGCTGAAGAAAATTGAAGCCGAGTATTTTAGGGTTCTTCTGTCATAACCCGCGCCTGTTTAAACACGTTTCATTTCCCGTAAATAGGTATTTATTCCAATTCCCTGCTAAACTCCCAGAATTTTAGGGAGGATCCCGGCTAGTTTTAATTCCGCACTAAGGTCTAATTAAAAAGTTCCTACGGTATTTTTCTATAGGTAACCGGAATTATATCTCAAACTCGGTAAGGCAAGCATGTCCTCACAAAACCTTCCGAAATTCCAATCCATTTCTGAATCCACAAGAACCAGAAATGGAAGTTCATGTAGCTTTGAATGTCGTGCCCATCAATGCCCCTCACAAGGACTTGGATTATTTCATTTTTAGCCGATATGGATTTTCAAATTAAGGACTTGCGTCTCAGTGAGAATCCTCTTCGAATATTTTTCCGCTGCAGAGACAATTATTTGAATGGTTCTGAAATCTTTGGACTTTGGGAATCAAATCCTCCTATATACCTTCTCCCCTCAGTCCATATTTTTCCTGAGTTAATCCATTATTGCTACGCAAATTATGATCCCAACCAACGAGCAGTTTTATCCCCAAGTCAAAATGTCATTTTCCCAATAACTGCTCAGTCCTTAAATGAAATGCTACAATTCCAACCTAGTCAAGCTCTCACTCCCCTCTCCATGGCTGAATTACTTGATAAATCTACTAATTTATCCCATGAAGAGTTAAACCGCCTATGCCAAACCTTCATGTTACTAGAGCATCAGCCTAAAAACCCTCCCCCTTATGGTTATGCATTCTTTACTGATGAGGGTAGACTTATTTTAAACATGATATATTCCATAATGGGCTTCAATACTAGTGAGTATGTTGATCAGTTAACCCTAGTATTGTTATCCATTTTTACCCCTGGACAGCCTCCTGTCGTCAAGTACGATTTTGCATCTTATATTGCTGACGAAATCCATGATCAGTTCATGAGATTTGAGAATGAGAGAGTATTTAAGTATTCTTCTGTCATATATCATCTCATGATTTACTACCATAAAATTTCCCCTTTTTGATGTTAAGAAACTTGATGCCAAAGGGAATCCTAGGGTCACCATCTTTGTCCGCCATTACTCACAATTCCTCTGATTCTCCTTATTCCTATAATGAGTTTGTCAACCTTTTTGTTCATCCTGCAACTACCTTGTTGACAAGAGTCTCTCCTCCTAGAATTAACAATTAAATCAAGAAAATCCTTCAACTCTCAAAGCATTACAAGATAGGTGACTGGTACCTATATCAAAACTACACATAGATCAGGATATATGGATGCGAATTATGCCCATTCAAACTGCCCAAGTATGTCCCAATGAGACTCTTTGCATTAGAATATTTCAGGCAGATGAATAATTCAGATATAATTCATTTTTGCAATGCAAAGAAAAGGGCTCAACTCAGGATCAAGAGCCAATTAGGTCCCTTTATTTGTAACTCTAGCGAAGCTGGAAAGGAAGCCGAAAGAATTTTAGAAGACTATCTCAGACTACAAAATATTTTCTACTGGGCGCCTTATGATCCAAACAACTTTATCTATGACAGAAGAATGAAAAATAAACTATCACCATACATCCATCAAAGAATCCCAGAAATAGAACAATATGCGAATACGGATGAATGGGTGGAAGGGACATTGATTGAAAAAGATAGTGAGCAGAACAATGTTGAAAATGTGATGAAATATCTTGAAAAGACACTTGACCTAGAATCTTTTGGACATGTGTAGATACCAGGTATTGGTCCTTCTTCTGCCGGGACTTCACAACGAAATTTGCAGGAGATTAGTACAGTGGTAGTAGAATCTAAAGGAAAAGAAAAGGTGCCTGATATACAAGTAATTGAAAATTTCACAATGACAGAACAGCCTCAGACTTCTAAAGGATAGGAGCAAGTACAGACTCCTCCTACTCAAATCAATGAGCTAGAAATTTCAATTTTACAAACTCCTCTGAATGTAGAAAAAGGGAAAAATAGAGAGGTTGAATCAGCTACTCCTATTGGTGGCTCCTCTGAACAGAAAGATGTTAAAAGGAAAAAATTAACTCCTCTTCCAGAAGTTGAATCAGTTCAGGAAATCCCTGATAGCCAGGGAAGAGAAGACAGTCAGCAAACAGGTACAGGTAGTGGGACATCTACTAATTTTCAAAGAAAGGAACTACAGAGGTAACAAAGTGCAGAGATATCTTCTTTCAAACCTCCAGTAAAAGATGCCTAGGACATCAAAAGAACATTCATCAATATAAATACCAGGAACGATCCACTTAGACTTCAAGTGTACAACCAATATTTGAAGATGGCTCCGAAAAATCAAGAAAGATTGATGTCATTCTATGACATCCAACAGGGTAAAATGTTAATGAGCCACTTCAAGCCTAAGATGCAGTAGCCTCAGACAGCTGCAGATTACATTAGGACTAATTTTGAAGTCTTAGAAAAGGATATCCATCCTTTAGACCAAATTGAGCTACACAAGAAAACAGGTGAGATGATTTATTCTACTTTGACGGATAAATGAATGATGGCTCATAAGTTGCAAGATTCTTTGGATAACACTAATACACAGTTGCAGCTTGAAAAAGCCTCCTCCCAAGCTAAGGATAATAGAATCAAAACTTTAGAGGAAATAATCATCGGTTTTGGGTCATAATCCTAAAGATGTGAAAGGTATTGAAGCTTTGATCGTGAGAAAAGATGATGATATTGCAGCTTTGAGAAAATAATTAAAGTTACAAGCCTCAAGACATCCATAGACTCCGTAAATCATTAAACAAAATTCGAGGAAGAACTAATGTATTTTCTCTTAAAATTGAATGAGCAACTTACTGCAACTGAAAAAGAGCTTGAGAATGCATTAAAAGATAAGCAGGAAAATATTCCAGTATCTACAGCAGGAGTAGTGACAGGTATAGCAACAACAGGTCAACTAGAAGAATTTTCACAAAGCAACATTGCAAATTTGAACACTGATGAATTAACAAATTCAATGGAAGATATGAAACTTCAGGCCATAGAGCTTCACAAAACAACGGAACAATTGGCCACTCTAGAACATAAATATGATCTTTCAAAAATGAGTGTTGCTGATAAAACAAGAGAAGTGAACAAATTAGAAAAAAAAGTCAACGCATTGGAAAAGGATCTCACATTGGAGAAACCTTTAAAAGAAATAAATGATATTCTTTGGGATAATATCATTCAATTAATAAAGGATGTTTGGTCCTCAATTCAAATAATAGATGAGCAGAATAACTTAGTTAAATTGGCTCCGGATGAGATTGAGAGATCAAGACAAGAGTTGGGAAATATGCCAGAAGAGGCCAATAGACTTATACATTTTTTGAATACTCAAACTAAGAATCAACTTGCAGAAATTGGTATTCAAGACAGGACCGGAACAATTCTGGAAATAAAGAGAGTTTTTACTAAAAGAACTCGGTACGTAATTTGTGTTCCAAGGTGCTCGACATGCAAGAAGAAATCACTGCCTTCAGAGAAAGATTGAATATTTTGTTAAATAGAGGATTTCCCAGTCCTATAGTTGGAGAAGATAAGCTAATGGACCTTGATAGTTATGTTGAAAAATTGGACAAATATGCTGATAATCAAGCTAGTTCTTCAACCAGTTCATCAACAACAACATTGCCTACAGGGAAAAATCTTCATGACAAATTGGAGAATTTATTTTATATTGAGCATGAAGTAAATCATTTGTTCCAAAATCAGCCTAATTTCTTCAGATATACTGAGGCTGATGAAACACTAAGAAAGTTGCAAAGGACCAGAGTGCCAGAAGTTCAATGGTGGGAAGAAATGATGGAATTTTTGTAAAAAATTATCCTTAAATTTTTTCCTATTTACCACAGTATATCATGATAAAAAGGATAAAAGGATGAACAAAGGTCAAAGAGTATCAGATCAGTTAAAGAGTATCAGTGAAACGAAATAATCAACATAGAATTACTGAAGAGGACAACAGCAAGCCAAGATATAGTGCCTGCCTCCAGCACATTCTTAAAAGAAGGAAACAGCACAACATCAGTTATCATTTTTCTTATCTATGACACCATCTGTCTCTATATTGTTGTAAAATACTTATTAGTTATCCTAGATAATATCTCAATTTTTTATGGGATATTTTGTATGATTTTTTGTATAAATACTCCATCAATTGGAGTAGTAAGTGTGGATTCATATACTTTGCCGTAACATTGACTTTTTCGGAATAAAGTGCCATTGGAGAGATTTCTTTGTGGCTTACTGGATGATGAATTGATGTTAGAGACCTTTTACAGGATTCATGTGTCTATAAAACAACATTTTTCATGGATTGTTTTACTTCATATAATATATTCAAAAACAACGTTTTTTCTCATGGAAAAAAAAATGATTAATGTTTATCACTCGCCTTCAAAACTAGCGATGTCAGTCTATGTTGCTGGTTTATTGATATGGTCCGATGGTCTTTTTATATTTTGGACATATCACACTCCCTCACATGATTAGCGTTTTCTCTGTTCAAGGATTTTGGGTACTTTAATTTGTATTTGGAACAATGGATGTCGGTACTCTATCTGTTGTTTTACTATTCTACATACTGCTATTTCACTTTCTTATAGATGCCTCAGGCATATTTGGATGCTTTCTCAAATTTGTCGATAATCTCCATGTGGACCATTATTGGGTTTTATATCAAGTCCCTGTATGTGACATGGGGTATTTTTCTATCACCGTCTGGGGTGGGACTTCCACTTTTCTGGATGGATATTTGGGTTCCAATCTTCAAATGTGAAAATGTAATGACTTCATGGACTGTTTTACTTCATATAATATATTCAAAACAGCGTTTTTTCTCTTGTGAAAAAAAAAATGATTAATGTTTATCACTCTGCCTTCAAAACTAGCGATGTTGGTCTATGTTGTTGGTTTATTGATATGGTCTGATGGTCTTCCTCACATGATTAGCGTTTTTCTCTGTTCATGGATTTTGGGTACTTTAATTTGTATTTGGAACAATGGATGTCGGTACTCTATCTGTTATTTTACTATTCTACATACTACTATTTCACTTTCTTATAGATGCCTTGGGAATATTTGGATGATGTTAGTTCCCAAATCCACCTCAGGCTGAAATAAGGCAGAAGAAGGACAACACCAAACCACGCTCAGCCTCGTAGCTAGCCCTACGAGGGTAGGAGAGGGCTCTCTCCAGGTATATCTTGGCAAAAGATGTCCAATAGGGCCTGGGATGACCTATAATGAACATTGATTTTAGGCTAGTAAATAAATATGAAAGCGGTATTTTGATGAATGGCTGAGTTTTCAGGGCTGTATGGGACAAAGAACAGTTTGAGCTGAGAGATTAAATCAAAGACACAAAATATCTCATGAGGCAAGATAGGCAAGAGGTTTAGCAATCAAATTTGAAATAATATGGAGTAGAAGGACTGTTGAGAGGTTTAAAAAGGGCATATATAATGAATCCTTATCAAACAGAAGAAGAAACACAGAAAATGAACGCTTTCCCAAGGCAGAGCAGTAAACTGGATTCTACCTTTCTTACTTAAAAGCATTCAACTGGAAATGATTATGAATGAACTGTAAAACATAACAAGATACATATGAAACAGAAAGAAAAAAACAAATGCTAAACTCACACCACATGAATCTCATGAATCAAAGCTGTGTCATTTCATTAATTCTCTGTCAAGACTGTACAGTGAAACACTGAGTTTTTCTCCCACACCTTTCCCAGAACTCCGACCCCTTGCAAATGTTTTTCAATACAATAAATAAACTCACAGGTGAGAAAACAGATCGATGGAAATAAGGAGTTGTTACAACTAAACTTATAAAAATAGAGAAAGAGTCATCCATCCATTCTAAAGACAGACAACGTTACATTATTCCACTTTGAAAATTTCTGATGACCAATGAAAAGGTATAGCGTGGATCACATTAAATCATGACTAAAGACAAAAATAGGTTTCCGTTCCTATATCTCTGCTGTGGTAGATACTCTTCGTTTAAATTTGGCTTCTGGTCTCTGACTTTTCATTTTCCCTTTTACCTTTTGAATGAAAGTTAACTTTTAATAAAAATGATCTTGCCTTTGATGACGGGAAACAGAGTTCCACCATTTCCAGCTGCGATTTCTCCCTTTAAATATTCACAACATAAATATGAAGACAAAAACTGATTCCATAGAAAGTTTTAGGTGCCATCGTCTTTCACGAGATATTCTGATCATCGATTGAAGCAGGATCGAGAAATTAAGACCATCGTGAGCAGAAATAGATATATCTCCCAATCTTTCCAATCGCTTTCACAAGAAATTGGATTAACTCCTGGGGCCAATTCAGGTGATACTGACAATAAAACTCTTCTATTGGAGGCAAATTCTATTGATATGATAACCGCACCAGAGTGAGCTCTTTAATAGAATGATGCACTTGCATTTGTCGCACAAACCCATTTAAAACATAAAAGATTGAATTTATTTGAGCTTTGTAGAGAAAAATGTCAAAAATTAGTGTTCTGGACCTATGCACCACACGCACTTCCAGAAGAAGAACGTGCTCCAGGAGGCGCTCGCGCCGTTGTTAATTTACACTGCGGAGGAACGCCCAATGCACCACGCCGGCTCTATGCATTACGCTAGTGTATTTTCGCAATACCTAGTAAGGGGCCCAAACTCATGATTTCTTTACTCCACATTTAAACTCAACTTCTATATGATGTCTTTGGTAGGTATGTTGGATGTAAAAAAACAATGGATTTGCCTTACATGTGTTGAGAACCCACTTTTATAACATTTGACATCGGGCACTTTGAACTTTTCAAATGTGAATTTCCGTTTCTTCATTTCCATCCGACTTTCCTTGACTTTAAATGATGGCTCCTTTGGCTATTTTTGCAGCAGTGGATGATCGATGTTGAGAGGACTGTATACAACAAACATTTCACGACCAAAAAAACTTTGAAAAATTACATATTTAAAAACAAATTTAATGATTTCTTCTTCAAAACAGAGTTTTGAAGAAGAAACACTCTCAAGCCTTATTGATGATGAAATTTTGCAATGGAAACTGATTAGGAACCTTTCATGCGTCTGCTGGTATTATTGTACACTTTTGAGAACTAAATCAACTAAATCCTAGACCCTAAAAGACCTAAAAATCGACAAGATACCAAGCAGGACCGTACATAACTTAAAACTGATTTAATGAACTTCGATGAACGGAGTTGAGCCAGCAGGACAAGGCATGAGGGGTAATGAGAAAACCAAGCCCTTCCGTCAGTCAATGGCATGCCCCTAGTGGAATGCAACTGAATGAATTGAGCGAGACACCTAAAAATGAAATGTGAAAAGAGTTTTGATCTCTGACGGAGGACTGACAAGACCGAATCTAACAGATGCTTTCTCAGATTTGTCGATAATCTCCATGTGGACCGTTACTGGGTTTTATATCAAGTCCCTGTATGTGACATGGGGTATTTTTCTATCATTGTCTGGGGTGGGACTTCCACTTTTCTGGATGGATATTTGGGTTCCAATCTTCAGATGTGAAAATGTAATGACTTCATGAACTGTTTTACTTCATATAATATATTCAAAACAACGTTTTTTCTCTTGTGAAAAAAAAATGATTAATGTTTATCACTCTGCCTTCAAAACTAGCTATGTTGGTCTATGTTGCTGGTTTATTGATATGGTCTGATGGTATTTTTATATTTTGGACATATCACACTCCTCACATGATTAGTGTTTTTCTCTGTTCAAGGATTTTGGGTACTTTAATTTGTATTTGGAAAAATGGACGTCGGTACTTTGTCTGTTGTTTTAATATTCTACATACTGCTATTTCACTTTCTTATAGATGCCTCGGGCATATTTGGATGCTTTCTCATATTGTCGATAATCTCCATGTGGACTGTTACTAGGTTTTATATCATGTCCCTGTATGTGACATAGGGTATTTTTCTATCATTGTCTAGGGTGGGACTTCCACTTTTCTGGATGGATATTTGGGTTCCAATCTTCAGATGTGAAAATTTAATGACTTCATGGACTGTTTTACTTCATATAATATATTCAAAACAACGTTTTTCCTCTTTTAAAGTTCCATTTTTTTTTTTAAATTGAACCTGCCATCGCTATACCGATGCCTTGTAAGCATCGGAATTGCGACAGATTAGAAACCTCAAAAGAGTGACAGTATAAAAACGTCAGACGAGCAACGTTCAAAACGTCGGACCACATTTCTTCATAATTGTGAGAGTTTACAGACGTCGGAAGAGCAACGTTCAAAAATTTGAACCACATTTCGTTGGAAGTGCGACAGTTTACAAAGGTTGGAAGTGCGACGGATTGGGAAACGTCGGAAGAGTGATGCTTGTTTGGAAGCGATGGAAAAAGTGTCGATAGCGTGACACTTTTTAATTGCATCGGAACTGCGACGGTATGGTAAACCACATTTTTCTCGCCCTCAAACTGTCGCTCTTGCAACGACTATGTGTCGAAATAGCGATGAATTGGCCGTCGAAATTTCCGCCAAATTTTCTAGTGACCGAGAAATTGAAACAGAGGTAGTAAAATCATATGCCACCTTCCTGGGATCATATTGCCTTCTAGGAATTGTTGAAAGTTTAAGATCAGTTAACTTAACAACTTCTTTTTCAGCATGAACAAAATTGCTGAGATTATAGTCACCACATTTAAAAGGAAAATTAGGCCACATAAGCTTCTTGTTGTTCTTTAAAGTTCTAGACATACCTTCTACTGTCAGTTGATAAGAAATTTCATGTGCTAACAGTTTGTCTGGAACATACAAAGGAAGGATGTGTGGCTATACAATACTTCCAAAAATTCTGAAATATGTGAACTTTTCCTCCTCGAACCAATCTCCAATAGAGGACAAATCAACTCTAACTTTGTCGGAAAGTCTAGGAGGGAATCGACCAAAAATGATTTGGTAACTCGGAATAAGAAAACCATGACAGACTCTGTAAACATGACTTTTGAAATGCCCCTTCCATAAGAACTTGCAATATATATGAATTGGAACAGGTTCTTTAGTATTCCATTTCCATCCTGATAAGGGGAATTCCGAATTGAAATAGAGGGCATCTAGGATATAAGCACAAAAATAAAAAGGAGTGGAATTAGGATATAAATCTTCTGTGGGTCAGGCAGGTGGTACATCGCTTTGATCTCCTCTAGTCTAAATGACCCAAAGATTTTTCCAGATGCAAAAACAAAAGTTTTGTCTTTGATAGCCACGTTATCAATCACCCATCTAATAACATCATAATATGGGAAAATATTTTCCTGAGCTGCAACTCGGTGCAGAAATGAGTTTGCTAATGCACCAAGAGGACTTTCAGAATTAGATTCTAAGTCGGCTTCATCAGGAACTGTGGCTTTAGCTTTAACAACTTTAGGTTTTTCCTTTTCTAGTAGATTGTAAACATTTTCCCACGTCATTTTACCAAGTCCCTGGCAGGAGGTGTCTGTAACCAGCTTAAGCTTTGCTGGTTTCTCTTTAGGTGGAATAGTAATCACAGGGGCTTTTGCAGCAATGGTAGCTTTCGATTTCCTGAAACTCTTCGACATTTCAGTGTCAGGCAATGTTTCTCTTATTCTGCGAACAGAAAAATTGGATGTTCTATTGTTCTGTGACAAAGAGAAGCTTTCATCCAAGGTGAAGACGTAATAATGAAAACAGCTATACAAAAGGCTTATTCACTGATTTTTATTTATTATATCCATCGTTAAAAACTTAAATTCCCTCTAGGGAGTCACACTCATGCATTCAATCACAAAAAAATCATTGTTATTCGTTTGATTCGCGAGTTAATGTTAACGTACAATCGGAGATTTGTCATATTTCGAAATAAGTGTAGGTATATTACCTTTTAAAACTTTGAAACACGATGAATAATAATATATGGACAATTAAGTTGTATTCGCATCACAATTCGTTTAAAAAGGAAAATGAAATAAAATTTATGCCAAATTCCGATTGCGAAGATCGTATTGGATATTTTTTAATGAAGTGAACCGTTTAAGAACTTCTCCGATAATGCGATTGCGATGAGGTGGGGTCCGTCGCATCGGAGTTTTTAAACCAAAATGAATACAATGTTTTAATTCTTTCGAAATGCTATTTCGATGAATCGCATCGCATTGGAAGTATATAAAAGAAACACAACACTTTAGATTTATCCAAAATGCGATTGCGATTGAGCGCGATAGCATCGAAATTTTACAAAGCAAAAACAAACTTTAAAGAGTTCTCTAATTTTCCGATTTGCGATTACTGTTCATATCAATCATTGTTAAATATAAAGACTTTATAATGTTTTTTGATATGATTAAAAGGCTTTATGTCTCATCATATCGGAAAGTTATTTTAAAGGTTGTACACTTTGCAAATAAAAAATGTGATATGTATCCTTTTATCAATGAATCTTTTATTTCTAAAAATGATTGGGATTTTTTCTAAATCTTTTATTTCTATCTAGAAAGAAAGATAAAAGGGGACCTATTTCTAAATGGGATTTATTCTAAAATTTAAAAATGGGGAGGGTTGTTGTACAGTACAACACCACCATAATAGTCAATTATGTCATAAAGGAAAGCGAACAAATCTCATTTTCACCATTATACAAGTAATTTTCATATGGAGTTAGAAAAGTTATGGAAATGATTAAATATCTCCTCTCTTCTCACCATCATACTCCACAGCCACCATGTGTTGAATAAAAATAAGAAAAATTGTGCCAACACTACCTATGCTACGCTTCTAGGTGTGTTGCGCAGGTGTTGCACTTTTTGTGTTTGAGCTCCAAATCAATTCTCCAAGGTTAACAACCACTACAAAAAGGTTCATAAACTTCTTAAAAATTAAGTGGACACCCTCCATACCTCTCTCAAGTCAAAATTCATCAGCAAATGAGTGGTTTCCTTCATTAGGTTACCTTCACTACGTTTTTGTGTTTTTCATCTTTTGTTTGTTTTAGCTTATAAAACCCTAATATAACCATATAAAACCTTCATATAACCTTTATACAATATACCATAACATATCCTATCACTCATGGCCCTCTTTTCCATAAATTTTAGTAAAACCCTAATTTTCACTCCATTTTAGCATAAAAACTAGTGAAACCCTGCGTTTTAAACTTTTGGGCACCTTTCACATGCCCATTCCCAAATATTCCATTTTCATATTGTATCCAACTCATCACCCTACCTCCCCAAAATCTTAGGTATTTTTCCCTAACTTCCTTCCACTTCATTCTGTCCCTAAAACCACTCTACCATTATCCCCCGTTTTCCTAATTTTCCACCTTCCCTCTCGACTACATCAAGCTAGGGATTTCCTTGTTGAAAAAAATCATGGAGGGTGCGGAGAATTTACATAAGAGAGGTCACAATTCCAGGTTTGAGGAAACTCATACCCATGGCATCATTTTTAGAGGTTCATGATCAAGCAAGGGTTTACATTGCACACAGGGACAATTTAGATTCAAAATCGGTTTCTGGAGTAATGGAGATGAATTTTACAAACATGAAAGAGGGTTTTGTCAATAATAGGCCAAGGAACAAACAACTCCTTCAGTTAATGCATAGGTGTTATGGTTTGAGATAAATTCTCAAAATATAGTTTCTCCAGGTCATTTTATGCACTTTTGAATAAGTTCTCTTCAATTCAATTTTTCAGGGGTTTGGATTATGGGTTTGCAGTGCTTGATTACTACATTCTATAAAAGACATCCTAAGCTTTCCAAACATACCACTTTCAGCCCCAAACTCCTTTGGGAAGGCCTCCAAACTCCCTCTCAAAATAGGTGATACGCTTCTGCAAATTTTGAGTGATCTTCTTCAAACTTTGATTATGAGCTAATGGGAAAGTATTTTGGAAAACAGGAGGAGGTTTTGTTCATAACATGCCAAAGAACAAAAATCGCTCTCAGTTTTGCAAAAAACGTTATGGTGAGAGATATTTTGATCCATCTTTAAGCCCTGTTTTTGCAAAAATTGTTTTGGAAAAATCTATATTTTTTGCAATTCCTTTGTTACGTTTCTGGAATTAGTTGTTATGCTTCTCGGAAGTGTCGTTACGCTTCTGTAATTTGGTTTTTCATCTCTAGATAGGGTCCAGAATTAAGTTTTTGGCTTCAAATATCTTCAAACAAACTCAATTATTGTGACCATTACTCCTTGGGCCTCTCACAAATAGTGAGTTAATACTCTCATACACTCCCTTGGTTAATTTATTGATTTTCAAATCATTTTCATGCTCACTCCATATTACACCATATCATCACTTCCCCGTGTCAACGAAAGACTCCATTTGATAAAACCTAACCTACTCTTGCTAGATAAATCCTAACCCTAGTACCAAAACACTATCCTACACCTCTCATATACCTCATACTCTCATTTCCCACCATCCATACCCTCCATAATAGTCATTTTCATGAAACCCTAAACATTAGCTATTTTCACAGTGTTAAAATTGAGAATTTCCTGTGTTTTCTTTATGTCATCACCCTCCTCACATCCATTTCCCTTCATTCCACCCACAACATGGAGCTAACATGCCACCATATCTACTAAATTTTCTGTAGAATTTTCCCTAGCTCACAACCCTCCATCCAACCCTCTAAACCTACCCCATCCCTACAGTTTGTTTTTCCCAAATTTCACTACACATACCCATCCCATAAACAGACTAGGATTTTATCCTTTCACTAATAAACAAGATGGAGAGTGAGAAGAATAAATTCAAGGGAGAGCACCACCTCAGGTTAGAACCCTTCACCATGCATGAAATCAATTCTTCACCCTTGGCCAAAAGATGTTTTTAGAGGATTGGATGTTTGAGGTTCTTCGAGAAGCTCAAATGAAGCTTAAAGAGAAGGATAGCTTGGAATTGTTGGCTGAAGCTTCCTTCATTGTTTAGCCCATCACTCATAGGTGCTATAGAACCAGTTTTTAGAATTTTTGAAGAATTTTGGTATTTTTTGTGATTTTTGCACAATTCTGGAAATTCCTCCTTACATAAGAGTAACAAACTTTTGTTACGCTTATTTTGGAGGCATCCAAAATATGATTTATTTACATGTATGGATGAATTTTGATGATTACATTACAGATTAGGAACCCCCTTGGCATGAAAATCTTTAATTCTGGAGAAAAAGCCCATAAACCACTCATTAATCATGTTTTTTCCACCTTTTTGGAGCCTCTGGTACGCTTTTGGATTAACCTTGGGAGAATGAAGGCCTTTCCATGGGTCATTTTTCAAAATTCAAGATGTTCTGGAAACTAGACACTCAGGGCTAGTTGATCATTATTTTAGAAGTGGATTTGGACTCTTACAAGTGCCTCAAAAGTGCCTAAAACTTATGTTACACTTCTGCAAAATTCTATTACCCTTCTGTCAGAAATGTTACATATCAGCATTGGGTTCCTCGGGACACTTCATGTCAAGCTCAGAAAATGTCAGAAATTCGAGGTTTTTTTGTCATATGAGTTTTCATTAGAGTTATTTAGTTGGTTTTTTCCTCCTATCATGAGGGAATATGTAATTTAATGTAAGGGATAAACACTCCTAGTTCATAGCTAAAATTTAGGGAATGGTTTCTAACCTCCCTAGAATCTAGGAAATGACTCATCTTGTGTATTTATGATCCATTTTGGATGGGATTTCGACCTGATGAGGTTTCATAGTCCATATTTTTTATAAGTATACTCTCTTTAGCCTTTTTTTGGTTTGGATAGTCTTATTTTGCAATGGAGCTCTTGTAACCAGCATTTTAGAATGAAATCAGAGATAGATTTGCAGAACTTGTGTTGAGAATCTTGTGGTATTCATTGGAGAATTTTTCTTCTTATGTATGTTCATATATTCATGCTATATGATATATCTTATTCTTTCAAATACATCTTTCCATATGTTTATCTTGTAATTTTATAAGCAGAAATGATGTATGCTCATGCTAGGTTTTAGGCAAGGTTTACATGATGTGTTTATTCACTTCTAAATTAATGAATTCACCTCAGTGCTCATTCAGGATCTCTATCACTTCATCCTATAATCAATGACCAATTAAACATGATTTAAAGCTACCTATCTAGCCTTGCACATTCTCTAAAAATTGACCTTGGAATTCAAACCTAAAACCCTACACACGGTCTTCTCACTAACCTTTCTATCCAGCACTTAAAACATAAAACAAATCTTATTTACTAAGCTTACATACATAGCCTAAGATCATTAGATACTCATTAATTCCTTTGACTACAAAAGTGATAACGAGAGATCCCTCTCTGGTCCTGGTAGGGCTAGCTACATGACCTAAAGCCTGGTCTGTGGTTACCTTCCTTCAGCTCCATTCACAGCCTTGGGCAGCAGGGGGGAGTGATTGTTACACCATTTTTTTGGTCATCTAACTCATTATCATTAGATGAACCCAAGTACACCATGTAAGACCAATTTTACCCTAAGTAAAATTGCTTTCACCATGTCAAATAACATTGGTCCATATTTCCTGGTCATATTTAACCCAAAACAAGGAATTTAATTAAATAAATCATTATTTATTTAATTATTTCCTAGGAACAAGTTATTTAAATCATTATTTAATAACATTCCTAGTTAAATTTGACTAAATCATTTTTAAACAATTAAATAAATCATTGTTTATTTAATTATATCCCCATCATCTCCCTAAAATAATAAATAAATCATTTATTTATTTATTGTTTATAAATAAAGGAATTGACCCACGTCAAAAGACCTTTTCCCTCCAACAAATATAATAAAATATTCCTAAAGGGTGATTCTAGAATTTGATTAATAATATTTTATTCATGCACCGAGTTCTAGAACACCCCAATATTTTGTTCTAAATAGAAGGGTTTTCCCCATTCATTAGTCACCTTCAATGCATTAGATCACACTAGATCTATTCTTGGTCACCATTTTCCATTTTTACCTAGTGAGCTCCCATTGAGTTCTATGTTTGTCTGGGTTTTCTACCACAATAAGAGAGAGGAATTTTTAGATCTGAAACACTGAGGACTTCCAAGAACCCATCCCACTGAGGAGAACCGGAAAACACCTTTCTTGTTTTCCTCTCAGGTGCCCCATTCTTTAATATAATATAAATCATTCTTTTAAACACTTTGTTCTTGTCTTGTCTATTGGATGCATGGAGCCATATTATATTTTATTTGCTTAATGTCTTTTGTGCTTAGATCTGAATTTTTGCAGCAGACTTAAAGATATTTTACAGCCATAATCGATGTTAGGGCTATTTTTTATGCGTAGCTAAACTGATCTTTTACGACGAAAGAATCATACTAACAGTGATAACAAGCACCAAAGAAGATTTTAGAAGTCAATATTTGTATGGGCCTAGATGGCTATTACAGGAGATTCATTACATGATTCTCCAAGATTTCTTATTCTATCACTTCATTGCATCGGAAGGGTATCAAGTTTCTATGGAATCTTGAGTGTGAAGAGGCCTTTTAGAATTTACGGTTTTATTGACGAATGCTACAATGTTGAAAATTGCAAACCTGGATGAAATTTTCCTTGTACGCATTGATGTGTGTAAATAAGGTCTAGATGAAGCATTAATGCAGAATGAACACGTGGTGTGTTATGAATCTAGGAAGCTAAAGGAACATGAAAAAAATTGTGTTGAACATGACCTAGAGTTGTGTTGAGGCCTCAGAATTCTGTGGCAACAACATGGGGGAAAACCACCCAGTATGGACCTTAGAGAAATTCCTTTTCCATTTGGTGTGGTGGCTCCTACTGGGGATAAAGGGACCAGTTTCCCAAGATGGATGATTTTGGGGTGTGTTCTATTTATATAACATGCAAATGAGAAATTATTTTAATCTATCATATGCATTTATCTAAAACTATATATTTTACTATATACCTGGGGTGTTTCTTCCTTTATGTGATCTAAAAAGGTACCTTCCAACTATTAGTAATGAAGATTATTTAATAATTGAAAGAAATAAAAATTATGTAAAGATAATTCTTTTAACAAAATAGTTTGAGTAAAAGAATTGTGAAATGTATATCACATTTATATGTGTGACTATATATAGAATAAGATATCATAAATAAATATTAGTATAGAAGTGAATTTAACATTTATTTATGATAACAGTTCAAATATATAATGCAGATAAAAAGATGACAGTCAATCTAGAAAGAAAAACTTAATATAACATGTAGAAGTACCATATATACGAAGTCTCACTCATATAAACTAACAGTAGTTTTCTGCTCCTCTTCACTTTCAAGAAATTTGGAGAGTACAATAGTGCAACATCAGTTAAAAAGCTTCAAATGTCAAAAGATAATGGATTTCATTCCATTGATCCATCAAATCATTTACAAACTTACAAAAATGCATTCTTTGCAAATGTTTTTGACAAATTTTTGGTCCCTTCTATAAATGCATGAGAAGGGTTTAAATACTAAACTACAATATGTTTAAAAATAGATTATTACATAAAAATAGAGAAGGTTTCAAATAACCATCCTCATAAGGAGAAAACTTAAACTAAAATTTAGGAAAATAGAGTAACAACATAACTATGAGTGTTGATCCTCCTTGTGCATTTGATCTCGAAGCTGAAAAATATCCACCATTGACTTTAGCTGAGTTGGCTGCGAAATTCCTGATCTGATATGGCCCATGAATATTGCATTTGAAAGTGTTGGCTATGACTTCTTTGTTGAATCAGTTAATGACTGCAGGTTTAGGCACTGATGATAAGGTTTGATCATAAAATTCCAGTAATTTTCCTGATCAAACTTATTTATCTTTTTAATCATTTGCTCCTGCATCTCTGTCCTTTATTTCCATTTTGCTTCTAATGGCTTGAGTTCTGAGAGAACTTCAGTTGTGGACTCTTTGATAAACTCAACTTTCAAAATTTGGTCACTAATAGATTCAGTAATTTCATTTGTTAACCTTGATGCCTTTGACGTTGCCTTTTCTGCTTGTCTCAGTTGTACTTCCTAATCCTTAAATAAAATTTCCTTGTGAAATTTGTCTATCTGAGGTAGGTCAACTTTATTTCCTAGGTTAGATCCTTGCCATTGAATGAACTCATTAATCTTCTTATCCATTTTTGCACACTCAAGTATCCTATTGGCCACTTGCTGGATCAGGATTTTTCTTGTATTATAGTAAGAGCTGGTAATTGAAGCTTGTTGAAAAAATATTTCTTATTGTTGCTTTAGCTTGACATTTATTTCGAGTGCTTCTCTTATGAACAACTCTACTTCAAGCTAGATTTTTAATTTGTTCATTGCTGCTTCAAGTTGTGTTTCTTTCTCTGTAATATGCACCTGGTGTTGTAAATTCATTCTTTCAAAATCCTTTTGAAATTGAGACATATGAAATTCCATTTGCTTGTTGGAGTTAAATGTTTCCTTCTCTAATAGTCTCTTTAACTCTTGTACTTTGTCTTCTTTTTTCTTCAGTAGAAGTTGTACCTCAGTGGATTTATCAATGGTGGAAGTAGCATATGCTCCTGTGTATTGTGATAACTTAGTTATATGTTCTGTAGGATCAACCAAAGGGTCTTTCCATAGAACGTCAACAGATTCATTCATAAGATTAGAAATTGTTTCATCCATTCTTCTCCTTTTTCTTTTCTTAACTACAACCTTATGATTAGGACTGTAGAATACATCAAGTGAGGGTATTTCTTCAATATGTAAAACAATTTTCTCTGTAGGGTATGCCGAAATGATCTCTTGATCATGAACTTCAGGTACCTGTTGTAGCGGAAATGCAGTTTCCACTAATTTCTGTGAATGTTCTGGCATTTGAAAACTTGTGGATTCACCAATATTAGGCTTTGGCTGTGGTTTTTTCAGTGCCTTGGAAAAATTTTCCCATTCATTCCTCAAATATTTTGGCTGAGACTTCTCTACCTAATCGAGTGTATTCTGGATATGTTGAATTTCTTGAGAAGATAATCCAGATCCTAATTCCTCCTTCTGTTTGCATTTCAATCCCTTTGATTACTTTATCAATTATTTTATCGAGGCTTATATTCTTGTTTTTGGCTTCATTATTAGAGTGATCCGAATTATGAGAATTATGTTGTGATTTCCTTGACTCATGATTATATTTCTCTTGGGATTCATTTTCAGATATGTCTTTTGCTTTATTATCCAGGCTAATTCTTGGAGTCGATATGTTGACATATTCAATAAACAATAAATCCAAAGGAATTCTTTCCAGCCTCTTATTTCTATATGTTTGGAAAGCTTCAAAGTCATTTTGACTGAGCTTACTGGATGCATTTTTTAGTACATCTGTAAACTTCTCCATGCCTTGAAAGAAATCATCAAATATATCTATCTCATTTAAGAAAGGTTTCAATTTAAGCTCATTGGTGAAATTATTAATCACATCATTGGGGTCGTATGGCTTCTTTGGCATTACAGCCAAATTTAATGAAGTAACATTTGAAACTTCCTTGAATGTATGACCAATATCAAAAATGAAAAAGTACCGCACTGCAAAGGGAAATTAGGCCAAATGGCCTTCTTGGCATCATTGAGTTTCTTATAAATACCACTTAATACAAGTTGGTAAGTGATTTCCCTAGCTAGTATCTTGTTAGGAACATAATAGGGAAAAATGTGGGGAGAAGCATGACTCCCGAAAACTATGATATAGGTGAAATTATCTTCAAAAAACCATTTGGAAATGGGAAAAATGTTTGTACTAGACTCTTTGGAAATCCTAGGGGATTTCTCATTAAAGATAATCTGATGCATAGGTAGCATGACTCCATTACAAATTTTATAAAAGTGTAAATGAAAATCTGACCCCCAAAGGGATATGTGGTAAATATGGATTGGAGTGAGGTATTGGGTTGTCCATTTCCATCCCATGGTAGGAAAACTTGAATAAAAGAAAATTACATCCATAACATAAGAATTCATGTAAAAGGGGGTTATTTCCCTAGAGGAAACACTTCTTTTACTTCTATAATCCATGATATTTCTGGCCATATTATCTGACAAGATATTCTCCCAATTCATAATTGAAGAATTGATGATTTTGTCAATTAACGGGACCCAGTCTACGGAAAACCTAGTAGTATTTGGCTTTGCAAACAATATACATAACATTCCAGCAGCATAGAAATAAGGGGAGGGTAATTTTTCTATCAGGTACATACCGAGTTTGTCCCGTTTCAGCTTGCCTTGGTCATCCTTCCATCCCTTTATAACTTTCATTAGGCCTGTATGTTTCTTTGTAAAGCTTTGGACAAAAACTTTGTCATAATTTTGCTGCAGTATGGGTAAGTGGTACATTGTTCTCAAATCTTCTGCAATGAATGAACCAATATTCTCCAACTTTGAATTCTTAAATGTCCTATCTGCTATGTTAAGGTGGTCAATTATGCACTTCACCATATCTGTGTAGGGGTGAATCTTCAACCTCGTTGCTACTTTGTGAAGAAATGAGCATTCAACATTGAAGTAGAATGGGTCCTAGGAAACTGATGCGTCTGATGTATCTATTTTTACTATTACCCTTGGCTATTCATCCTCGAAGTGTTGGTACATTGCTTCCCATGAGGAACTGCTGCAATCCTTGTTGCAGGTCGTATTCAGAGAATAATGGAGACATGTTTTAGTCTTCAACAACTGATGTTTGGGAAATTTCCTTGCCTTTCTTTGTCATTCCAATTATCCTCACTCTGTTGGGTGGTTTCCTGAATTCAAGTGAACAGAACAAACTTAGAACTAAGATGAATGGAGAGAAGGATAGAGTTAAAACAATATAATCAAAATTCTAGTTCTCAATTATTCAAAACATGTAACGAAGTAGATATCAATCTCTCAAACCTTACTCCCATTAAATGTCGTTAACCACCCATCATTATTCCTATCAAATCTCTTACAAATATTTACATAATATGTCTTAAGACATTATATCTTATATCCAGTTGATTAGATATGAATCATTTATCTTACTTGAGTAATATGTATCAATATCATGTATCGCAACTCAAAACCATTACCATTAGTTATGTTTTTCGTCACCGATGAATTTCGCGAAATGTGATCTGCGCAAAATCGCAGATCGTAATTTTCATGTGGTAATAAAATTTACATTTGGTTATTCACTGTGAAATGTGAAGTGCACTAAGGAATCATACTGATGTGCTTTATCGGATCTTTGAAGTTTTATAATTGTTTCTTTTAGTGATTCGTCAGGTACGGTCCATCGCAATCTTTACCGAATTGCCATAAGTTGGTTGTTTTAAAAGGCGTGATGCGATTTATTTTTAAAGGGGGCTTAAAGCATTTGAAATGGTAATTCTATATGACTCGAAAAAGGTTGTAGAGTGTATCGCAGTTTACAACACTTATATATGTTTTAACTTATTCGTCTTGTAATTCATGCGATTTGCGATGAGCGCTTTTAAAATAAAAGCAAAAAGGGAAAAAACTTTATCTCCTAAAGTTTTATACTTGAGCTAAGATAAAATCAAGCTCATAAATTTATATTTATTTTTAAAGGGTCCCCATTTATTGAAATTAAATGGGGGGTGGTGTATAGTACAACAAGTTGGAAACTATAATTCATGCTCTCAAGATGTCAAGACACTATCTCATGGGTCGAATATTTGAGTTATAGATGGATCACTACAATTTGCGACATTTGTTTGAAAAAACAAATCTAAATGCTTGATAAATCATATGGTTGGAGTTCTTAGTTAAGTATGACTTCAAAATCATATATATATATATATATATATAACTAAAGGAGAATAAGGTGGCAGAGGCTCTTAGCTAGAGAGTGAACTTGATGAATTTTTCAATAGTATGTATGTAAGAAAGATATATTGACCAGAGTTTTAGAAGCCAAGAATTTGGATCCGTTGTATTTGGATATCAAGAATTGCTTGCAACAAGAGGAAAAGCCGCAAAAATATCTATATTATGAACATGGGGAAAGTGGGATTCTTCTTTATCACAGTTGTATATATGTGTCAAATTTGTAAAAAGTGGAGTTAATTCTAAAATAGATGCATAGAGTGCCTTATGCAAGACACCCAGGATATAACAAGACTACCACAAAGGTTAAAAAGCATTATTTTTTCCGAGGTCTAAAGAGAGATGTGAAAAATTACATAGTGGGGTGTTTAGAATATCAGAGAGTTAAGGTCGAGCACAAGCACCCAACGGGCTTACTGCAACCCCTACCCATTCTAAAATGGAAGTGGGATGTGGTGTCGATCGATTTTATTACTAAATTGCCTAGGATGGAAAAAGGGTATGATGTGATTATGGTGGTGGTTGATAAGCTTACCAAGGATACTCATTTTATTTTGGTAAAATCAATGTATAAAGAGGCTAAGATAGTTGATATTTTTATGACAGATGTTTCCAAGATACATGGTTTTCCTAAGGAGATTATTTCGAAGAAAGATCTGAAGTTTTTGTCTAATTTATGGAGGGGATTGTTTAAAGGGTTGGGTATTAATCTGAATTTTAGTACTACATATGACCCAAAGTTTGATGGGAATACTGAGAAAGATAATAAATTAATTGAGGATATATTGTTAATGTATGTGATAGATAAACCATTAACATGGGAGGATTAGCTACAATTGGTAGAGTTTGCATATAATAACATATATCATGCTTCATTAAAAACTAGTATGTTTGAAGTGTTGTATCGAAAGAAATGTCATACTCTTGTGAGTTGGAGCAATCTGGTGGACCAAGTCATGGTGGGTTCGAAATTTCTTAGGGATACAAAAGGACAAGTTTTGAAAATTACACAAAACCTAGAAGCTTCCCAGGAAAGGCATAAGAGTTATGTTGAAAAGAAAATAATTTAAAACTTGGGATCATGTTTTTTTTTAAATTTTACCACAGAACATCTCGGTGAAACTAGGAAGTTGTTCCAAGTCAGTAGCACAATATTAGGGACCATTTAAGATATTGGAGTGGATTGGATCAATTTCATATAGAGTAGCATTGCCTACATCCATGCATATTCATGGTGTATTCCATGTATCTTTGCTTAAAAATAATATTCCTAGTACTAATCACATGATTGATTGGAATATTATTTAGGTGGAACCATAAGGATAGTTTGAGGTTCAACTAATACTGATTTTATACAGGATGGTGAAAGTTCTCCAAAATCGAGTCTTTGGCATAGTAAAGATACAATGGACACTGCTCAGTCCTGATGAGGCTACGTGTTGAAATTGTAGCAAGGAAGGGCTTCTTTGACTTGTGCCTTAGTCAAAGATTCCAATTCGAATTCAATCTCATAGATTCTTGAGTTATTTTTCAGTTAACTTGTGTGATGTGCCCTATCACTGAGTTATTTTCAATTCATTTTAGGTAGATGGCTTTCAATGAGTTGTGGACCAGTTAACAGCTAAAATTAGCTAACTAATGGAGTTATCTCTAGTGTATATCAATTAACTAATCTCTAGTTATATAATAGAGATAGTTATGAGTTTAGTTGGGTAGTTGACTTTCTTGTTAACTCAACTTACTCTCATTTAACTATTTGCAGCTACTAAAAATAGCCCTAGTAGGTCATGCAATTTGAATTACCTATTGAGATTAGATGAAGGACAATTGTAATTCATTATTGTAAAAAAGGTTTTGTATACAAGCTTGGATATTGAGCAGGTGAATTTCTCTTGGGAATTGTGCAAGTAAATAGGAGAAATTCATGTTTTTTAGGGGAATATTTGCGTTAGGAAATAGGAGCTCCTAGTAGGCCTTATTTTCCTAAGTGTTGGGAAATCTCATGAGTGAGTTCATCAATATTGTAGGAAGCTTCATGCTTAAAGTAGATTATTTGTAATAGATCAGAAAGCTCAGTTGATTTAATACAAGCAGGAGAGGCTTTTCCTAGTTGGGTTTCCCAGATAAATTATTGGTTTTTATCTGTGATTGTGTTCCTATTCATTATTTTATTTGTGCAGAATTTTGGTAGAGAAATATTGTGTCTTTTGTGTAAATTTTCTCATTAGGGGTTAAAATGTTTCAAGGATTTTCTACATGGTATCAGAGCTAAAAACAAGATAGAAACCAAGTTCTTAAATTATATTCAAATAATATTGAAGAGGAGATCAGTTAATGCAGGAATCATGTCAGTTTATCGTTTGAGGACAGAGCATGCCCTAGAAGGAACTTTGAATTTTTGTGCATGGGAGGATAGAATGGAGGTCGTGTTAGATGATAATGGAGTTTTGGAATACATCAATACTGATATTCCTAATCCTCTTACATCAGATGCACATCAAATAACTCAATGGAGGAAGGACACTTCCAAATCTAGGGAATGATCCTAGAAGGAGCTAGAGGTCATATTGTTCCAAATTTGCATGGGAAGGAGACTACATGTAACACCCTCCTCCCACATTTACCCAAGCTAACCGGTCCACCGGGGTAAATACGTGATGAAGAGTTAATATGATATGATTCAACTCCATAAGTGTAGTTAAGGAAGTGGAATCAATAAACCAACACTTCACAAACCTCCATTGGGTGCTACAGGACCCCTAGGAGCTAATCCACGACTCCAGGTGACCAACCCTGAGTTAACCTAACCTTTCATTGATTCAAACCCCCAATCACTATCTTGACAAGGCATGTATGCGACTGGAACCCTATAGTCTCTCCCACAGTTCCTGCAAGGGAGAGACTGTAGTATTTTTCAGCCAATTCTATGCCAGAGACTGTGATATTTAAGCCACTTTTTCAAGGCTAGTCTCTGTACTACTACCCGAAACTTGATGAGACTATTCAAGACAATAAATGATAGCAAGAAAAATCCTCTAACAAAAAACTTGATCAAGGACATGACCTAATCCAACCCAAAAATGACATTAATTTTGTCAAACATATCACAAATATGAAATCTACAGGTTTCAATAACATATTTGAGCATAGGCATCTCATACTTATCTGAGAATCGTCAAGAATGATTGGTTCCTTCTCACATTAGTTGCATTATCATCTCTAAGGTCATTCATTCATTATTGTTTCAAATAATAATCAAAACATGATGAGAGCCATACATCATAACTATCATAAAACATACTCATAACCAGCATATAAAAAATAGAAATAATAAGGATAAAATAGCCATAAATGTCACATATGAACCGGTACATTTGCACATAAAATACCATGGAAAGAAACTATTATTAATGAATGCAAAATCCAACCAAGTTTGGACTTCCACGTTCTACCCCACCATAGACTGGTTGAACCAAATATCTCTTCATCCAATCACCCTTGTTCTATATTCAAAGCATGAATGTGGGACTCAAAACCAAAAAAATCAACTAGGGCTTCTTGAGGCTAAACCACCTCACCCTCATTAATAGAAACAAACATTACTGTAATCCTCACGAGATCACTAGGTCATAAACAAGCATGGATGCCATCGGATTTATCCACCTACATCATGAGAAATTTTCTTGTATTTTAGTCTTTAGGCTTTACCGCAATCCATAGTTCGATCCAAGGATCACTAGGCCATAACTGAGACACTACCCTCCAGGCTTTACCGTATATCCCGCCATTCACTGGCAAGGATTCCTAGGTTTGATCAAGGGAAACCACCTATAGAATTAATCATATATCTCGCCATTCAATGGTCAAGGATTCTTAAGCCCACTAAGGCACACAATATTTGGATTTACCATAACCTGTAGTCTAGTCCAGGGGTTACTAGGCCTGTGGATTTACCGCAATCCACAATTTGGTTTAGGGATTACTAGTTCATGTGTTATTTCCTTCAGATATCCACCTCACTCAGTTTCAAATCCATCCAACAATATAGCTCAACCAAAACATGAGAACCCCATCACATCATGGTTATCTGAAAATGGAAAGGAAAGGCTGAAGAACATTGTCACGCCTGGTAAAACCCATGTCAATGACATAAAGAGAACCAACAACACACATGCATAACCATGCATGCAAAATATAGTAAGGAAATCACACATGCAAATCGATACCTACAAGTAAACCTATTGAAGTTTCTGATCCTGCTCTTCCTTGCTTGATATTTTCTTCCTCTTTTCCTTATTTTCCTTTCTTGATCCAATGTTGAAGTGCTCCAAGAAAAATATAAGTGTCCAAGAGTGTGAGAGAGAGAGAGAATAAAGGCAAAGCTCCAAAACTGAACTGGAAAAAGGTTGAGCAAAAATCTTGCCCACTAATCCTCAAAATCCTTTTTATCAATAAGGCCTCTAATTTCTTCATTTCCATTATTTCCCTTCAATTGTTTCCTCACACGCAACCTGTGACCTTTCACCTTCATTTCTCATATTTTCCATTATTTTCATAAATAAAATGCCAATAATGCCTCTTTGCCTTTCCAAATTCTTTTCCATTGCCTTTGTAAATTTCCTTTAGCCATAATAAACCGAAATGACACCCACTAGGATGGTTTTTCCCACCATTCATCTTGGAATATGTGTCACATGACCACGGTCTTATATTTTTACATGGATTTTTTACTAGGGTTATTACAGAACCCTCCCCCTTGGGGGAACACCGTCCTTGATGTTTAATGACACGTATAAACAAAAATACTGCTTAAAACAAAACATACTTCCTATGGATCTTTATAACTTAGCTCGTTGAAGTATTTACAATGACCATTGTTGAAAACATGACAAGCATACCGCTTATTGGAGCTTTATAACACAACTTATTATGGTATTTATAATAACAACCATATTTACAAGCATACTGTCTATGGAGCTTTATAAATATAGCTCGATACAATATTTACAATAATATACACATATGCACATTTTCTCAACCAGAAAAAAAAGAAAGAAAGATATGATGCTTGTATCAGCTACAAATGAATTTAGAGGCTCACACCTTCGCCCTCTAATTAATACCAAGATTTAACTCCTTCCTTGTAAGTCCATAATCCAATTCCAAAGTCAAAGTTTGCATCCAATTTCTAGTGCTACAATCCTGCTCCACTTGTCCTCTCAGTGAATAGTTATCAACTCATTGTTCCAGGGCACACTCTCAATGTGCATCTGATTCCATCTGGTAATGTTAATGACCAAAATAAATCCATCCCCAGCCTTCCCTTCTCTACTACACAATCCCTCGGGAAATTTAGTAACCCCCTTTTATGCAGTTACTCACCTTCCAAGTTCCTTGACATCCCCTATCATGGGAGATCCATCCCTTGGAAAGGCTTCCTCACTTCAAAAGATAAAAAAAACCAAGGCATATACCTGCCTCAACCATCATAGCGGTCATAACATGCTCATGGAAATCAATGGACATTATTGGGTGCCAGTGTCCCACAATGGCCATGCTCCTGAAGTGCTTTACCAACATATTGTTTCCTATTTCAATTCCTTTCCACTATTTCTACTAATTCTTGCACTTGGTTTCAACCATCCAAATGGGCATGTCCATTCATTCCTATACCAAGCACATAACTACCATTAGATTCAAATAAATTGAAATAAATTCACATCATACCCCGTTGGTAGCTCTTCAACAAGGTACACTTACAATCTTGTTCACTTCTTGTCACAACAAGTCAAACTAGTTTTTTGATAAATCATCATGTATAAACATATCACATCTGGTTATCTTAAAACACAACCATCATAAATCAAAATCATATATTACATGTAACCATCATAAACCATAATTATATATCACATGTAATCATCATGAATCAGAATCACAGATATCATGCATAATAAAACCAAAATAAAATACAAATACTTATCCTTTAATCGATCCTTAGATTCTACCTTTATCCTTTGTCCTTTTGATACGCACACCAGATCAGTTTCCATACCCGAAAAACACCCAGTGCCTTCTCTTCAACCACATACACATACACATAGGGTGTATCATACACATGCAACCACATACGGGTGTATCACACACATACAACCACATACGGCATATAGCACTATACAATACATGTACCTACACCCAACATACGACAAATAAAACTACACTAGGCATACAACACAACACATACACTTGTGTATTGTGTATGACTCAATGCAATGCATACACCTACACTCAGTGTATGATACAACAAAATACATAAAACTCATTAGGGGAATTTTCAGGTCTAAAATGGGCATCCTAAGAAAAATGTACAACCAAAATAAACTTTATAAGAACCAATAGGATTCAAGATGATGATGTCAACCATGGGGGATGATTCTCCATTTATTAAGTAAAAGGGTAAAAAGATTTAAAATTAATAAAATAATAAAACTACTTTTTCAGCTCGTATTTTCAACTTATCTCCCAATGTTTTTACTCAAATTATGAGTTGGAGTACTCGTTGGATGAAAAAATTAATTCCTCATCCAAGGAGTACCCATGTTCCATACTTTTGATGGACCGTACTATATGAAAAATGAGAAATACATTAAAAAATGTTATTGCAGACTCATTTTTCAAGTATTTTTCATTTTTCGTGTAGTAGAATCTATCGAGAGTATGCAACATGGGTACTCCTTGGATGAGGAATTAAATCTTGCATCTAACGAGTACTCCCGCTTGAAATTTGAGTAAAAAATTTGAGAGATAAATTGAAAATACGAATTGAAAAAATAGTTTTTTTTTTCTTTTTTCCCTCTAAAATTTGTGATATAATCAAATCTTATTTTATTATTTCCACTATTATTTTATAATTTCCTTAGGAGACCCATTTTAGACCTCAAAATTCACCTAATGACACCTGGTGTATAACACAATACATATACATACATAGAGTACAACACAATGAATACACATGTCTTGATACCACGAATACACAATGCACATACATAGTACCGCATGCCCGCAACACAACGTGTACAATATGCATGCAACACCACATCATTAGGGGAATTTTGAAGTCTAAAATGAGCATCCTAAGCAAATAATAAAATAATAGTTAAACCAATAAAATAATATCTATGAATTTTAAATTCACTTTTTGCACCACAATCTATGTAATCATAGTTAAATTCAATTTAAAATTTGTACCAAAATAAAATTAATAAAAAAATTGTATTGATGTGACTATAAATAAGAATGAGTTTTTCAAGAAAAAGTCATTATTATTTAACAACTAATGCATTTGTCCTTTGTACTTAAATAACTTCAAATAAAATATAAATATAAATTCAAAAATTCTAAATTATATAATATGTTATTAATTAAAAATTATATTATTTAAATTGTATAATAATATATAATTAATATACTATATAAAAATAATATAATAAATATAATATATTATTTTATGTATGAATTTTATATTACATATTTAATTAATTTGATTTATAACATAAGAAGAAATAATATATAATATAAAAAGGAATATAATATATATTTTATAACATTTAGGTTATTTTTCATAATATTTTATATAATAATATATATTATTAATATAATAATAATGAAATGACTTGAGTTTTATTTGAAATTAAAGGAAAAAAATATTGAATTAGATGTAATTCATGTTTATAAGTATAATATAAGATTTATATACATTGAAATTAAGATTTTTTTTTGCCCTAAATTATGTTGAACGTAATATAAATTTTTTCAACATACAAGATTAATATTTTTTTTTTTCATTATACAAAACTAACCTGTGTTTTTTTCATTAATTTTAATATTTTGTATTGCTATTAATATTATAATAATATTAATTATAGATTTGATTTATCTTAAAATTACAAAGTTGTATTTTTATTTAATTTGATTTCATATGAATACTATATAACTATAGATATTGACTTATAATTAATTTGAAATTGTAATATTAAATAAAATGAGATTAATATATAATTTAAAAATAAATTATGAAAATATACAAATATAATATTTATTGAAAATGGTGTAAAAACATGAAGATTGTGTAGGGATATGCACTGTTTATTTCAAAAAATATGAAATGACAATAATAATATTTTATTCAAAAATTGTCAAATGACATTTATTATGAGTACTTTACTTTATGACTTTAAAAGTACTTAGACAATTACCATGATTAACCATGAGTTTTTATCCACCATTGAGAATGTGACAAGTAAGTACTTTTAACTCAATAAATGCCACCTCAACCATTAGGGATGATGTCATCCCATAAAATGTGATTGGTTTTCAGAAAGTGAATTTTGATTGTACATTTTCCTTAGGAGGCCCATTTTAGACTTCAAAATTCCCCTAATGTGTACAGTAGTATCGCATGCACAACATGTACACAGCACCATACGTACACAACACCACCTGCACAACATGTACACAGCCTCACCTGCACAACATGTACACGGTACCATACATACAAAGTGCCACCTACACAACGTGTACACAACACCACATGTACACAATGCCACCTTCACAACATGTGCACAGCACCACATCTACATAGCATCACATGCATGACATGTACACAACACCGCCTGCACACAACACCCAATGTATAACATGTACACGGCACCACATGCACACAAAACCACATGTACAATCATACACATAACACCACATGTACATAGCACCATATGTAAAACATGCACACCATTTCATATGTACATAGCACCACATATGCAGCATGCACAAAGCACCATATGTACACAACACCGCATATCCAACATTTTCACAGCATCATATGTACATAACATTGCATATTGAACATGTGCACAACACCATCTATACATGGCATTTCATAAACAACATGTACACAATGCCATATGTACATAACATTGCATGTATGCAACATCATATGCACATAGCACTGCATAAACAAAATATACATAGTATTATACATACACAAAATCACACGTACACAACATCCATTTTCTTTACCTTTCATTTTACCTTTCTCATGATTTTCTTGCCACCATCCATTTACACTAATGGATCCAACCAATCCAATCGATTGTCATACTCTTACCTTCAACTACCCTTACTCATGCACTAAGCTTCTTTCGGGTCTTACATTACCTGCTAGGTTTCATTCAGCTCTCCATGATCTCCATTAAATTTCCTCTTTCCCAGCTGATTCCCAAGAGCCTCAAAACATAAAATGTGAGAACAAGAAACAAACAATAAGAAAACCATGAAAACAAATAACAATATGACACCACAACCAAAGTGGCATGGCCATGCACCATTCATACACAAAACTACAAATCAATCATAAACAAAACACAAAAGACCGAAAGCATAAAAAAACACCATGACTCAATCCCCTTGGTTCCCAATGCTTCCAAGGGAAAGCTCAAGCCGAGCCTGGCTCAATATTTCATGGAAATCTCTTGCCATGTAATCCTCTGCATCATACTTCCATAAACACATAAATATCAGTGCATAAATAAATATAACAATATATGAATTATCTTACCTTGTTGTGCCAAACACAATGCCTTGTAACTGAACACACATGTCAGCCACATGTTTCAAAGATCAAGACAACATATTTACCAATTTGAAACCAACCTTTACCAAGTCTAACAACCATGTCATAGCCAATAATTAACTCACATTCATCAATCATAATACATAATGCTACAACTATCACCTGTTGGGAAAAATACTGAGAGGGGGGGTGAATCAGTATTTACTGCATATTCAAAACTTTTACTTTTTCTTGCTTCTAAAACCCATACGCTACTTTCCTGATACAGACTCGCGTATATACACGGATACCCTTTATGAAACTCGCGTATACACAGAGATCTAATTATGTCATTAATTCTTCACTTATATCATTCCATCATTCATTCATCAAATGTTTAATAAACAGTAAACATGTGCAGTAAGAACAGAATAAACCATCACACAAAGCATCACACATGAACACCAGGATTTTTAGGTGGAAACCCAAGTCGGGAGAAAACCACCGCTGCAGTTGCTCAGCCTTAAATATTTTATTATAGAGAAAACATATTACAACATATGTGCTGGCGCAGACTTGACCAGCACGCAGGCACCCACCTGCGCTCGTTTACCAGCCTCTCCCGGAAGGGAGCTCCAACCCCCTGACTCGTTTACCAGCCTCTCCTGGAAGGGAGCTACGACCCCCCGATCGCGTTTACCAGCCTCACCTGGAAGGGAGCTACGACCCCCTGACTGAAGGCTACAACCCTCAGCACCTCTATGGACCACGTTTCATCAATTTTCACACTAGATCCAAAGCTTCCTTTAGGACACCACTTGCAGGCCACATTTCATCATATTTTCAGACTGGACCCACTCCATACATTTAAGCTCAATCATACATCAAACTGAAACTTATCAATTCAGACAACCCAGAACTGTAGAATACATCATTCACAGATAGCAGTAACACAGCAGAATAGATCAGACATTTCATACCCCTTGCTTTAGCAAACCCTAGTTTTCATACGCGCTTTCCTTTCACTGATACTGCGTATATACGCGCTTCCAATCACATCAACCCGCGTATACTTCTGTACAAATTACAGAGCTGATTTCACTGCGCATACACGCTTTCTCTTTAGCAAAGCCGCGTATATACGCGCTTCTTCTGCGGCGAACTAGCGTATGGTTCTTCAGACATTTAGGTCATTGAAATTCTTCAGAACAGATACATTACTCAGATTTTACCCTTTACTTCAGACAGATGTTCGCCTCTTCTCAGATCTAATCATCCCCTAAACAGATCTAGCAAATACAAGTACATTTCAGATCTAGATACCCTTCTTCATCATTGGTGCATCATGCAATCAGATATATCATTCAACTGTAACCCTTTCCATTCAGATATACTTCAGAGAGAAGTATTCATTCAAGCTCAGACATCTTGCACCCACACTCATGATTTGCACAATGAATTTCTTCTCTTTATATAGGTTTACCCTTTTTCAATACCATGAGCCAAAACCACATTGCTTCCGATGGTATTCCTGGACGGGGTCATTTAGACGAATCATTACCCAATACAATGGGTCAATACCATGGTGGTTACCCCTGGTTTTGCACTTTATGAGCGCTTTTTTCCCATACGCGACTTGGCACGTATTTTCCTGCGTGCATACGTGACTTCTCCTAGACAAATCCGCATATGCATTGAGACATACTCTTTTCATCATAGATCTAGCACATACTGAATTCCTTTCTTCATTACCTTTTGTACTCACTGTAGATACATCAGATTTAGTTCATCAAGACATATTCTATCAAGCACAACTTCATCCAGTAAGTTGCCATCATCTTCATCAAGTGGGTTGCCTTTCAAGGACAACACTCAGCATCATATTGCTAACAAACATCATTTCATATTAGATTTACATCATTTACCAAGTCCATCAGGTCAAGACTAACTTCATCAGGTGGTTTCATATTAGATTTACATCATTTACCAAGTCCATCAGGTCAAGACTAACTTCATCAGGTGGTTTCATATTAGATTTACATCATTTACCAAGTCCATCAGGTCAAGACTAACTTCATCAGGTGGTTTGCCATCAAGGACAACACATGTCAACAATCTCATGTCTTCATCTTCATTCAGTGGGTTGCCATCAAGGATAACACTCTGCATCATATTGCCAACAATCTCCCCCTTTGGACTTGATGGCAACCACGATGGTGTTTGATCACCACAACAGATAGGTACATTAAGAATACACTGACACCATGTCACTCTCCCCATTTTTGACACCATTCTTTCTCTTCATTCAAACACCATGTCACTCTCCCCCTTTGACATCAAGGGCAAAGGGCGAATCAAAACCAACACAAAGGGCGGATCTGATGTATACTGAAAAGGCCGGAGTGTAATATTTGCATTTATAGTGTGTTAAGCATTGACGCGTTCAGAAACTATGGTTTGTTGAAATTGCAGATTTAGAATTATTTGGAAAAAACTTGGAGTGCGGGTTTATTTTCATGGAAGATAGTGTGATTCTGGGTTTGGCGGGGTTGACCCGTTATCATGAAGCTTAAACGCTCTAGAGCAAGAAATTTATGGCCAGGGGCAATGGAGTCTTTTGTAACTCCTAGAGACAGCATAGAGTTTCCATAGACCAGTGCCTAGGACATCTTATAAAGCAGAGAGACACGATTATGTGATGGGAAAGATCTCAGCAAGACCGGACTCTCAGACTATTTCTTTTCAAATAAGAGAACTAGAATTTCAGTGGTATCCAATATTTCAGAAGCTTAAAGCTGAAGGGGCAATTTTGAATAAGCAAGATGTTAAATCCCAACATAAATGCAAAAGACAACTCCAAGACAGTTTGCTGTAGCAAGGGCTGGATTCCCGAATAGTTCACAGAGAAGGATGATATAAAGGTATTTACTGAGAATGCAGAAAGGAGGAGATATTAATTGCTATAAAGGCAGTATTCAGAAACATACGTTAACATGTGATGGGCTTACACAATAAGAATCCATACATGGCAACCACATTCGTAAATAATACTTCATAACATTCAACATAGCAGAAATGTGAATGAGGTGAATACGGAACAACATATTACACCTGAGCCATATTTAAAGTGCTGAGAAGCTAATGAAATAAGTATCCACAGGGATAAATTCATAACAGAAAGCAGCCAGCAACTCGCATTCCAGAATGTAATATCAGATATATGGATATAAGCAAAACGCATAACAACACTACAACACACCAGAGAGAATAACACACTATGAAGAAACGAGACCAGAATCCTTATCTGAAACAAAACTTCTTTTCGTCGAGGCCCTACGGGCTCTTTGCATTCATATTGAGACCTTCACAAAATGTTAAACAAGAAAATACTACACAGTTATTTCCTCCCAAAATTTTGGAACCTTTCTTCCTCCTTTGGTTTACATTATATAGGATTCCTCTCGTTTCAGCGAGAAGATATTTTTCAAATATCTTCTTCGCATGAGAAAAATCTGTTAAAAGTCACTTTCATAACAAAAAAATTTCATGATAGGGAATTAAGCCTCCCATCATGTGTAAACAGGCCCTCGGCCACTTTCAAAACATAAATTTAAACAACTGTTTGATGTAAAAAGTAAAATGCAAGAGTGGTGGAAAACAACCCACTCGAAACTTTAAATGAAATAAACTGAGTAAAAAGTAAAAGAGGCCGCTAAGGCCACATCATGAGTTAATAGAAAAGTCACAGGCGAGGCTGAGTGGAAGCCGTTGCTGATTCGGGCGGAGGCACGTTTGCGGAGGAACTAGTGTGCTGACTCATAAACTGTGTCAGTCTCTGCTGACTCTCCAAAGTTGGCTCGGGCATCGCTGAGAGCCCCTCCACCTCGATAAAGGCTTCACCGAGAGCTTGAAAACTTGCCTTGGTAGGGAGCTGGTGTCTGATCATGTAAAGGAGATTGAACTCATTTTGGAGGACCGTAACAATTGTACTAGCTTTGAGTTGCATCGCTTTTCCCATCTGGAAGTCAATCCGATCTCTTTCCGTTTGCAAGCGCGCTGTGTATTGGTCCAGAGTCAAAAGTACGGCAGGGGCGGTCGGTTCCCAGCAGGAAGGGAGTCCGGCTGTTGTGATTTCATCCCATACTTCATCAAATTGTTCGACACTGTCGCCCACCTGTTGAAGGGCCCTTGAAGCTGCTGCTCGGGCCTTTTCTTTATTGATGATCTTATGACATTCAATGACCTCTGTAAATCGGCTGGAGATACCGTGTTTCTCCAAGTCATTTTCCCTTAACGCGTAAAGAAATGAGATGTAATCCCCAGCATGTTGAGCTCTGTTAGGCAGATCAGCCCCTGCCTCCTGCAACTTTCTACTGAGATAAGGAAAAGTAGACTTGAGCTCCCCTATCATTGTCAGAAACTCCCATTGCTCGGTTACCGCCGTGATTATGTCTGACCAGATTATGCTTCTGGCCTCGAGAAGGGTGAGGTTCCCCTTTGCTCGACTCTTCATGTCAGCAATGATTTTGTGCTGCTCCGCCGTGACCTTTTTCTCTTGCTCGACTTCCCTCTGTAGTCCCTCGACTGTTCTGGCGTTTTCGGCCAGGGAGCTCTCCAATTCTGTGATCTTTTGTCTAGCCGTGGATGCTTGTTTCTCCAACACTTCAATCTCAGCTCTGGATGTGGACAGTTGTGTTGACAATGAGCTGGCTCCGCTTGATGCTTCAGCCGTCTGACAACTGTGCGAATCCCACCAGGCTTGTAGCTCTGTTGCTTTGTTTTGTAACTCGCTGATCCTTTCGGCCATCTTTTCTTTCTCTTCCCTCTCCTTGGATAACCTGGCGGATAGCTCCTTTTTCTCTTCCTCAGCCTGCACTAATTCAGCAGTTTGCACATGATGCGAAGCAGGTATGCGAGCCTGTCTTTTTGCGGATGCGACATCCTTCTGCAACCTACTTATAAGTGCTGCTTGTGCCCCTTTTCCTCCTTCATCCGAGTTTTTGATTTGGTCCTGGAGATCACGCACCTGGTGTGCGTTGGCACGGTAAGAAACTTGTTCGGCTACAAGGGAGGCCCTCAGTTGGTCCTGTTTCTCCTCTAGCTTCCTTAATGCGAGGGTGAGCTGCATTAGCTTATCCTTCATCATGTCGCAAACTGTTTGAAACAAGTCACACATGTCATTAGCTGGTACCTTCTGCATGTCAATGGCCAATTCGAGCACTTTATAGCTGGGAACATCAGAATTAGGGTCCAGGATGGCCTCTGCCATAGACAATACCAGGCTTTCAGTGGAGGCATTGATAGAGGCGGAGAGCCTGGTATGGTATTTTTCCACATACCCCCCTAATTCAGCTTTGTACCTGTCTCGGATTGCTTTATTCGTCTGCTCCCTTTCGCTTGCCTTGGACGAAGTGTGCTCAATGATGGCCTGCGTAACCTCTGTATAATCGGAGGAAGCAGCGCTGTCTCTCAACACTGTTATCCCTGCCTTGCCTTTATCAAATTCACCAAACCTCGTGAAGGGTTCTAGTAATTGCCCCTCTCCTATGACTTCCGCTTCACTGGGGGCTGTCCTTTGCCTCTTGGGCGGTGGTGCTGCTCCGGAGGTACCTGCCTCTTCTTCACCGGCGCCCCTGTTCACTTCCTCCTCTTCCCCTGTAGCAGATGAGTCTGTCTCCATCTGCGAAAACAAGGGCCAAATTTCGAGGTTAGCCCTCCATTCCATAAATGGCCTCGGCTCATGTATGTAGGGTGTTGACCTGTTCCTTTTCCTTTTGTTTGAAATGATTTCTCGCGGGTCATAAGCCCAGCTTTTTCCCAACGTCAGGTCCATATTTTGCAGCATTTTTTCAGCAATTTGGAGGGCATGTCTCGAGTTTACCACGAAGGGGCCGATTTGGGTAGGAAGCCTTAGGATGTAGCCTTTCTTAGCGGGGACAAAATGGAGCTAGTCGGCTTTGAGGGCTTGCCGGATGTATTCGAGGGCGTACACTCGTCGGACGGGGAAAACTGGCAACCGGTATGGAGCAACTTCGGCTCCATAGACCCGATTTCAGTACAGTCTTCAGAAAGAAACCAATCCCCGGTACATTGGTATTTCCCGGCTTGCAGCCAACGTTTCATTTCTGGGAAAACCCTAGGGGAAGGCGAATCGTGGATGATGGTATAGGCGATGGAGATGAAAGTGTTCACAAAGTTCGCATAGCCCTCTCCCTTGGGTAATTGGCGAACGGAGAAGTTCCAGTCGAAGACTGGTCTGGGTTGGGAATTCTCAGAATAGACCCTGTCTAACCCCAAATGGTCGAACTTATCTGCATGCTGGAACAAGAAGAGATAGAACACCATTGAGCAGAAGCGAAACTGGCAGGCTTGTGAGAGCTCTTGGAATTGGGTTAGGATGGTCGAGGAGAGGAAACCGGGAATGTCCAAGACAACCCCATTCTGTGACATGAGCCATAAGAAGCGAACGCAAACCATAGAAATGTCTTCCGGGCTCCCTATCCCCAAAAGGCCAGCGATGAGAGAGAGAACAGGTCGAGCCTCTTCAACGAACAAACTTAGTGAAAACGGCTCTAATGTAGGCAGGGAAGTTGCCTAGTCGACGGTTATGGAAGATATAAAGGCACGACGGGCTTCCCTCGGCTGTTTATTGAACTGGGTTAGCAAGGTTTCATCTTTGAAGCTGATATATGTGTCGCTGGCAGGGAAACGGAGGGCCTGTCTGATAACATCGGGAGAAAGGGAAAAAACCTTATTTCCCTGAGGGGAAACGAAAGCACCCCGATGTACATCAAAGGCATCTCTGAGCCAGATGATGAAATCAATACAAGAATGGACCTGGGGGGTGATTTGGTGGTAGAAGCCCGACACGATAACTCGAAAACGGTCTGCGTTCTTGCAATGGAGGCCAAAGAGTAGGGGTTTGATACTGCGTATGTCAAAAGGATATTTTGGGTCGCAGATACCAGACTGCAAGTCATAGAGGGGTTCAAAACTAGGGGGGTTCCTAGACTCATGGACCTGGGGAGTTTCTGGCTCGTTCTTCTTGGGCGTTCCCCTTCCCATGGCTGACATTTTAAGAATTCGAAAAAGAGAAAGGAAACAGAGGGAAAATAGAGAATGGAATACCTAGACAGAGGGTGACACTGCTCGGGAAAGCGACGCGGGGAACCCTGACAGTGATTGGGGTAGACCAGGCGCTCTTCTCTACTTGGTATTTTCCGTAGATAGTAACCTGTGTCTTTTTACTGGAGAGAAATACGAGAGTTTTTACTACTAGAGCAGGTTGTTCGAGTTAAAAAGGCGGGTGAGTGGGATGACAGAAGGCAAGTGTCGTAAGGACACTGACAATGAGACACGTGGTGCGTGGGGATTGGGGATGTCAAGGTGTAGGTGCGCGCCTCGTGTCGGGTTTAAGGCTGGTACGGGTCTCAATACCAGCTGATCTAATAAAATTTACCTTACCTTTTATCCACATATTCTGTCCAATTCTTGCTGCGCGCGATTTCCTACGCCGAACTAACACATGGCTTTCCCCGCCGTGCGGGTCCACCTTTGCTCTGCCACATAATCACATCCCGTGGCTTGTTCTTACTATCCCCTTCCAACGTTGAGTCTTCACCATGCCACGTGTCACCATTCCGCGGGGGTATGGGTCTCGTCCTTTCCCCGCTGCTCGACCCCCTCGGAATTTCCCCACGTGCTTTCTCACGTGACAGCCGCTCCTTTTAATACATCGGTCATTTGTTTAGCGCTGCACCCCCTTTTACCTTTATACTTCCTATTTACTTATGGTTTTGCACTTCACCCTTTGCGTTATTTGCCCATCGGCTTTAATACATGCGCCTTTCACTACCTTGTCTCTTTTCGACCCATTTTTTGGAATAATAGCCCTTTGATATAAAACATTAATGCGTGGCTTGTCCATCCTTTAATACACCCGTGACTAATGCTAAAGATTGAACAACATTGGCTCCACCTGGGGACGGCACGTTTGTCCCTGAACGTGTCGAGAACTACACAGACCGCCTGTGTATCTTCTTTGAACACCACTTTTCCAGTTCTTGATGCTTCTCCCTGGATAGATCATCATGACTCATGCATAACTTGGTAAGAAAAAACGAAAAACAGTAGCTAATGTACAATATAATACAATCAGGATTTTTCAGCCTGCTTCAGAATTGAAAATATGGTTTGAGGAACTGCCCATTTACAGGGGCGTCCAACAGATCTCCTTGCAAATTCTCCAGTTTAAAGGTATTATTTCCTCCCGGCTCTGTAATTTTGAAGGGGCCGAACCAAAGGGGGTCAAATTTACCATGCTTACCTTTATCGGCCCTTCGTACATCCCACCTGAGAACTAAGTCTCCCACTTGTAGCTTTCTATCCTTGGTATGCTGATCAAACAACTCTTTCATCTTCTCTTGGTAATCCACAAGTTTCTGGTTCACCTGACTACGAGTTTCTTCGAGTTCTACCAACTGATTGATTCTTCTGGTCATACCATCCGGCTCTTCCTGAGTCTCCTGCATGAAACGAGCAACAGGTAAAGCTAACTGTATAGGGAATACGGCTGCCCGCCCGTATAATAGCTCATAGGGAGATTTTCCAGTTGCCCTTTTACTGGTTATCCTGTTTGCCCACAGAGAAAACTTCAGTTGGGAATCCCAGTTCTTCTGGTTTTCATTTATTGTCTTCTTTAGAGCTCTGACCAGCGTTTTGTTTGATGATTCCGCCAAACCATTTCCCTGTGGGTAGTAAGATGTAGAGTGGCCTAGAGTGATGTTATATCGCTGACAGAAATTCACAAATTTAGCAGATTTGAAAGCTTGGGCATTGTCAGTTACTATTCTAGCAGGACACCCAAACCTGGATATAATGTTCTCTTCCATGAATTTAATGATCACCGTGTCTGTAGCGTTTCGTGCAGGTATGGCCTCCACCCACTTCATGAAGTAATCTGTAGCAGTCAAGATCCATTTGTGCTGCCCACTTGAGGGTGGGTGAATCTCACCTATGAAGTCAATTCCCCATTGTTTGAAAGGTTCATCAACATGCACAGGAATCAGGGGTAGAGCTACTAACTTCTATTTTTCAGCAAACTTCTGGCATTTGTCACATGCTCTGACCCAAGTGAAGACATCTCCAAACAATTTAGGCCAGTAAAAACCAGCCTTCAGGATTTTCTGAGCTGTGCTCCTCCAGCTATAATGCCCTCCACATATTCCCTCATGGAATTTGGTTATTATGTTCTTCACCTCACCTTCTATGAGGCATAACAGTAGTATGCCTGAAGGATCTCTCCAATATAACTGACCATTGGCAACTACATACTTCTGCGATTTCAGCCTCAAGGCTCTGTATTTGGACTTATCACAGCTAGGTGGGCAGCTGAGTGTCAGGAGGTACTCAACTATTTCTTTGTACCAAGGGCTAGTAAGATACTTCATATGTATTTTCTGAGTAGCCATTTCCACCTCTTGTCTCCCTGTCAGTTCCTCAGACTCTTCATTTACACTCATGGATAAATGGATGCCCAAATCTTGATGATTTGATTCTGATAAAATATTTTCTAGCCCCTGTCCTTTTATTAACTTGGTGGGTCTGATATCCAGATCGTATTCCTGTATCTTTGCAATCCATCTGCCCCTTCTGCCTTCACTGTCACCCTGAATGAGGATATCCTTAACTGCTGCTATGGGTACGAAAGCAGTAACGTGGGACTGCAGTATGTACATGCGGAAGGCCTTGAGGGACTTTACCAGGGCGTAAGCCTACTTCTCCAGTATGTTGTATTTTAGCTCTGCGTCATGAAGTACTTGACTAAAGAAAGCAATGGGTTGCTCATACCCACCTTCATTCTTCTGTAAGAGAACCCCTGCTACAGTGTGAGGTGATGCAAAATAGAAAATCATAAAAGGTTCAGTGAAGTCAGGCTTTGCCAGCAAGGGAGCCTCAGCAAACACATTCTTGATCCTGGCAAAGGCCTGTCTTGATTCTGGTGCCCATTTCACCTCATTATCCTTCTTTAACATATCTGTGATGTGTCTAACTATTTCAGCATAGTTAGGAATAAATCTTCTGAGAAAATTGATACGCCCTAAGAATACCTGGACCTCTTTCTTATTTCTGGGGAGGGAGATACCGTTTATAGCTTCCACCCTTTTAGGATCGATTTTGACCCCATCTTTAGTTACTATGTGTCCTAGGAGCTTACCCTCTTCTAATGCAAAGAAAGATTTTTGAGGATTAAGGGAAAGTCCATACCTCCTGCATTTCTCAAAAGTTTTCTGCAAATGCTGAATGTGTTCGGCATCATCCTTTGAAAAGACTGTTATATCATCTAGGTACACCACCATAAACTTATCCTGTTCTCCAACAAAGGTTATGTCCATAGCTCTCTGAAACGTGGCCCCTGCATTAATCAGCCCGAATGGCATCCTAGCATACATAAATGTTCCCCAGGGCGTGGTGAAAGCTGTCTTTTTCTGGTCCTCTGGGAATACAGCCACTTGATTATAGCCCGAGAACCCATCCATCATGGACATTCTAGAGGCCCCTACCACCTTCTGCAGAATGTGGTCCATCTTCGGTAGTGGGTAGTTATCTTTTAGAGACGCCCTGTTCAGGTTTCTGAAATCCACACACAACCTGATTTCGCCATTCTTCTTTTGCACTGGGACTAAATTGGCCACCCACTCAGAATATCTTAGTGGCACTATAATTTTAGCCTTCAGCAGTTTCTTTATTTCTTGCTCAATCGAGGGCAACAACAGGGGATTAATCTGTCTGAGCTTGTGCTTATGGGGTTTTGCATCTCCCTTTAGTGGGATTTTATGCTGCATAACACTGACATCAAAGGTTTTCAGGTCTTGATATGACCAGGCAAACACATCTCTGTAGGCCTGGAATAACTTTTGGTACAGTTGTTTGTATTCATCCGGGACCTTCTTGGACAGTTTCACAATCTTTGGATCCTCTTTAGTGCCCAGATTGAGGTCTTCGACCTGGTCCCCCACCACCACTTTATTTGGCTATAAAGGAACATCGTTTTTATTGAACAGCCTCTCCAAAGGTACCAGCCCTCGGGGAATGACATTCCCTTTCAACTGCAGAAATCTGTGACCGGCTATCCTCTCTTCCAGCTTATCTTCTGGAATGTCCCCAATCTCCTCCTCACAACTGTCAATCTCTAGGTTGGAAAACTCTCCAACAGTCTCTAGGAACCTCTTCACCTGCTCCTCATCTTCAAAGACCTGCCAGTGCTTGAAATTATCAGGGATCGAAGGCCGGTACCTTACTTCGATTTCATATCTCATAAGAGGATTCTGAGGTGGGCGGAAGGTACTAGCAGCCACGGCCAAAGAGTCTGCCATTCTGTTCTGTTCTCAGGGCATGAATTGAATGTTAAATGCCAAGAAAGAGTTCTCTACGAGATCCCAAACTTCATTTCTATAGGCCTTTAGCCTAGGATGTTTGGCTTGACACCGGTTTTTCACTTGTCTAACCACCAATTCAGAGTCTCCCATCACCTTTAGATTCTGTATTTTCATACTCCTTGCTGTATGAAACCCCAATATGAGTGCTTCATATTCAGCCACATTGTTTGTGGCCTCATATTCCAATTTGAACGACAAGGGGACCCATTGACCCATAGGTGAAATAAGAAACACTCCAGCCCCATTTCCTTCCCTGGAATTTGCTCCATCAAAGTGGAGTGTCCAGATTTCAGATCCATAGTCCCGCACTGATGATTCAGTCTTTATCTGACAGAATGAGGGCTCATGGGAATATTCCTGATCTTCTTCTAACATCAGACAGGAGAAATCCCCATCTCGGCTGTAGACTGGAGAATTAACCGAATCACCTGCCTTGGTGACTGTTTTAACAAATCTGGTCTCTCGATACAATCTCCTCTCTTGGCCACCAAAGACAGGGATAGTGGCATAGGACAGGTCCAGCTTAATTGATCCTCCAATTCTGGTCCCCCAAGACCTTGACAGTAGCATACCGAAGCGGGCTGGGATGTCAGCCACTACGATATCCATCACCACACTTTTGGCATGGATTTGTGCCAGAGTAACTGCTAGATCTTTAATCATGCCCAAACATTTCACTCTTTTGGAATCGAAAGAATAGAGGTCTTTATATGGGTGAGTGATTTGGAGTCCCAATTGCTCCATGACAGACAGGGGCATGAGGTTGTGAGATGCTCCTGAGTCTAACATACAATTATGCAACAATAGATCATGGATCACTAAAGATACATAAAAGGGAGGGGTGGAGGGATCTAACTCTTCAACGTGTGGACCGAACACTACCATAGGTCTTTCTTCTTGCAGGTTAAGACTGTCTGGAATGTGTGGTACATCAGGAGGGGAGATGAAGGAGGAGACCTGTGACTGATAGGCAGGCTGTTTCAATAACTCAGACAGAGGGACTGGTATTTTTACTTTTTCGAGCTCTTTTTGTAAACAGAAGACAGATGAAGGCTTATCTATTGACACTTCTTTTTCTTGTGACTCTTTACTTTGCAAAGGAGGCTTAACTTCTTTTACTGGAGGTTTATTTTCAGGGGGTACAGCTACTTGTGAAGACGAAGGCATTTGAATATCAGATTGCAGAGATTGGTTAAGGGGCCTCTTACCTTTTTCTGGGGGTTCTTGAGAATTGGCCTCTTTCTGTGCAGATGCTAACTTCTGGGGTGTGTCCTCCTCTTCATCTTGAGTGCAGGTTCTTTTTCTGGATGACCTGAGGTCATATTTTCTGTTAAAATAGGCTTGCATGAAGTCAACGAACTGTTTACAGTAGTCATCGATCTCGGGCTCTTCAGTATCCTCGTTGTTCCTCATTTCTGAGTGAGCTTGTAGCTCCCCTTCCTCACTTTCTTGTACAGGGCATTCTATGTCATCACTGTCTGAGAAGACGGGGCATGCCTCCTCTTGTTCATAGGCAGAATCTTCAGGAGAAGCCTCCATTTGTCCCTCCAAGTATAAAGGATGTGGTACCTGATCTTGTTGCTCCTTCTGTCCCCTCTACAGTATCTGCAAGGGTGGTTTCCTGTACTGACGATTGAATCCCCTGTTTGGAGCAATCTAGAAGTTCTTTGGGGGTGAATTCTTGGCCTCCATCTCCAGCTTGACCAACTTATTTGAGAGATTCTTGATCATTCTATTCATCTCTTCAATCTTGTCATTTTCCGAATCTCTATCTTGGCTTGAAGTGGATACTTCTTCTTTGCCCCTTCTTCTAGTATCATGTTCCTGTTTCCCTTTGGACTTGCCAGTTGAGATAAAATTTGCTTCTATTTCCAACGCATCTGTCTGTGTGTCATCCAGAGTGGTTGGCTTTCTCTCTCTCAGTGAGAAACCAAAATCAGAATCAAATGCTGCCACAAAAACGACCTTGGTAGCGGTCTGATGAGGCTTCATTTCAGTTGGGAGGCTCAGGTACAATTTGTTAAATCTTCTGATAAACTCTGATACCCCTTCATTGTGCTTCTTTTTCAGAGTGTTAAACTCGGTAAGGACATCCCCGTGATCCTTCCTTTCCCCCCACTTTTTGACGAAAGCATCTTCCATAGCCTCCCAACTGTTGATGGAATTAGCTCCAAGGGTTTTAAACCATTTTCTGGCTTCCCCATCTAGGGATTGCATGAACAACCTTAGAACCACGTCCAAATGCTCAACATTAAAATTCTCTGCGAAAGAGCAGAAAATTTCGACATGCTTCTGTGCTTCAATGTCATTCTCCCCACTAAATCTGAGCAGAATCTTTAAATAATCCTGTGGCATGTCATTTAGAACTGCAGGTAGCTGTAAAGGAGCGTACCTGTTTTGTAAGAAACCAGGGACATTCGCCATTGGGGGAGGCGGAGGTAGAATGAGAGTCTGAGCTGTGAGTGGTGGAGGAGAGGATGGAAGTGAAGTATGAATAATGATGGGGATGTAGTGAACAGCGGCTCGAGGGGTTGATGAGAATGTTAGGCTGTGAACAGCAGATATTTTAGTAACTTCCTTAACCTCCTCAACTTCAGGAGTAGGGTGGAAAGAGTAATGCGGAGTATAACTAGACTCGGCTTCGTCCTTGATATGGGCACTTCCCCGAGGTGGGCTCTCTGAATAGTAACCAGTATCTCTTATAATAGGGTTAGAGCCTTGTATTTGGGCGACTTGAGAGGAAGAGGAAGGAAGATATGGAAAGTTTTCTAGGGATAATTTAGGAATCTCGGTGTGGACTGACTGCCTTTCCCTCCAGCCTCTTCGATGTAGGATTCTCTCTGGGTCAAACACAGAGGGTGTCCTTGACTGAGATGTATCTGACCTTAGGTGTGGCTTACGGGGAGCCAGGACTGCAAATAGGTTTACATAAAAGACTCTATCATCTCCGATGTACCAAAATCTAGAATCATCAAAAAGAGTATATAAGAAATTGGTGGAGCTATTCTCTGTGAGTATTGCAGGAGAAGCAATCTCTCTGATCAACTGCAGGAACTAGGAGAAGACTACCGTGGTGCTAAATGCTCTGCGAGAAGAATGGAAAAACTTCACCTCAGGTTTATATGGGAAGAAAGAAGCCACACCATTTCACAATTTAAGGTCTCTATGTAAAATAGAGGAAACACGATTGAAAGCCAAAGGTGTTACAGGATCAATGGAATCAAGCCTTTACAGTCACGTCAAGGAAGAAAAGAAGATTCGGTAAGTTTGGTCCTCATAATAGTATGGAGAAAGCACGATGCTTTGGATGTAATGAACTTGGGCATTATAAAAGAGATTGTCCTAAATCTGACAAGGACAAGAGGAAAAGGGAAGAAGACCATATCTCAGATGTTAAAGTAGGACCTGATGCAAAGAAATCTAAGAAAGAAGAAGCAAGGGATCTCTACTATGATTAAGATCATCTTCTCCTTTAAGAGATTTCTGTTGGTTATAAAATAGTATGATAGGAAGCAATGTATATTATAGCATCATGATAAAAAGCATGTTAGGAGCTCTTGGTGAATCAGCCCCGGGAAAACCTCTTTGATAACATTACTAAAGTAAATCAGTCATTAAGATCAAGGGTCATCATGGAAACAGAATTCTGGGATGTGATGACATATGGATGGAGCAGGCCAAAGGAATGAAGCTCTTCATTCTAGAGAAATTGCTACAGGATGACTCAAGAGAAAAAGGTATGAGGTATGTATATATATATATATATATATATATATATATATATATATATATATATATATATATATATATATATATATATATATGTATATATATATATATATATATATATATATATATATATGCTAACACTGGATGTTGTGAAGTCATATGGTTGCAGGTAATAGATTTCCATATTTAGAAGTATGATCTATGAAGAAGGATCTCTCGATGCACTGACAGATGAAATCAACATAATGTCGTCATGAAATGTAAATTAGTTGGATATGAGGTGGTTGGATATGAACGAGAAATTGGAAAATTTGTAAGCTCCTGGGAATGGAGAATGTGCAGAAAGGAAGAGATCATGAAATGCAACCATGTCAAGAGGCAGTCATCATCCAGAAGCGAAGAAAATGTGACTAAGAGATCTCCTGGGAAGATATGTAGACTCTGACGGAAGTCTGGTAGGGAAGAAGACCCTTGGCAAAACATATCATTAGGAGATGTGTCAATCTGAACAAAGGATGTTGATGCCTACAGGAAGATGTCATGGTGAAAGATCATCACTGAGGTAACTTTCGTTTTAAAAGGTTCATATGTATATGTTTATCTAGATGAATTTGTGCAAGGTTGCCAATCATGAGAAAGGATGTAAGATCCTTGGAGATGATTCGAAGGAAAGAAGCATGGCATAACGGTGAACCAGATGAGAAAGACAGATAAATCACTTTCTGGTAGATGACATGACTCATGAATATAAGTATGGATGATCTGTGCCCTATGAAACTAAGAGTTGAAGATTCCTCAATATTGAAATCCATGACATCGAAGGGAGGAACTCTTCATGAGCAGTTGGGTGTCTCACCATTGTTGCTACAGGTCCCTGATTGAGAGGGAGCCCGGTGATCAGTTTCTTACTTGGAAGACACTGCGTAATTCCTAAGAATGAGTACATTCCCTTGTGGAATAGGTCCTCCCTCGCTGAGAGGGATAGATAGGCACATCACTCTGGTCTTCACTTGGATAGACAGAATGGAGGATTGGGTAATCATCTGGCATTCGATACTCTTTGAGAATGTGTTAGGGGCATTCAAGAAAAGAGTAGTCGGGGACCGATATTCTTTGAGGGCTAGCTACCCAAGAGAAGAATAGTCCAAGAAGGTCATACTTTGGGAACACTCGGGTGGTGTATGTACCTTGGAGAGACAATGACTAAGGTGTCTATAAGTCATGTGTCTCGCCAGCATTGTAGCCCATTGTCTCGTTGAGAGATGGGGTTGTTAGTCAAGGCCTTGCACTAGGACAATGTTGGTTGATATGATGCTATACAGATGCGATTACCAATCCGATTCTTCTTATGAGATTCTTCAATTTGAAAGTAACCATGTACTTGTATGAATACCTCCCTAGTTAAGAGGGAGTGTTGAAAATTGTAACCAGGTCAGTCTTCATGTTGATTATGTAATTATGTACTTATGAAAAGAAGAAGTCAAAACAATTAAATGGATTTTTGTTGTACTTTCTTCATGGGTTTCATGAGCATGATTTATAAAGTAGATGGACTTCTTCTTGATGTTTATTAGGTTTGAGTTTTCTAGGCATAAAGTATAATTAAGTGTCATATTCCTAAGGACCTAGCCTAGCTATATATATGATCCAAGACCTTATGGAAGAAGGGCACCTAACAGCCCTCAAAAAACATTGAAGACATTCTCCTAACAACCCTCAAAACAACCTTATTCAATGTTGGAAAATAATGTGTTAAAGACAGCCTACAATCTTTGTTAAAGTCGGCCTAAATGTTGGTTGAAGGGTCGGCCTAAAATCCAGTCACGGCACTATATATATAACACTTGCTCTGCGGCCATATGGATAACAAGATTTGCGGACTTTTCCTGAGGAGAAATGTGGATAGAAGAATAGAAATAAGTGTGAAGTTTCGGTGCAAATTTCAGGAAGAAGCAAGCTCGGAGATCAAGGGAAATTAGGTGAACACAGTGATAGATTTGCAGATAGTTCTGTGAAGAATTGTGGATCTCTCTAATGATAAAGGTGCGGATGAAAGACAGAATCAAGCTCGGATTTGAAACAAAATAAAATGCGGATGTAAGTCCAGACAACCTAAAGGGATATCATCTGCGGATTTGCACTGAACTGTATAATAGATTTAAGCAAGAAATAATAATGCGGATGGTCAAGAAGCTATTATATATAATGTTTATATAATAAGAGAAGTATGTGGAATTTTGAGACAACTTGACATAGAAGAAGAAGTAAAGTACAACATTCAAAGTGCAAATTTGCTAAAGTAAGTTCACTGACACAGTGCATGAAAAGAGATCAATTTGAAAGGTGTGAAAAGAGACAGAGTTCTCTTGGTCAAGCGAGGAACAGTGCAGATTGTTATAAAGGAGAAGAGTCGAGTTTTGAATTATCTGAAGAAGTTGTATCAAGGTCTTGGAAGCATATCTAGGTCAAGGGTCTGAATCTGGGTCATGGTACTTGTCATTTGAAGATCTATAAGAAGAATTCTTTACGGGTTTTCCTCTCTAAGAGGGAGAGGTTTTGCCCTGGCTCTAGGAGCCTAATTTTGTGTCTCGTGAATTTTGATAATTGACTTGATGAAAGACTAACGAAGCTAAAGAAAGAATGACATAAGCAACACAAGCAAGCTCACAAGTAATTATCAAGAAGAGAATTTGTATTAATCTCAAGCCCTCCAAATTCTCAACTATATCCAACTCATGTAAGGATTTCACTATTTATAACAGGTCATTGTGGAATTTTCGCTATACCGTTTTTCTGCGAAGCTTCATTTGCTGAAACTAAAAACCCATTTGGGCAAAATCTTGATGAAGCTCGTGTCCAAATTTCAGATATTGGTGCGCTATATTTTCGGAGATATGATATGAGGAAGTTAGGGTTTTTGCAGGCTCCTGAATTTCATGTCAAATAGGTGACCTTTAGAAATTCGTCATAACTTCCTCTCTGAGCATTGGATTCAAATTTCGTAAAAAGTGACAGAGAGAGGAGACACTGCAATTTTTTGTGTATCGTTTTCAAGACCAAAGGTTGAAACAGTGAAACGTGGCACTTCGTACAAGTTCTCTCTACTAAACCAGTCTATAATCAAGTCATCGTAGGAGATTGGGCATAACTATTTCTTGAAGAATCCAATGTTGATCAGACCTACGGGGTTGGAAAGAGGACTCAGAGGGCTACCACAGGACGAAATTTCAGACCTTGGAGATCTTAAATTACACAGATATAGCAGATTCAATATCGAGCTTCTGGAAGGCAAGAAAAAATATGCATTCAAGGATCACTGAAGTAAGGACAACACATCAATAGTCAAGGGTAAGTCTGCGACAACAAGGTATGTATGATTAGTGTTTGAATTTTAATTTGAATATCATCTCTGAAATGTGTTTTTGCATGACAGTGTAAGTATTTTGTATGTATGTTTGATTGGGTTTTGTTCATAAATGTTGAACGTATTTACATTTGAATTTTGAATATTTCTCTGACATTTGGTTTGCATGACAGTGTAAGTATTTTGTTTGTATATTGGTTTGGGTCTTGCATGTGCGGGAAGGAAGACACAACAGGACAAATGAGACACATACTAGAAGGACAATGCAATGCCAAAGTACCATTACTTGAAGCAAGCACAATAATACGTCAACAGTTGCTAGTGTTTAAAGAAGCGGTGTCAAGTCAAGTATTAGAACGTGTCAAAAGTCAGTATTGTAAAAATCATCATTGTAAAATTGTAAAAAAGTTATTATTGTAAAAGAGTCAATCTGCCTAGAGTTGGAGAGGCATTGTTGGGAGGTATAAGTGTCATTGTTGGATAATGTTATGGTTGGGTTGCAGGTCATAGTGTGATTGGGTGATTGGTCTAGTTCAAGAAAATCATTGTGAATCATATTGTATCATGGATCATTGTCCCTGGTACGGTTGTCCACACTCTTGTTTTATTTATGATCATTATAGGGTGGCAGGGAGGTGCTAGGTTGGTGCATGAAATCACCTACAGGTTGGAGCCTATGAACACTTCAGGGTGGTAGGTTGGTCTAGGATGTCGGGGCATCCATTCAATTGACTACTAAAGAAACTAGGGCGTTGGGGCGTCCTTCCAGTGGGAGCTAGAGAAGAATGCTTTTCTAGAATTCTAGGATGTTGTACCTTTCATTTCATTTGGGGCTGAGAATTAAAGAATTTATTAGAAAAGCATTCGGTGGTTTTTGACCCGGAGGGGGTTTTCCACCTAAAATTCGTGTGCCTATTGTGTTCTATTGTTTACTGTTGTTACTGGATAAACATCATGAATAATTGAAGATTAACTAATGCTCTGAAAAGATTTAAAAAATGCTAATTGATAAGAAATACTGATTCACCCCCACTCTCAGTATTTCCAACAATTGGGATCAGAGCTTGGTTCCTTCAATAGCAGTCTAACAACTAGAAGGAGGTAATGGAGTATACTAAGAATAGAGTTCCTATGTTCAATGGAAATAACTACGCACTTTGGAGTGGAAGAATGCAGGTTCATTTGTTGGCACAAGGATACGAAGTATGGGAAATCGTTGAAAAAGGCTTTACAACGACCCCAGATGAACAAGGAAAGAAAAATATGGTATATGATGCAAGGGCTAAAGATCTCATTATCAGTGGGCTTATCGAATATGTCTATATTAAGGTACTGAGTTGCAAAACTGCTAAAGAAGTATGGGGCAAGATGGAGAATATATATGCCGGTGACTCAAACGTGAAAGAAGCAAAGCTTCAAATTTACAGGGAAAAATTTGAGCAACTCAAAATGAAGGAAGATGAAAATATTGATGCATACTTACAGTGTGTTGATGAAATAACAAATGCGTTGGAAGGTTTGGGAGAACTTGTCGACACAAAAATTGTTGTCTGAAAGATCCTTAGAACCTTGCCCGCAAGATTCAACCCAAAGGTATCTTTCTTGGAATATAGTTCGAATCTAGCCAATCTCAGCAAAGATCAATGTTTTAAAAAACGGAATCGGTCAGCTACCAACCCGAGGTAATGACTCGGTAATGACTCGATCGACTCGGTTTCAATGACTCTGTTTTTGTAAAAAATACATTAAATATTAATTTTTTTGTGCAAAAACATAAATTTAGAGATTTTTATTCATGTTTCCAAAAACAAAGCATTACAATACAGATAAGTCACAAAATACAACATATGATCAAAGTAGGCTCATGAATATATCCATTATATCAAAATTGCAGCTAGTGCACTGTCCAATACAGGATGATGATATAGAGATCAAAACAAAAAACATAACCAATGTCACAAGTGACTGCTTTCGACAAGACATCAAGCCTCTAGAAGGCCTGTGGTAATTCAAAGCATACAAAGAACCGTGGATTAAACCTACTGTGTTAAGTTCTATGACCTGATTGAAGAGGGTTTCATTGTGTTTTTCTTCAAATAAGAAATCATTTGCAATTGAGCCATAGTAGCCTTTAGACCTAGTTATTAAGTTCCCTATCTACGCTGAGAATTTAACGTGGATCAATTCACGACATCTTTGTACATTACTTTGAAGGCTTGATTCTAAGTATAAACAAGGTATTTCTGCCCCTCGTTTGAAGGAATTATGGAGGACTTCTTTGCTCAAGTAGAATTGAAGGGTATTTTTCTTCTGTTTCTCTTGACAGTGCATCCTTGTTATGAATTTGTTATTCTCATTGTTCTGAAGAAAGTTAAATCCCCTAATCTAAAGAAAAATTCGACATTTCACATTGTGGTCACTGGACTATGAGGACTTAAAAGGTGACTTCATTTACAACTAGAAGGGTGGTATCCTATCAATGATCGTGAGGAGGACTTGTCCTAGAATTATAGGCACATCATTATAAAGGACAATTCTAAGGCCCTCCATAATTTAAGGAAGCCGAGATCTTGTATACATACGTTTGCAAGGTAATGTGTAATGCATTTATTTATTTTTATTTGTTTTAAGGCTCTTTTGATGGAGGGTTTAATTTGAATAAGAACCCTAGATGGCTCATGGAAAACCCTAGCTCACATACGAAACCCTAATTTTTAGGGTTTGTGGATTCTAAGGTATTTAGATGAGGATGATGTTTTGAATTCCATCCTCCATTAGTGTATTAAAACCCTATATTGTATCTCATGCTTTTATGATCACATATTGTTCTTGGTCATTGTCACTAACATCATGTCATCAAGGTACATAGAGGGATTGGTGCTCTTGATTAAATACGAGTTCCATACCCCCTAATACATGACAAAATTCGATGGAAACATTGCAATAACCCAATCCTGAAATCCTGAAAAACTGATAAGTCTGCTGGATTTTGAATGAGATCTAAAATTCTACTTTCTCCATATGAAATCCAATGAGGTTGGAACCACTCTCAAACATCCTGAGTCATTTCATGGTAATGTTAAAAATTTAAGTAAAAAATGAAGATTAAGGAGAATGTCACTTTTACTTTAAGAATTTAACATTACCATGAAGTTGCTCCAAAAACCAACTCCACAACTCTTCAGAAAACCTCAAACAAACCTAACAGCGGAATTAAATTCGGTTTCAAGTCCATAAAAATCGATTTTTTGGGCCCACCGGCCGGCGGAATTGGCTCGGCGGAGTTAACTTGGACCAGGCCTGGTTGGCCGGTTTGTTACCGAGCCGGCCGAGCCGGTACAAAAACCGGCCGGCTCAGTAACAAACCGGCCAACTAGCCGTTTCTTGTGCCTAGTCAGACCGGCAAGTCTAATGGCTCGGTCGACCAGGCCTGGTCCGATTCGAATCGGCCGTTTTTTAAAACATTGGCAAAGATGAATTGCATGGAGTGCTTACGGCATATGAAATGAGGATTGAAGAATAGGACGACACATCTCACCTAGAAACAGCATTCGCCGCATCCAAGAAAACTAGTAAGGACAAGCATACTCAGAAAGCAAAAACTTGTAGTTGAAAGGAAGAAGAAAAGGAAGAAGATGAAGAAGAATTTTTAGATAAAGAATTTTCCTACTTCACGCGAAAAATGAGAATAGGTATGGGGAAATTCAAAGGTAAACTTCCATTGATATGTTTCGATTGTGGTGAGGTTGGGCATTTTGCAGCCAAGTGTCCTCACAAAATGAGGTTGTTACGAAAGGAAAAAAAGGTCTGAGGAAGTTCAACAAGCAAAGCAAGAAGAAATGGTTTAAGAAGAGTTTATTCTCCAAAGAAGATAGCTCCTCATCTGATGAAGACAGTGATAACGAAGAAGAAATCAACGGAAGAGTATTGTTTATGGCCAAGCATAATAAGCAAGAAGCATCTGACGAAGAAGAAGAGATGACCGAGGTTGAATTTCAAAACGAAGTGATCAAGGTTATCAAAGAGCTCAAGGTCGAGAAGAAGCATGTCCAACACTCTTGAAGACGAATTAAAGATAGAAAGGGAACATGTCCTAAATCTTATAATCAAGGTTGAAGAATACAAACAAGTTGAAGAATCGCTCAGGGAAGAATTGAAGGAAAACAACAAGGAAAGAGAAGCATTGGAAGCTTAAGTAAAAAATGGAAAAAATCTTCAAAACTACACCAACAGATCCAAGGCATTGGAAGAAATCATCAGCAATCAACGATCAAACAGTGACAAGACTGGTTTTGGTTACAAATAAAAATCTAAAAAGGAGCCAAGTCCTTCTATGACAACAAAAGAAGATGGATATGAAAAATCTAACAAACAGGTAGACCTTCCAGCCAACTCAAGAGATCAGGACTCGCAGGAAGAACCATTGAAGACAATTCCTCGAAGAAGATTTCCTCCCAGGTATCAACCTATCTTCTATGGTCATTGTTATTCATGTGGAAGGTTTGGACATAGAGCTATAGAATGTCGCACGTATGTTTGGAATAAATATAGTTTCGGGAGATCTTTCAAAAATGGATATTCCAGAACTCAACATAATATTAATAGATTTGATCATTTGAGAGATGATGTCGAATGTTACAAATGTAACAATTTTGGAGACCTCGCTAAAGATTGTAGACTTGGAAGTTCCTCAAAGGAATTCTTGCAAAATCAGAATGAACATATATGGAAAAAGAAGACTAAAAATGTGTTATCGCTCTCAAGGCTCAAAGCAATAGAAATGTTTGGTATGTTGATAGTGGTTGCTCAACTCATATGACTGGAGATAGGAATAAGTTCATATCCTTGAAGGAAAAGAATGATGGAATAATGTCTTTTGGAAATGACGGGTCTTCAAATGTTATAAGAGTAGGTACAGTCACACTTGGAAGCAAGAATGCATTAGCAAAAGATGTGTTCTTGGTTGAAAATATGAATCACAATCTGCTCAGTGTTGGACAAATGTGCAATCAAGGACACACGATGCTATTTAACTCTAAGAAATGTGACATCAGGAAAGAAAAGTTCGGTAAAATTGTGGCTATAGCAAGCAGAGCTCAAAATGACATATATATTTTTGATGAGACACCTAAAGGATGCTTTTTGGCGAAAGAAGACGAAAGTCGGTTATGGCACAAACGAATGGGACATATAAATTTCGACAATTTGGTCAAGATCAGCAAGAAGGAAGCAGTAAGAGAAATGCCTAAAATTTCAAAACCCACCAATACGATATGTGAATCTTGTCGGCACGGCAAGCAGACAAAAGTTGAGTTCAAGACAAAAGAACACTTTGCATCACATCTATTGGAATTAGTACATACTAATTTGTGTGGTCCTATGAGAACAAAAGGTTTAGATGGATAATTATATTTTATTCTAATGATAGATGATTACACCAGAATGACAGTGATTAGCTTCTTAAAGGAAAAGACTAAGGCATTCGAGTGTTTTAGAATCTACAAGGAATTGGTCGAAAACGAAACTGATTTGAAGATCAAATGTCTGAGATCAGATAATGGCGGAGAATTCACTTGTAAGGTATTTCAGCAGTACTGTGATGAAAATGGAATAAAAAGGCAATTCTCAATAGCCAAAGCACCGCAACAAAATGGAGTTGTTGAAAGAAAAAATAGAACCATACAAGAAATGGCCAAAACAATGTTAAATGACTCAAAATTAGATGATAAATTATGGGTCCAGGCAATCGATACAGTTGTATTCATTATAAACAGAGGTTTGCTAAGGAACAATTGTAACATGACTCAATACAAATTATGGAAAGGAAGACCGGCTAATGTCAAATACTTCAAAATATTTAGAAGCAAATGCTACATCAAAAGAGAAGATAAAAAATTGGGCAAATTCGAAACCCGTGTCGATGAAGGTATTTTCATTGGTTATTTACGCAAAACGAAGGCTTATAGATGCTACAATCTGAGGCGAACACAAATAGTGGAAAGCATAAATGTTACTTTTGATGAAAATTGTGTTACAAAGGATGACAATGAGATTGTCCTTTCAAGCAAATCTGAGGGATCTGAGGGAGAATCTGTGAAGGGTGAAGAAGAAGCTACAGAACAAGACCAATCAAATAAAGAAACAACAGTCAACCAAGAGGAAATAAGAAATGATCATCAAGATGTACAAGAAAATTCTCCAAAAGCTTTAAAATAATGGTGTCAAAAGAATCATCTGTCAAATCAAATCATCGGCAACACAAATGAAGGAGTTGGAACCAGAAGAAGTCGACAACTTTGTTCATCACAACAAGCCCACCTTGCTTTTTTAGAAACTTTTGAGCCTAGCAATTTTGAGGAAGCTAGTCAAGATGAACACTGAGTAGCAGCTATAAATGAAGAACTGGATCAAACTAAGAAGAACGATACTTCGGAATCGGTTCCACGACCAAAGGATAAAAATGTTATTGGAACTAAATGGATCTTCAAAAACAAATTGAATGAGGATGGACAGGTTACCAGGAATAAATCAAGACTAGTCTACAAAGGATATGAAAAAGTTGAAGGAATTGATTTTGAAGAAACATTTGCTCTCGTTGCCAGGATGGAAGCCATCAAGATGTTTCTTGCTTATGCATGCTCGAGAAAAATCAAGGTCTACCAAATGGATGTTAAGTCAGCCTTTCTAAATGGTGAATTGGAATAAGAAGTTTACATTGAACAACCCGAAGGTTTTCTGCTCTCTCAAAAGGAAGACTATTTCTGCAGATTAAAGAAGGCACTATATGGTCTCAAGCAAGCTCCTAGGGCTTGGTATGCTCGTCTTGATGGATATCTACATCAACAAGGATTCAAAGGAAGCGCCGACAACAATCTCTATGTGAAAGTGGATCAAGATAACCTAACAATTATCGAGGTATATGTAGACGATGTAATTTTTGAAAGAAATGATGACAGATTAAGTAAAAATGTTGCCACAAAGATGCAAAGTGAGTTTGAAATGTCTCTACTTGGCGAGCTGACATCTTCTTAGGCTTCAGAGATCTCAGCAGGATAAAGGAATATTTATATATCAAACCAAGTACATCAAGGAAATACTCAAGAAATTCAAGATGGAAGACTTCAAGCCTGTCCTTGCCTTCATTAAGTTGCAGGCTGGGTATACCGCAAGAGTAAATACTGCCTTTTATTTATTGAACAAAGAGGCTCACCAGGACTACCATGACGAGATAGACATCGAATTTCTGGGAACAATACGAGGTAGACCGTATACCTTACAAACCAACATTTATGTAAGAGCGGGAAATGCGGGAAGAGGAAGGATTATCACAGGAAGGGAGCAGCAGATAGAAGGGGCGGGTCCGCTTTTTGGTAGTTAGTGAATACCATTTTTTCTACGTGGCGGCAACTGATCCATTGTGGAGCACCGCGCCCCCTCCCCCAAATCAAGCGTTTTCAAAAACCACTAGAGGCCGGCTGCCTCCCTGTCCCCCGGGAACAACATTCCTTCTTTGGGCGGGCGCAATGAAAACCACGCTCTACCACCAAAATAATCAAAAGGTGTTTCAACCGTAAGGGTCATTGAAAAGGACAGAAATAGAAACATAACGGAACTTGCACTGCCGAGCTCGTTATTTATAATTATAAATTTGTATTGCATGATCTGCACGTGTAGTATTCTCAAATCAAACATGTTTAAACGCCAACAATATGCAGAGCATAAAGTCAGACTCATAACTGTGGGGATTATCATTTTTTCATGGGAGTATAGAGATGAAGTGATGCAGGAGCATCTAGACCTAGCCAGCAATGTGATGAAATGGTCACATGTTGTGGCAAATTCAAGTTTGGAGGAAGACTTGGTTGTTAAATTTGTATTAATTTCAACTAAATGTAAGTAGTTAAGAGTGGCCTAATTCTGAACAGAAATTGGGAATAAATGGCAAGTGATCCTCCCTGCGTGGAGATCAAGCCAAGTAGTCTAGTTTGTTTAGATTAGGATAAGGTGTGAATTATAAATGTATAATTTATTCCTCCAAATGTGGAGGAGATGGTTAACTTAGCATATATGCAATCTCCTTTGTTTTCTAAAGAAGAGGCGAGAGGAGAGACAAAGAGAGGAATCAAGGCCTTTGTAAACTTACGAGGCACATAGGAGGAAAAAAGGCCGTTAAATAGAATAATCGGGCCAGAGAGGGCAGCGACCCAATGTAGCTTGTATTTATGTTTTAAAACACAGAGGATTGATTTTGAGATTGTGTTGGATTGTATTTTGGTGTGTGCAATAGTAGTTGATTTTCTGTGTAATTGGCAAATGCGAACTCCGTTTTGTTCTATTTAATGGATAAATCGAATGCTTATACCACAATATAATATGAGTGTGTCTGATGATGTGTTTGCTTTTTTCCGTGTAATTGTTGAATGGTAGCAATCTGCGCATTTTTCTAGAACTGTAAAATTTCCCTTCATTAAAGCGAATCTGGAACAGTTGAATTGCGAGTCGGAACAGATTTTAATACAGAAACTGGGTGTAAAACAATTTTACAGAGTTGATTAATACAAACTGGGTTTTGAACTTGGCGGTCCGCACAACTTCTTGCAAATTACAGGATGTGGCATTGTTAATCATTATGACACGGCAATTCCAATTTCAAATATATATCGCATCGGAGCGAGAGAAATTTCCATATCAAACATTGTAGCCATCATAACTGGACGCGAAGTTTTATAGACTGGGTTGAATTTGCATCGGGTCCGGCTCTCGCATCGGAGCAATTGCCAAATGACATATATGATAATGCAATGGTGGTTGCGATAGCGAATTGAACCGAATCATATCACATCGGCGCTGTGGTAATTGTCAATAGGTTTGGCATTAAAAATATATGGCGATTTGTGACCTCCGATAGTTATCGCATTTGAGTTATGGAAGGGATAAACACTTGTAGTGTTTGCCAATAGCGACTCGGAATTTCTGATTGATATTACATCGGTGTATGTTGGAATTTGGAGCGTCTTAGATCAGCGAAAGTGTAGTGATATTGCAGTGGGAGCATGGTTTTAAAATCTGTGCGAAGAATAAAGCAGAGTCGATGTTTATACAAGCACTAGATAGTCGATGATGTTGACATCAATTCCAATTGTTAATGTAATTAGAGTGGGTTCAAAATTGCCAGATGGGATCGATTGGGTAAATTGAAGTCAATTTTTATTAAATTCATTGTGGATCCAAATCGAAATGAGGATCAAAAGCTTGGCAATGGAAATCGATTGTTGGAGGAGAAAACGTTGACTTAAATTGGGTGCAAACGTTGAACTGGAGCAATGGTGATACAAAGGCCAGAGTGTAATATTTGCATTTATAGTGTGTTAAGCATTGACGCATTCAGAAATTATGGTTTGTTGAAATTGCAGATTTAGAATTATTTGGCAAAAACTTGGAGTGCAGGTTTATTTTCATGGAAGATATTGTGATTCTGGGTTTGGCGGGGTTGACCCGCTATCATGAAGCTTAAACGCTCTAGAGCAAGACATTTATGGCCAGGGGCAGTGGAGTCCATTAACGCTTTCATTATATTGAGAAGCTCGTATTACGGACGGGGACAATAGTTGACTCCACAAACGTTTCCATTATTCTAGCTTGGAGGATGTGGTCCAACCACTCAGCCTATTGGTTTGGTCTCACACGTCCCGAGGTCTATGTCTATTCCGGAGGAATAAACATGACCCTTCCAGAATAACAGGAAAGTATATATGTATCAAAAAACGTTCCGATTATTCTGTCAAGAAGCTCCCATTGTAGCCATTATAGCCACGGTGACTTAATGCCTGATATGGAATCCACACGTATTGCTCTGAAATCGGCAATGTTTAAATGTCAACGATAAACCATTCATTAAGTTGAACCCATATATTTCATGGGGAATTTATGTAGTGCAGTTAAAATTCTGATGTTGATTGTTGTTAATTTGGTACCGAACTTCTGGATTTTTCCATCAGTTAATCGAGTTTCCCAAGCCAATATGGCGCTAATCCTATTTCCTACATAAGTTATGGCGCTTGGGCTTTGCAGAGCGTAGAGTTCAATTCTTTCACACCAGGAATGCATAGAAATTGGTGATGAATATGTCATTCCAAGTGTTAGGCCTGCATTATTCCAAGTGGTAGGACACAGCGATAGTTTATCTGAATATTGTCGTATATCAACCCATGTTCTTTCTCAAAGGTTTAACGAAAGATGCACTCCTCAAAAATAGAATAAAAGGACAGTTGGTGAAATAGGTAGGCACTATTTATTGAGCAGTTGAGACAGTATATAGTTGTAGGTGTCAAGTTCATTTCCATTTTTAGTTCTAGTTAGAAACCTCGCATTGTAAAGGAATTAAAAAGTCAGTTGTAGATGTTAGAAAGGGGGATTTTAGCACCAAGAGAAGAGGTTGGCAGCCTGAGGGCTGTGCCTTTTTTGTAAGCCTGATGGATCTCTGTATTTTGTAATTTTTTTTTATCCAAAGAGTTCTCTTGGATTCATGGCCTGGAATAAATAGAGCTCAGTTTTCTTACTGTTTTTTGTGTTAAGCATTTTTAAATTTCTTATCTTTTCTTTCTGTTTCAGCTGGGAATTAATTAAATTATATGGAACACCAGAGAGGCTAAGTTGAGAATCAGCTTCATTCAATTCTCTCGGTAATGTTATGTGATGTCTGAAACTGAGATTTTAATATGAACAGGTTGGTAATATAGCTCTCTGCTAGGTATGTCATTTACAGGATGTGGAGACCGAGGTGCACTTCATTTTTGGATGCCCTGTCTACTACGAGATCAGAGGAAGGTTCCATTGCTTGTTCAGAGAAACTCATACCCTCGCCGACTTCTTCAGGGAACCCGATCAGAGATGTTTCGCCCTATATTTGCAGGAGGCTCTCAAGTTTCGAGCGCATATTCTTGAGCCTCCCATCAGACCAGACCCCACACAGAGGGTATAAAAACTTTCAGTGACAATCGCATGAAAGAAAATTGTGTCAACGCGTTTCGAATCATCTAGTGTGGTTCCTAGATGGTTCGAGAATCGAAACGCGTCGACACAATTTTCTTTCATGCGATTGTCACATAAGTTTTTATACACATTTTATGGATCACAGAAACCAAATTCCTAATTTTTCAGGGTACTACCTTCATACGGGCACCAAGAGACCGATTGATACCAGTTCATATCCATGCTCTAGATCAGTGAGGATCCGTGGAACCTCACACCGCCACACAAGATTTCAGCGATAATCCTCAACTTTGAAATGTGCGGCCTCCTCAACAGAATAATATGCAACAGAAACAGTCTCAAGAGATGCCAAAAGACCCTTCTTCCTGCCTTCGCCTTGTTGCCTCAGTCTCGCGCAACTGTCCACAGAACCAGCCTTACTCAACTCTGAAATGTGTGGCCTCCTCAAAAGAATAACCTCCAACAGAAATCGTCTCAAGAGATGCCAAAATACCCTTATTCCTGCCTTCGTCTTGTTGCCTCACTCCTACGCAACTGTCCACAGAACCAGCGTTACTCAACTCTGAAATGTGTGGCCTCCTCAACAGAATAACCTACAATAGAAACCGTCTCAAGAGATGCCAAAAGACCCTTCTTCCTGCCTTTGTCTTGTTGCCTCAGTCCTGCGCATATTTCAGAAGGATATATCTTGATGTGATTGCTCCTTGGATGATCCAAATGAGGATGGAGGATGCCTATATATATATATATATATATATATATATATATATATATATATATATGACAATTTGTTTTTATGGAGGTGAAGCCGGCCTTGACACTTGGAGGCAGATTTGAATTTCAAATTTTCAATTTTCCCGCCTTAATAAGATCATTTCTTGTATAATTTCTTTTAAATAAATAAATATTTTTCCTTATCCAAATCTAGTGATCTTTAGGTCGATTTTGGTCCTCTCAAAAATAAGAGTTCAATGTAATAATCATCTCCAACAGATGAGTTGTCCAATGGTGGAATTTGGCCTTAGTTGTGAAATTTAACACTCCCTCTCAACTAAGGAAAATTCCACCTACCAACCTATCATGCCATCTGGTCATCATGAACTATCTTGGCGTCACGTGCCATCTTTGTATCTTATCTCTTCTCTGCTTTGTTGAACATTGATAAGAATAATGAAGAAAAATCAATCGAGAGTGAGTCACAAGACCTCTCTCCACTAACAAAAGTCAGTCCATATAACCAAATGTAAACCGTAATCAGACTTGATCCCAAGTGATCAAGTTTGTTGAACATCATTCATCCTAGACATAGGGAGTACGACAGTACACGATACGTCCATCGACAATGCTATGGTCCCTATCCACTTTTCCCAACTCATTGGCCAAATGAGAGGTACTTCTTATGTGTCTCTGACTGCATGGGTAGGATGATGTAAGAACACCAACAGGGAAAGAATATATCACATCCTACTCACAACCACATGTAGGGAAAGGATAAACCACATCCTACAAACACAAGTTACAACCATCAATTGTAGGAAGGATTCTACATGTGGGGAAAGGATGAACCACATCCCACCAACATATCAACCATCAATCGTATGGAATGAGCATCCTACATGTGGGGAAAGAATAAGATTTATTAAAAGAAGAAGTCAAAATAATAAAATGTACTTTTGTTGTACTTGCTTCATGGGTTTCATGAGAAAGATTTATTAAGTAGATGGACTTCTTCTTGATGTCTATTAGGTTTAAGTCTTCTAGGCATAAAGTATAATTAAGTGTCATATTCCTAAGGACCTAGTCTAGCTATATATATGCTCCAAGACCTTGTGGAAGAAGGGCACCTAACATCCCTCAAACAACATTGAAGACATTCTCCTAACAACCCTCAAGACAGCCTTATTCTATGCTGGAAAATAATGTGTTAAAGACAGCCTACAATCTTTGTTAAAGTCGGCCTAAATGTTGGTGGAAGGGTTGGCCTAAAAGCCAGTCTTGGCACTGTATATATATAACACCTGTTCTGCGGCCATATGGATAACAAGATTTTCAGATTTTTCCTGAGGAGAAATAAGGATAGAAGAAAAGAAATAAGTGTGAAGTTTCAGTGCAGATTTCAGGCAGAAGCAAGCTCGGAGATCAAGGGAAATTAGGTGAACAGAGTGACAGATTTGTGGATAGTTTTGTGAAGAATTGCAGATCTCTATAATGATAAAGGTGCGGATATAAGAAAAGAAAAGGTGCAGATGAAAGACAGAATCAGGCTCGGATTTGAAACAGAATAAAATGTGGATGTAAGTGCGGACAACCTAAAGGGATATCATCTGTGGATTTGCACTGAACTGTATAATAGATTTAAGGAAGAAATAATAATGCAGATGGTCAAGAAGCTATTATATATAATGCTTATATCATAAAGGAAGTATGAGGAATTCTGAGACAGCTTGACATAGAAGAAGAAGTAAAGTACAGCATTCAAAGTGAAAATTTTTAGAAGTAAGTTCACTCACACGGTGCATGAAAAGAGATCAACTTGAAAGGTGTGAAAAGAAACCGAGTTCTCTAGGTCAAGCGCAAAACAATGCAGATTGTTATAAAGGAGAAGGGTCGAGTTTTGAATTATCTCAAGAAGTTGTATCAAGGTCTTGGAAGCATATCTAGGTCAAGGGTCTGAGTCTGGGTCATGGTACTTGTCATTTGAAGATCTATAAGAAGGATTCTTTGTGGGTTTTCCTCTCCAAGAGGGAGAGGTTTTGCCCTGGTTCTAGGAGCCTAATTTTGTGTCTCGTGCATTTTGATAATTGACTTGATGAAAAACTAACTAAGCTAAAGAAAGAATGACATAAGCAACTCAAGCAAGCTCACAAGTAATTATTAAGAAGAGAATTTGTACTAACCTCAAGCCCTTCAAATTCTCAACATGGTACCAGAGCTAAGGTGCTAGAAAGGGCATAGAGACACTCAAGGATCAGATTTCATGGAAGGCATCAAAGCAAGGATTTGATTAGAAGAAAGTTATTGTCATCTCAAAGTATTTCCATCAAAAGCTTCAAGGTAAGTTACCTATCATCCTTGATCCTTCAAGGAAGCAGCATAACATCCTCATCAAAAGGGAAGCCAGATCTAAAATCTTTGACATCATAAAAGGAGCAATCTCCTTCTTTGAAGGAATTTTCATTTGGAAGAAAACCATTCAAAGGAAGCTTCAACCATCTTCAAAGTAATCAAGTTGATAGAAGAAGAAAAGCATCTACTCAAGTAAGTATATCTATGACTTTATATGAATCTATTAAAATGTCTCCTTTGTAAAGAAAGAATCAAACTGTTTGGGGTTTCAAACTTTCCTGCATAGAAGACAAGGACAATGAAGTCATGCCAAATTCATGAAGGGAGATATAAGAGCCCAAAGTATTCTTACAGATCCATAAAAGACTATCATCTCCGATGTACCAAAATCTAGAATCATCAAAAAGAGTATATAAGAAATTGGTGGAGCTATTCTCTGTGAGTATTGCAGGAGAAGCAATCTCTCTGATCAACTGCAGGAACTAGGAGAAGACTACCGTGGTGCTAAATGCTCTGCGAGAAGAATGGAAAAACTTCACTTCAGGTTTATACGGGAAGAAAGAAGCCACACCATTTCACAATTTAAGTTCTCTATGTAAAATAGGAAACAAGATTGAAAGCCAAAGGTGTTACAGGATCAATGGAATCAAGCCTTTACAGTCACGTCAAGGAAGAAAGGAAGATTCGATGATTGAAATCACTACGAAATAAGTCCGCTAAAGAAAAAGAAAAACCGAGTCGCACCGGATGCCTGAGCGAGCACGACACGGTGTCTCTGTCCCGGCAAGGACAAGAGAAGGAAGAAGACCATGTCTCGAGATGTTAAAGTGAGACCGGTACGAAAGAAATCTAAGAAAGAAGAAGCAAGGGATCTCTACTATGATTAAGATCATCTTCTCCTTTAAGATATTTCTGTTGGTTATAAAATAGTATGATAGGAAGCAATGTATATTATAGCATCATGATAAAAAGCATGTTAGGAGCTCTTGGTGAATCAGCCTCGGGAAAACCTCTTTGATAACATTACTAAAGTAAATCAGTCATTAAGATCAAGGGTCATCATGGAAACAGAATTCTGGGATGTGATGACATATGGATGGAGCAGGCCAAAGGAATGAAGCTCTTCATTCTAGAGAAATTTCTACAGGATGACTCAAGAGAAAAAGGTATGAGGTATGTATATATATATATATATATATATGCTAACACTGGATGTTGTGAAGTCATATGGTTGCAGGTAATAGATTTCCATATTTAGAAGTATGATCTATGAAGAAGGATCTCTCGATGCACTGACAGATGAAATCAACATAATATGTCCTCATGAAATATGAGGTGGTTGGATATGAACGAGAAATTGGAAAATTTGTAAGTTCCTGGGAATGGAGAATGTGCAGAAAGGAAGAGATCATGAAATGCAACCATGTCAAGAGGTAGTCATCATCCAGAAGCAAAGAAAATGTGACTAAGAGATCTCCTGGGAAGATATGTAGACTCTGACGGAAGTCTGGTAGGCCCTTGGCAAAACATATCATTAGGAGATGTGTCAATCTGAACAAAGGATGTTGATGCCTACAGGAAGATGTCATGGTGAAAGATCATCACTGAGGTAACTTTCGTTTTAAAAGGTTCATATGTATATGTTTATCTAGATGAATTTGTGCAAGGTTGCCAATCATGAGAAAGGATGTAAGATCCTTGGAGATGATTCGAAGGAAAGAAGCATGGCATAACGGTGAACCAGATGAGAAAGACAGATAAATCACTTTCTGGTAGATGACATGACTCATGAATATAAGTATGGATGATCTGTGCCCTATGAAACTAAGAGTTGAAGATTCCTCAATATTGAAATCCATGACATCGAAGGGAGGAACTCTTCATGAGCAGCTGGGTGTCTCACCATTGCTGCTGCAGGTCCCTGATTAAGAAGGAGCCCGGTGATCAGTTTCTTACTTGGAAGACACTGCGTAATTCCTAAGAATGAGTACATTCCCTTGTGGAATAGGTCCTCCCTTGCTGAGAGGGATAGATAGGCACATCACTCTGGTCTTCACTTGGATAGACAGAATGGAGGATTGGGTAATCATCTGGCATTCGATACTCTTTGAGAATGTGTTAGGGGCATTCAAGAAAAGAGTAGTCGGGGACCGATATTCTTTGAGGGCTAGCTACCCAAGAGAAGAATAGTCCAAGAAGGTTATACTTTGGGAACACTCGGGTGGTGTATGTACCTTGGAGAGACAATGACTAAGGTGTCTATAAGTCATGTGTCTCGCCAGCATTGTAGCCCATTGTCTCGTTGAGAGATGGGGTTGTTAGTCAAGGCCTTGCACTAGGACAATGTTGGTTGATATGATGCTATACAGATGCGATTACCAATCCGATTCTTCTTATGAGATTCTTCAATTTGAAAGTAACCATGTACTTGTATGAATACCTCCCTAGTTAAGAGGGAGTGTTGAAAATTGTAACCAGGTCAGTCTTCATGTTGATTATGTAATTATGTACTTATGAAAAGAAGAAGTCAAAACAATTAAATGGATTTTTGTTGTACTTTCTTCATGGGTTTCATGAGCATGATTTATAAAGTAGATGGACTTCTTCTTGATGTTTATTAGGTTTGAGTTTTCTAGGCATAAAGTATAATTAAGTGTCATATTCCTAAGGACCTAGCCTAGCTATATATATGATCCAAGACCTTATGGAAGAAGGGCACCTAACAGCCCTCAAAAAACATTGAAGACATTCTCCTAACAACCCTCAAAACAACCTTATTCAATGTTGGAAAATAATGTGTTAAAGACAGCCTACAATCTTTGTTAAAGTCGGCCTAAATGTTGGTTGAAGGGTCGGCCTAAAATCCAGTCACGGCACTATATATATAACACTTGCTCTGCGGCCATATGGATAACAAGATTTGCGGACTTTTCCTGAGGAGAAATGTGGATAGAAGAATAGAAATAAGTGTGAAGTTTCGGTGCAAATTTCAGGAAGAAGCAAGCTCGGAGATCAAGGGAAATTAGGTGAACACAGTGATAGATTTGCAGATAGTTCTGTGAAGAATTGTGGATCTCTCTAATGATAAAGGTGCGGATGAAAGACAGAATCAAGCTCGGATTTGAAACAAAATAAAATGCGGATGTAAGTCCAGACAACCTAAAGGGATATCATCTGCGGATTTGCACTGAACTGTATAATAGATTTAAGCAAGAAATAATAATGCGGATGGTCAAGAAGCTATTATATATAATGTTTATATAATAAGAGAAGTATGTGGAATTTTGAGACAACTTGACATAGAAGAAGAAGTAAAGTACAACATTCAAAGTGCAAATTTGCTAAAGTAAGTTCACTGACACAGTGCATGAAAAGAGATCAATTTGAAAGGTGTGAAAAGAGACAGAGTTCTCTTGGTCAAGCGAGGAACAGTGCAGATTGTTATAAAGGAGAAGAGTCGAGTTTTGAATTATCTGAAGAAGTTGTATCAAGGTCTTGGAAGCATATCTAGGTCAAGGGTCTGAATCTGGGTCATGGTACTTGTCATTTGAAGATCTATAAGAAGAATTCTTTACGGGTTTTCCTCTCTAAGAGGGAGAGGTTTTGCCCTGGCTCTAGGAGCCTAATTTTGTGTCTCGTGAATTTTGATAATTGACTTGATGAAAGACTAACGAAGCTAAAGAAAGAATGACATAAGCAACACAAGCAAGCTCACAAGTAATTATCAAGAAGAGAATTTGTATTAATCTCAAGCCCTCCAAATTCTCAACTATATCCAACTCATGTAAGGATTTCACTATTTATAACAGGTCATTGTGGAATTTTCGCTATACCGTTTTTCTGCGAAGCTTCATTTGCTGAAACTAAAAACCCATTTGGGCAAAATCTTGATGAAGCTCGTGTCCAAATTTCAGATATTGGTGCGCTATATTTTCGGAGATATGATATGAGGAAGTTAGGGTTTTTGCAGGCTCCTGAATTTCATGTCAAATAGGTGACCTTTAGAAATTCGTCATAACTTCCTCTCTGAGCATTGGATTCAAATTTCGTAAAAAGTGACAGAGAGAGGAGACACTGCAATTTTTTGTGTATCGTTTTCAAGACCAAAGGTTGAAACAGTGAAACGTGGCACTTCGTACAAGTTCTCTCTACTAAACCAGTCTATAATCAAGTCATCGTAGGAGATTGGGCATAACTATTTCTTGAAGAATCCAATGTTGATCAGACCTACGGGGTTGGAAAGAGGACTCAGAGGGCTACCACAGGACGAAATTTCAGACCTTGGAGATCTTAAATTACACAGATATAGCAGATTCAATATCGAGCTTCTGGAAGGCAAGAAAAAATATGCATTCAAGGATCACTGAAGTAAGGACAACACATCAATAGTCAAGGGTAAGTCTGCGACAACAAGGTATGTATGATTAGTGTTTGAATTTTAATTTGAATATCATCTCTGAAATGTGTTTTTGCATGACAGTGTAAGTATTTTGTATGTATGTTTGATTGGGTTTTGTTCATAAATGTTGAACGTATTTACATTTGAATTTTGAATATTTCTCTGACATTTGGTTTGCATGACAGTGTAAGTATTTTGTTTGTATATTGGTTTGGGTCTTGCATGTGCGGGAAGGAAGACACAACAGGACAAATGAGACACATACTAGAAGGACAATGCAATGCCAAAGTACCATTACTTGAAGCAAGCACAATAATACGTCAACAGTTGCTAGTGTTTAAAGAAGCGGTGTCAAGTCAAGTATTAGAACGTGTCAAAAGTCAGTATTGTAAAAATCATCATTGTAAAATTGTAAAAAAGTTATTATTGTAAAAGAGTCAATCTGCCTAGAGTTGGAGAGGCATTGTTGGGAGGTATAAGTGTCATTGTTGGATAATGTTATGGTTGGGTTGCAGGTCATAGTGTGATTGGGTGATTGGTCTAGTTCAAGAAAATCATTGTGAATCATATTGTATCATGGATCATTGTCCCTGGTACGGTTGTCCACACTCTTGTTTTATTTATGATCATTATAGGGTGGCAGGGAGGTGCTAGGTTGGTGCATGAAATCACCTACAGGTTGGAGCCTATGAACACTTCAGGGTGGTAGGTTGGTCTAGGATGTCGGGGCATCCATTCAATTGACTACTAAAGAAACTAGGGCGTTGGGGCGTCCTTCCAGTGGGAGCTAGAGAAGAATGCTTTTCTAGAATTCTAGGATGTTGTACCTTTCATTTCATTTGGGGCTGAGAATTAAAGAATTTATTAGAAAAGCATTCGGTGGTTTTTGACCCGGAGGGGGTTTTCCACCTAAAATTCGTGTGCCTATTGTGTTCTATTGTTTACTGTTGTTACTGGATAAACATCATGAATAATTGAAGATTAACTAATGCTCTGAAAAGATTTAAAAAATGCTAATTGATAAGAAATACTGATTCACCCCCACTCTCAGTATTTCCAACAATTGGGATCAGAGCTTGGTTCCTTCAATAGAAGTCTAACAACTAGAAGGAGGTAATGGAGTATACTAAGAATAGAGTTCCTATGTTCAATGGAAATAACTACGCACTTTGGAGTGGAAGAATGCAGGTTCATTTGTTGGCACAAGGATACGAAGTATGGGAAATCGTTGAAAAAGGCTTTACAACGACCCCAGATGAACAAGGAAAGAAAAATATGGTATATGATGCAAGGGCTAAAGATCTCATTATCAGTGGGCTTATCGAATATGTCTATATTAAGGTACTGAGTTGCAAAACTGCTAAAGAAGTATGGGGCAAGATGGAGAATATATATGCCGGTGACTCAAACGTGAAAGAAGCAAAGCTTCAAATTTACAGGGAAAAATTTGAGCAACTCAAAATGAAGGAAGATGAAAATATTGATGCATACTTACAGTGTGTTGATGAAATAACAAATGCGTTGGAAGGTTTGGGAGAACTTGTCGACACAAAAATTGTTGTCTGAAAGATCCTTAGAACCTTGCCCGCAAGATTCAACCCAAAGGTATCTTTCTTGGAATATAGTTCGAATCTAGCCAATCTCAGCAAAGATCAATGTTTTAAAAAACGGAATCGGTCAGCTACCAACCCGAGGTAATGACTCGGTAATGACTCGATCGACTCGGTTTCAATGACTCTGTTTTTGTAAAAAATACATTAAATATTAATTTTTTTGTGCAAAAACATAAATTTAGAGATTTTTATTCATGTTTCCAAAAACAAAGCATTACAATACAGATAAGTCACAAAATACAACATATGATCAAAGTAGGCTCATGAATATATCCATTATATCAAAATTGCAGCTAGTGCACTGTCCAATACAGGATGATGATATAGAGATCAAAACAAAAAACATAACCAATGTCACAAGTGACTGCTTTCGACAAGACATCAAGCCTCTAGAAGGCCTGTGGTAATTCAAAGCATACAAAGAACCGTGGATTAAACCTACTGTGTTAAGTTCTATGACCTGATTGAAGAGGGTTTCATTGTGTTTTTCTTCAAATAAGAAATCATTTGCAATTGAGCCATAGTAGCCTTTAGACCTAGTTATTAAGTTCCCTATCTACGCTGAGAATTTAACGTGGATCAATTCACGACATCTTTGTACATTACTTTGAAGGCTTGATTCTAAGTATAAACAAGGTATTTCTGCCCCTCGTTTGAAGGAATTATGGAGGACTTCTTTGCTCAAGTAGAATTGAAGGGTATTTTTCTTCTGTTTCTCTTGACAGTGCATCCTTGTTATGAATTTGTTATTCTCATTGTTCTGAAGAAAGTTAAATCCCCTAATCTAAAGAAAAATTCGACATTTCACATTGTGGTCACTGGACTATGAGGACTTAAAAGGTGACTTCATTTACAACTAGAAGGGTGGTATCCTATCAATGATCGTGAGGAGGACTTGTCCTAGAATTATAGGCACATCATTATAAAGGACAATTCTAAGGCCCTCCATAATTTAAGGAAGCCGAGATCTTGTATACATACGTTTGCAAGGTAATGTGTAATGCATTTATTTATTTTTATTTGTTTTAAGGCTCTTTTGATGGAGGGTTTAATTTGAATAAGAACCCTAGATGGCTCATGGAAAACCCTAGCTCACATACGAAACCCTAATTTTTAGGGTTTGTGGATTCTAAGGTATTTAGATGAGGATGATGTTTTGAATTCCATCCTCCATTAGTGTATTAAAACCCTATATTGTATCTCATGCTTTTATGATCACATATTGTTCTTGGTCATTGTCACTAACATCATGTCATCAAGGTACATAGAGGGATTGGTGCTCTTGATTAAATACGAGTTCCATACCCTAATACATGACAAATTCGATGGAAACATTGCAATAACCCAATCCTGAAATCCTGAAAAACTGATAAGTCTGCTGGATTTTGAATGAGATCTAAACTTCTACTTTCTCCATATGAAATCCAATGAGGTTGGAACCACTCTCAAACATCCTGAGTCATTTCATGGTAATGTTAAAAATTTAAGTAAAAGGATGAAAATGAAGATTAAGGAGAATGTCACTTTTACTTTAAGAATTTAACATTACCATGAAGTTGCTCAAAAAACCAACTCCACAACTCTTCAGAAAACCTCAAACAAACCTAACAGCGGAATTAAATTCGGTTTCAAGTCCATAAAAATCGATTTTTTGGGCCCACCGGCCGGCGGAATTGGCTCGGCGGAGTTAACTTGGACCAGGCCTGGTTGGCCGGTTTGTTACCGAGCCGGCCGAGCCGGTACAAAAACCGGCCGGCTCAGTAACAAACCGGCCAACTAGCCGTTTCTTGTGCCTAGTCAGACCGGCAAGTCTAATGGCTCGGTCGACCAGGCCTGGTCCGATTCGAATCGGCCGTTTTTTAAAACATTGGCAAAGATGAATTGCATGGAGTGCTTACGGCATATGAAATGAGGATTGAAGAATAGGACGACACATCTCACCTAGAAACAGCATTCGCCGCATCCAAGAAAACTAGTAAGGACAAGCATACTCAGAAAGCAAAAACTTGTAGTTGAAAGGAAGAAGAAAAGGAAGAAGATGAAGAAGAATTTTTAGATAAAGAATTTTCCTACTTCACGCGAAAAATGAGAATAGGTATGGGGAAATTCAAAGGTAAACTTCCATTGATATGTTTCGATTGTGGTGAGGTTGGGCATTTTGCAGCCAAGTGTCCTCACAAAATGAGGTTGTTACGAAAGGAAAAAAAGGTCTGAGGAAGTTCAACAAGCAAAGCAAGAAGAAATGGTTTAAGAAGAGTTTATTCTCCAAAGAAGATAGCTCCTCATCTGATGAAGACAGTGATAACGAAGAAGAAATCAACGGAAGAGTATTGTTTATGGCCAAGCATAATAAGCAAGAAGCATCTGACGAAGAAGAAGAGATGACCGAGGTTGAATTTCAAAACGAAGTGATCAAGGTTATCAAAGAGCTCAAGGTCGAGAAGAAGCATGTCCAACACTCTTGAAGACGAATTAAAGATAGAAAGGGAACATGTCCTAAATCTTATAATCAAGGTTGAAGAATACAAACAAGTTGAAGAATCGCTCAGGGAAGAATTGAAGGAAAACAACAAGGAAAGAGAAGCATTGGAAGCTTAAGTAAAAAATGGAAAAAATCTTCAAAACTACACCAACAGATCCAAGGCATTGGAAGAAATCATCAGCAATCAACGATCAAACAGTGACAAGACTGGTTTTGGTTACAAATAAAAATCTAAAAAGGAGCCAAGTCCTTCTATGACAACAAAAGAAGATGGATATGAAAAATCTAACAAACAGGTAGACCTTCCAGCCAACTCAAGAGATCAGGACTCGCAGGAAGAACCATTGAAGACAATTCCTCGAAGAAGATTTCCTCCCAGGTATCAACCTATCTTCTATGGTCATTGTTATTCATGTGGAAGGTTTGGACATAGAGCTATAGAATGTCGCACGTATGTTTGGAATAAATATAGTTTCGGGAGATCTTTCAAAAATGGATATTCCAGAACTCAACATAATATTAATAGATTTGATCATTTGAGAGATGATGTCGAATGTTACAAATGTAACAATTTTGGAGACCTCGCTAAAGATTGTAGACTTGGAAGTTCCTCAAAGGAATTCTTGCAAAATCAGAATGAACATATATGGAAAAAGAAGACTAAAAATGTGTTATCGCTCTCAAGGCTCAAAGCAATAGAAATGTTTGGTATGTTGATAGTGGTTGCTCAACTCATATGACTGGAGATAGGAATAAGTTCATATCCTTGAAGGAAAAGAATGATGGAATAATGTCTTTTGGAAATGACGGGTCTTCAAATGTTATAAGAGTAGGTACAGTCACACTTGGAAGCAAGAATGCATTAGCAAAAGATGTGTTCTTGGTTGAAAATATGAATCACAATCTGCTCAGTGTTGGACAAATGTGCAATCAAGGACACACGATGCTATTTAACTCTAAGAAATGTGACATCAGGAAAGAAAAGTTCGGTAAAATTGTGGCTATAGCAAGCAGAGCTCAAAATGACATATATATTTTTGATGAGACACCTAAAGGATGCTTTTTGGCGAAAGAAGACGAAAGTCGGTTATGGCACAAACGAATGGGACATATAAATTTCGACAATTTGGTCAAGATCAGCAAGAAGGAAGCAGTAAGAGAAATGCCTAAAATTTCAAAACCCACCAATACGATATGTGAATCTTGTCGGCACGGCAAGCAGACAAAAGTTGAGTTCAAGACAAAAGAACACTTTGCATCACATCTATTGGAATTAGTACATACTAATTTGTGTGGTCCTATGAGAACAAAAGGTTTAGATGGATAATTATATTTTATTCTAATGATAGATGATTACACCAGAATGACAGTGATTAGCTTCTTAAAGGAAAAGACTAAGGCATTCGAGTGTTTTAGAATCTACAAGGAATTGGTCGAAAACGAAACTGATTTGAAGATCAAATGTCTGAGATCAGATAATGGCGGAGAATTCACTTGTAAGGTATTTCAGCAGTACTGTGATGAAAATGGAATAAAAAGGCAATTCTCAATAGCCAAAGCACCGCAACAAAATGGAGTTGTTGAAAGAAAAAATAGAACCATACAAGAAATGGCCAAAACAATGTTAAATGACTCAAAATTAGATGATAAATTATGGGTCCAGGCAATCGATACAGTTGTATTCATTATAAACAGAGGTTTGCTAAGGAACAATTGTAACATGACTCAATACAAATTATGGAAAGGAAGACCGGCTAATGTCAAATACTTCAAAATATTTAGAAGCAAATGCTACATCAAAAGAGAAGATAAAAAATTGGGCAAATTCGAAACCCGTGTCGATGAAGGTATTTTCATTGGTTATTTACGCAAAACGAAGGCTTATAGATGCTACAATCTGAGGCGAACACAAATAGTGGAAAGCATAAATGTTACTTTTGATGAAAATTGTGTTACAAAGGATGACAATGAGATTGTCCTTTCAAGCAAATCTGAGGGATCTGAGGGAGAATCTGTGAAGGGTGAAGAAGAAGCTACAGAACAAGACCAATCAAATAAAGAAACAACAGTCAACCAAGAGGAAATAAGAAATGATCATCAAGATGTACAAGAAAATTCTCCAAAAGCTTTAAAATAATGGTGTCAAAAGAATCATCTGTCAAATCAAATCATCGGCAACACAAATGAAGGAGTTGGAACCAGAAGAAGTCGACAACTTTGTTCATCACAACAAGCCCACCTTGCTTTTTTAGAAACTTTTGAGCCTAGCAATTTTGAGGAAGCTAGTCAAGATGAACACTGAGTAGCAGCTATAAATGAAGAACTGGATCAAACTAAGAAGAACGATACTTCGGAATCGGTTCCACGACCAAAGGATAAAAATGTTATTGGAACTAAATGGATCTTCAAAAACAAATTGAATGAGGATGGACAGGTTACCAGGAATAAATCAAGACTAGTCTACAAAGGATATGAAAAAGTTGAAGGAATTGATTTTGAAGAAACATTTGCTCTCGTTGCCAGGATGGAAGCCATCAAGATGTTTCTTGCTTATGCATGCTCGAGAAAAATCAAGGTCTACCAAATGGATGTTAAGTCAGCCTTTCTAAATGGTGAATTGGAATAAGAAGTTTACATTGAACAACCCGAAGGTTTTCTGCTCTCTAAAAAGGAAGACTATTTCTGCAGATTAAAGAAGGCACTATATGGTCTCAAGCAAGCTCCTAGGGCTTGGTATGCTCGTCTTGATGGATATCTACATCAACAAGGATTCAAAGGAAGCGCCGACAACAATCTCTATGTGAAAGTGGATCAAGATAACCTAACAATTATCGAGGTATATGTAGACGATGTAATTTTTGAAAGAAATGATGACAGATTAAGTAAAAATGTTGCCACAAAGATGCAAAGTGAGTTTGAAATGTCTCTACTTGGCGAGCTGACATCTTCTTAGGCTTCAGAGATCTCAGCAGGATAAAGGAATATTTATATATCAAACCAAGTAACATCGAAGTAACTCAGCAGCATTCATTCAGATGGAAAGTGACACCAATCACTTGCCTTCATCCAGTTCCATTTGGGTATCTTGCAAAAATCATCACCTTTATTCAGCTATTCAAGCTCACAGTTCTGTAATGAGATAGTTGCTCAAATTTAGAGCAATCTGAGTAGACCTTATGCCTTACAAACCAACGTTGCTATGATGAAATCTGGGAAGAGAGGATTATCAGGAAGGAAGCAGAAAATGAGATAGAAGGGCGGGTCTTTTTGGTGATTGGTGAATACCATTTTTTCTATGTGTGTGATCCAGTGTGAGCCACACGCCCCCTCCCCCAAAGTAGCGTTTTTTAAAATACTAGAAGACATTTGCCTCCACATCCCAGGAGCAAGCATTCCTTCTTTAGTGACGCTTGGTGAGCAGCTCTACCCAAATAAATCAAGATTGTTTCATGCGTAAAGAGTCAAATGAAAAGGACAAAAATAGAAACATAAGACTTGCCTTTGTGAGCTAGTTATTTATAATTTCTCTGATTATCAGCATGATCGCCATGTGATATTCTCCAAATCAAACATGTTTTAGCACTCCAACAATATCTGAGAGCACAAAATTGGGACTCTTAACTATGGGATTATCATTTTTGTGGGTATAGAGATGAAGTGATGCGGGAGCAATCAGACCCTATGACAATGTGATATTATTCTGCATGTTGTGGCTGCTCTGAGACTGAACTTGGTTTGTTAGAATTTATGTATTTCAACTAGAAATGTAAAAGTGATTAAAAGTGGCCTAATCCCTGACAGAAATTAGAATAAACTAATAAAGTGATCTATCACTGCCGTGGAATCCTTCAAGTAGTCTGGATTTACTTGGTCAGGATGGTGTGATGTCAAATGTATAAATTTCATTATCGATATGATGGTTCAACAACATATCATCTGATCTCTTTGTTTTTTCAGAAAAGGCGAGAGGAAGACAAAGGAGGAATCAGATACTTTCTGGCTTTCCCCAAGAAGGCACACAGGAAGGAAAAAAGCAGTTAATTCAAATTAATGAACTGAAGGGTAAATGACAACCATGTTATGTTTTAAAACGGAAGTTGATTTTGAGATTGTTGTTGGATTACATGTTTGTGTATGTTACAACGATGTTGGTCTGTGTATTTAGCACGTCGAACTGTTTGCTCTATTTAATGGATAAAATGAATACTTTCCCACAATATAAGATATGGTATGTGTGATGATGTGCTTTTTTCCGTTAATTGATGGATGATGGCAATCTGCATTTTTGCTGTTTACCAAAATTTCCCTTTATTAAAAGCGAATCTGGAATAGTTGAATTACTGGAAGTCGGAGCGACTTTTAATAAAGCGGATTATAAAATATTCTGAGTTGATTAATATGGCCGTTGTTTCAGGTCCACTTCAACTTCTTACAAAGTGGGATGTGGCATTGTTAATCATTATTGCAGCGAACTACATTTCAAATATATGTCGCATGGAGACGAGAAATTCCATATCCAACATTGTATGTCATAACTAAGCGAGTTTTGTAGGCGGGTTGAATTTGCATGGTGGATCTGTATGAGCGTTACATATGACATGCCAATGCTGCGATGGCGATGCAGTTACGATGCTTGAATTGTTTGAATCATCTCCTTCATTGTTGTGTAATTCTGATAGATTTAGCGTCAAAATATATGTGACATGACCATCTAAGAATGATTATATCGATTATGGAAAGGATAAACGCCGCAATTGTTTTATGCATGACTTCAGGTGCTTGATTGATAATACATGGGTGTATGTTGAATTTAGGCGTGCAGATGGGCGAAGTGTAGTGATATTGCGATTGGGGTATGGTTTTAATCCATTGAAGAATTGGCGAGCCGATGTTGCCACAAACACTAGAATGATGCGATGATGTTGACATCGTTCCATTATTAATGTGAACGACGGTTCAAAAATTGCGAGATGGGATCAATTGGGTAAATTGAAGTCGATTTTATTAAATTCATTTTCATGGATCAAAACAAATGAGGATCAAAGAAAGCAGCAGTAAATCATTATTGAAGGAAAACGTTGAAGCAAATTGGGTGCAAGCGTTGAACAGCATTAAACTAGTCATTAACTTGGATGAAGTGATAATAGTGATACAAAATGAAGTCTAATATTTACATTTATAGTGTGTTAAGCATTAGCGCGTTAGAAATTATGGTTTGTTTAAATTGCAGTTTCTGAATTATTGTGGCCGCTTGAGTGGAAGTTTATTTCATACAAGATAGTGTGATTCCCAGGTTGTGAGAGATTTTATTGCTGCTGTGAAGCTTAAACGCTCTGAAGCGAACCATTTTGGCCGGGGCGATGGAGTCCATTAACGCTTTCATTATATTGAGAAGCTTAATATGGGACGAGGACAATAATTGACTCCACACGCGTTTCCCATTATTACGCTTGGAGGATGTGGATCAAACAGCTAGAGCCTATAGGTTTGGTCTCACCGTCAGGGTCTATGTCTATTAGGAAGAATCAACATGACCATAGAATAACAGAAGGAAATATGTATGTCAGCGTTCCCAAGTATTAACCAAGAAGCTCATTATAGCCATTATACTTAGGTGACTAATGCTCTGCGAGAAAGAGAATGGAAAAACTTCATGAGTTTATCTGGAAAAGAAGTACACCCATTTCTAGTGGGATATAAATAGAGAAGGCAGATTGAAAACCAAGTTATTGGGGATGATGGAATCAAGCCTTTGGGTCCATTAAAGGAAGAAAGGAAGATTAGGTAGGTTTGGTCCTCATAATAGTATAGGAAAACACGATGCTTTGGATAATGAACAGACATTATAAAAGAAGATTGTCTAAATCAGACAAGATAGAGGAAAAGGAAAGACACATATAGGATATTAAAGTAGGACTTTGTTTAAGAAATCCCAGAAAAGAAGAAATGAGGATCTCCTACTATGATTAAGATCATCTGCTATCTTTAGAGAGATTTACATTGATTATTAAAATAATGTGATAGGAAGCAATGTATATTATAACATCATGATAAAAAACTGTTGGGAGCTCTCTTGGTAGATAGACCCAGGGAAAACCTCTTTGATAACATTACTAGTGCGAGATCATTGGTCGAGGGTCATGTGACTTGAAATCAGGATGTGATGACATATGGATGGAAGCGAATACCAAAAGAGATGAAAGCTCTTCATTCTGAAAATTCACTCAGGGACTTGACTCAAAGAAAGAAAAAGGTATAAAGGGTATGTATATATATATATATATATATATGTATATATATATCACTATTCTTGGATGTTGTTGAAATCATATGAGTTGCAGGGTAATAAAGTTTTATGTTTAAATGTGAATATGAAAAAGGATATATAATTTTACCATGGATGAAAATCAACATATCTATGTCCTCATGGAAATGAGGTGATTGAGATCAGACAGAAAATTGGAAAGATTACACTTAGTTCTGAGAATGGAAATATGTGGAAAAGGAAAGATCATAAAAATACAACCATAATGAAAGAAGTGATCTATCCATCAATGAAAGAAAATGTGTATTAGAGATCTCTGGGAAGATATGTAGGCTCTTGTGAAGTAGAGCGGGGAAAGGCCAACAAAAACATATCATTCAGGTGTGTCCAATGAATAAGGATGATACTACGGGAAAGATGTCATGAATGAAAAGGTCATCAGCAGGTAACTTTCTGTTTAAGGTTCATATGTATATGTTTATAGATGAATTTGTGCAAGGTTGCCAATCATGAAAGGATGTAGATCATGGAGATGATTAAGAAAACTGACATGGCATAACGGTGAACAGAGATGAGAAAATGGGATAAATCACTTTTGGTAGATGACGCTTGAGCTCATGAATATGATGATGAAATACAGCCCTATGGTGAACCCTTTCCTGCTATAACCCTTCTCTGCTTTATTAGTGCCTCAGAACATACAACAATTTTTGTGCTTAAAATGTGAGAACATGGAAGATGGTGGTTGATGTCTGTCTTCTCTTGGAATATCTCTATAGGGTTTGACTCAAATACCCAGAGTCTGAAAGTTTCATTGTTATTGAAACCTGCACTTGCACCTATAAAATACACTTTAACTTTGTACATTTGATGAAGGAAAAACTAGGAAACACAACCCTCTCTGGGATGTGTTTACCTTACAGAATCACTTGTGCAATCCACTGCCAGTCAGTCTGATCCTATGATGGAGGAAGGAAGGCTATTTGTGTGCCTTTCTTGAGATATTTATCTATCTCTATCTATGATAGATATATTTATCATCTCATGTATAATATAGCTTCTTAGTATGAAAGCTGAGTCTTCATCAAACCCTGTAAATGTGTAAAAAGAGCCACTTATGAGCTACTTTGTACCCTGTTCTTGTTCTTGGATTCTTTTACAAGATAAGTATAAGCCATTAACTTATATTTTCAGACTTCTGCAAATCCCAGGCATCAGTTACAGATTACAATAAAGGCACCCAGAGTGTCCAACCAGTAGTGTGGCTTGTTCATATTAATCTTGGAAGCTGTAGAATATGTTCAAACGTAATTTTAGGCTTGCTGACATAAAAATAAGATATAATTAAATTAATTCTTCATTGTTGATCAAGTTTAGCTTTTTGTTTCTCTATTGAAACCACCAATTAATGGGTTCTTATTTTATTAAAGCCAGGCGATCACCAAACATGAGGCACAAATCCCATGATCTTGTTGACCTAGAAAAAAACATTAACTTTTAAAGAAAAATGCTCAGGTCAAACTGGTAAAATTAGCGGAGAGTCGATCCGACGTTGTATACCATGTGGTGGCAAAAACATTGAGATGAGTACATTAAACCCGAACCCCAAATTAAATATTTCTTTTGGAGAATAACTAATTGTGAAACCAGACTACTATGAAATGCCAACTTTAACCTGTTGTGTATTGTCATCTTCTACAAACAGCTGCTCCTTGCATTATCTGTTTAAAGAACCATTTCAATTGATTGATGTGTTCAATAGAGGTAGTTTGTCAAACTGTGGGGCTGTGTCTATTGAACCCTAATCTCCTCATTGTTCTATTTATTCAGACATTACATAGGGTTATGTTTGATGCACAATATAATATGGAGTTGTAGGCTTGCATTACCATGACAACTGGGTCATAGATGAAGAGATAGTATCCAAACAGGGATGAAACATTAAGTGAAACCAGGTGCTTCTGGTGGTGGGACAGCTAAATAGGTTGATGGCTTTATATAGTTGTTACTGTGAAGTGTAACAAACAATTTTATAATATTTTAAAAATTTAAGTAATAACAAAACATCTGGGCGATTTGATTGTGCTACAGCGTGATCTGAGTTTTTATAAAATTTGCAATGTCTAACAAAACATCTGAGAGGCACACAGAGCGGTTCGTTAGTAATAACGATGATATGAAGTTTCTCATATGAAGTATGTGTTTAAATATTAAATCCTATTATATTGTAAATTATACATAGATGCGTACAATTCTTGAGATTAAAATAGTGTTGTTTAAAAAATCATGATGGTGATTATTAAAATCACTTTTAGCATTTACTAGCCATTTGCTAAACCAATGATTCCCTTTAAATAAACTGAAAAATAGAAGCGGTTGCTGACACTCAAAAAATATCAGGAAGGAGGCGCTAAATAGAGGAAAGATTGACCTCGTCTACTAGTCTAAAAGCCTAATCTCCCCTGTTAATGTAATGGATCACTTAACAGAGTCCCACAGCATGTGCTTATATTTCACGACAGTTACAATCCATAACTTTGCATGCCAGTGTAAACATGTACCTCTGAACTGCCGGTTTCCCAAGATTCTAAAAGAAAAAGTCTCTTCCCTTAGCACCCTCTGTTTCCAAAACTATTCTCAGGCATTGTTGTTTATTTCCCAAATATAATAAAAATATGAATGACAGATAATGTTCTCACTCTCGGAACAAACTCTGATATGGACGTTGATTTTAAGAAAACACACGTATTCCCTGTCCACTACATTAGTATTGCAGAAATATCTTTGTGAAAAGGATTTCCACGAGAAGGCCCTAAACCTATCTGGGATGAGCTTTCAATCTTACTTCCAACATATGGTTATTTGAGGAAGAAATGGAATCTTAAAAGATTGATTTTTCCATATATGAGAAGCGAGCAATGTGTCATTGCTCATTTAGGAGGGTGTGAGTTTGAATAGATGCCATTCAATAGAATAATTAAAACACTCAGGGTTAATAATGGAAGTGCCCTATTCCTACCATTAATTGTGAAATTAGGTATAAAAACCAATATCTCATTGTATAATAGATCGATTAAAGAAAAGGAGGCTATTAGTCAGGGAAAGAAGAAAAGCCCATTAATTATTAACTTTTATATGGAAAGAAGAGTAAAGTTCAAAATTTTCTTTCTGGAGATGTCAGAAGCTCAGCCTTAGTACCAATATATGCCAGCCAGGGAGATACAACTTGAATTGAGAACGCCAATAGATTGATGGAAAAAAGAAGGAGATGTTGTGGCCCTAGGGCTTTCTAATCAGGAGAAAAACCATACACTCCTCCGTGGTAAATAATTCAAGAAATCATAGAAGGAGAAAAAGCAGGATTTTATAATTAAAATTAGTAAAGGTATTATTTATACTATAAAAAATATGCAAATTTAAATTTCTATACAATAATAAAAAACCAGCACTAATTAAAATATTAATCACATAAAACTATTAATTAGGAAAAAAAGTTTATCATCGAATGATGTCTTAAAGATATATATCATTTCAGGATACTAAATAAAATAAAAACAATTCTGTGTAGGCAAGGCTGCTGCTCTCTCTGACGAGGAAAAATATTAAAAAAAGAACTAAAACTAAGACATCCCACGATCATAGTAATATAATAATAACATGTTTTTAGATCATGTAAAGTCTAAATTAAAAGTAAAATCAATACATCAATGGATTGCCAGATGGTTTAGAGTTATTAGATTTAAATTGTTAAGGTATGTCATTTTTTCTCTAAATTATAAAGATTAAAACAAAAATAAAAAATGTAACTTATATATATATATATATATATATATATATATATATATATATATATATATATATATTATATATTGTGTATTAGAGTGTTTCATAGTTGGATAAAGTCAAATCACTCACGAAAGATGAGGAAAGCCAAAATATGGAGTTAAAAAAAACAAAATCCTAAAATTTTGATATTTGACTTCATCCTTAACTTTACAATTAAAATTCTATTCATTAACATTGAGATTGTAAGATGATAATAATGATAAGGCGCTTTCATCAATCACATGATGCTTAGACTGTCTTGAGGGTTTTATAGCTTTGGATTAAGCCGGATTCATGGCCAGGATGAGTTAAAGAAAAAGTCAAAAAGCTTTCCATCTGGAAAAAAAATATCTCATTATGGATTTTCATTTGAATGAGAGGAGTGTTCTTCTCAAGCTATCTTTTACCTTATTCCTGTCAACATATAGAAAGACAAACCACACCTGGGACACTGAAGGCTGATGACCCACGGCCAAAACGAGGAGGAACTGATATTTTGCCCTTCTTTGGAAGAGCAATCCATAAACTCAGCTCCAATGTACCGGCCCTTAGTGCTTCTCCCCATTAAAGAGGTTAACATGAGAGTAATAACCTCACGGCGTCACTAGATTCCAGCTCTGCCGTGTGAAGATAGAACAGACGTCTGGTGACAGCTCTCATCAGCCTCTATGTTGACCTAAAGAAAAGATCTTCTAACGTGTAAAGTCTCCATGTTGATAGCTAGAAGGTCTTTCGTTTATGACGTTCACACATGCAACGTCACTCGATTGGCTCTGTATGCTCCAGAATGTGTTGTGTGTGTTCTACAAAAACTCATTCTCATCCCTTATATCAAGTCCTTCTGGTTTCAGGCTTAGGCCGTCAGTGTAAAGCCGGAGGCCGAGTCTTGTCAGACCGAGACGGAGCGGAACCGATTTTCGGACCTTACGGTAAAATGGGGATCTGGATATGAAAAGAGATGGGCGAATGGGCGAAAGGCCCGAATGGTATCTAGATCTATTCGGCAGATGTTGCGTCGGTCAATGTGGGCGAAAGGCCCGAATGGTATCTAGATCTAGAAATTTGGAATATATGTGCCCCGAAAATGGCTCGACGGTTCAGGGATCCCAAATTAAATAATAAAATTTTAATTGGATTTGATTGATCACATAAGAATTATGTTGGTTTTAATCAAAATTTGATTTTTTAAAACATATTTTTTTATAAATTATTATAATAACTTAACATTTTAAATTATCGTCAAGTTAGATATCAAATTAATATATAAAAATATTTAAATTTTGGAAAAAAAAAAAAAAAATAATGGGTGGGACAAGGATTAATTACATTATATTGATTTTAAAGTTACAATTTATAAAAGTGTATTAATCAATTTATTTATATTTTAACTCTATTATCAAATAGCAAAAGGGATCAAATCTCTTAAGGTGTAAATGTGTACTTTTTTTCTTAATGTAAAATTTTAGAAAAGGTTTGCACCTAGAGAGATTTAATCATTTTTAGGCACTGGATAGATCCACAAGCTAAGATGGATCTAAGTTGGTTTAATTTCTATAAATAAAGTGTAAAGTTAAAACAATATATTTTTATTATTTAAATATATGATATGGAAAAATTATTATAGTCATTTTTAAAAGATTATCCGAGAAAACACAAAACAACAGTTATAAATTTCCTGAATTACACAACAAAAATTAATAAAAATTCATATAAATTCAAAAGTTTACATAACATAACATTACAACATCTAGGTTTGTAAGAATCTCTGGGCTAGCAAAGAAAAAGACACCCTGATCCTCGTCACGGAGACATGTGGACTTTGCTTAGCATTTTGTAACCAGCTTTGAGGCAATTTGGCTAGAAATTAATATAACTCTCTACCCATTTCTGTTAAAAAAAAAAAAACATTACAACATCTCTTCCATACTCTCTACTTGGTGCAAAAATCTTAATAGGAAATACATGCTCTTAATCACCAACCTATATCCATCTTAACTATGGATCTATCAAGCATCGAAAGGATCCATAGTTAAGATGGATTTAAATTGGCTTATATGTGTATATGAATATGTATATGGGTGTGTGTTTGTGTAGTGGGAAAACCTTCATATCTAAGTTGTCAAACCAACAGTGAGGACAACCATCACTTGCTATTATCTGCAAAAGCAGACCGACTCATTGTAACAGTGCCTGGTTAATTCTCCATGTAAATAAAATAAGACCGAGGTCATGGGACACTTATTCTAAGTTGAATGTTGGGCAAAACTTAGAGTGGGTATCGCTTGTGATTAATTAATGGATATCGAAATTGGCAAAGGCAAAGTGGCAATAAATGACATTTAATTATGCAAATAAATTAATATAGGAGAAAATGAAGGTCAAGAGACACATATTTGCATGCAAGGGAAATTAGAGGAAAAATTAAGGAAAATGAAGAAAATAGAGGCCTCAATGATAAAAAGGCTTCAAAGAAACATTTGCTACTTTTTTTGACAATTTTGGGAAGGAGCTCTAGTTCATTTTCTCACACACTCTCATTGTCTCATACTCTTGCACACTTAGAGTATTCTTGGAGCACTTTAGCATGCACTTGGATTTGGAGAAAGAAGGTAAAAGAAAGCAGGGAGTGCAAGAAAACAATTGGATTTCTTTGCAAGGAACAAGTTACATGTGTGATTTCTTTGTTGATTGTTGGATGTATGGTATATGCACATGATGTGTTGTCATTGACATGGAGAGTTTCCTGGATTGAGAGTGGTTGCAATCTTGCCTTGCCATTTCCTAGATAGCCATGGTGTTGTGGGTTTTCCCACTTGGTTTTCCGATTAGTGTTCAGGTTCTTGATGGTTGTGGGTTGGAACAAACGCCCTAGAAGCCCTGGAATAACTTGGGTTGAGTTGCTAGTCCTAGAGCCTAAGCTGGGACTGACGCTTTGGAGGCCTTGGTGGGTTGAGTTAATAGTCCCTAGAGTCGAGTTGGACAAACACTTTGGAGCTCTAGAAGGATGTGGGTTGGGTTGCAAGTTCCTGGAGCCCTGGACTGCTTGGGTAGAGACTAATGTGGTTGATGTTAGTGATTTCCATACTGTAGAGGTGGAATCATTTTGGTTGAGGGTTGAGGAGGTTTGGCCTCTAAAAGCCCTGGTTGGTTTTGTCTTGGTTTATTCCATGAGATCCCACATTCATGCTTGGAATATGGCGTGGGGGTGATTGGCAGAAAGAGAGATTTGGTTCAGCCTAATCTATAGTATGGTGGTACAAGGAAGTCCCTGACTTGGTTGGTATTTTCATATATGAATAAGAGTTATCTTCCCACTGTGATTTATGAATACTTGTAGTGATTACGTATATGATATTATGGTGGATTTGTCATGGTTTCTACTATGGTTATTTGTTGGTTAGATGATGTATACCTTCTATGGCTCTTGTTATGATTTGATATGTTAAAGAATGGTTGACGAATGTATGGGATAACAAGTGTTATTGCAGCTATCATGAGATGGCATTAGACCTTCATGGTGATTCTCATATGAAGATCAAAGTCTTAAGATCATATATGCATTCATGATCAGTAGCTTCTAAGTTTGCCATATGTTTAACGAAATGTCTGTCATGGTTAGGGATGGTTAAGTCAAGTTCTTATTCAAGTTCTGAATGATTAGCATTGCTGGCATCTTATTTATACTTCTGAAAAGTTACAGGCAGTTATGGGCAGTGGTCCGGAGGCTAGCCTAAAAAAATGGCCCAAATCTCGAAACTGCAAGCCACGGGGGCTTCACTGGGGGAGCAATACCATACCATGTGGGTTCATATTGGGGGATATATATTGAGGGAAAAATGACATAATATATTGGGGGATATATAGAGGGTAAAGGGTTTTTATATTGGCAGGTATAAAAGATGGAGCTCAAAGTAAATGAAAAAATATAAACGAGTATAAAAAAATTTAATGAAAAAATGGATACTTACAATATCTAGTGACAGTAGGGGATTTTTAATGGGGAAGGTGTATTGGGTTTGTATTGGTAGGGGGTTAAATAATGTGTTTTTTAGAGTTATTTTCCAATATATATTCAAATTAATGGTATTGTTTAGTATGCCACGAACACACGTGATATGTCAGAGGTTCATTCATTGAAGCCCCCGTGCCGCAGGCACGGAATTGGAGCTTTTGGCCCACAACCACATGGAGGCAAGCCTGTGAGTGCAATTATAGCCTCATAATTGTATGGAAGCAGTGTCAAGGGTGCAGTTGTGGGCCTAGGTCAGTGAAAAAAATTTCCATCTTAGGGATTGGTCACCTAGGATGGTTGTTTAGCTCTTGGGTGGTATGTATCCCCTACGGAAGGTCAGAAAGGTTTCAATTTGTAGGCCCCACTTCCTTAACTAGAATTTGTAGGTTGTGTCATGTCATAGTGACACGCGTCTCATGTTTACCCTAGCATGCTTATGAAATTGGGTAAATGTGGGAGGAGACGTTACACTCATCATTTTTATTCAAGGAAAACCACGCCAACTGGAATTACATGTTGGTGGTCCATAAGGGGGCAGGTTTTCACTCTGCCAAGTGCTTCTAAGTCTTGGCTTGTTAATGTGTTTCCTTACATTTAGATAGATGAACTCTTAGCTAAGCAGAATCAATTTTAAGGCATACTCTAGGCCACACACACACACATATGTATGAAAAGAAGTCATTACTATGATATATTTTTCCTTTAAAAATAATACTTCACAATCTTTATTCTTTTCCCCACACACACACACACATATATGTGTGTGCTTAGAATTTTCACTTGGTTTTTTCCCCAACCAAGTCCTTCTCTTTGGAAAAAAAGGAAAATTCATTGGAATTGTATGCCCTTAAATATGCTACATTAGAGAAGAATACCGTGGGAAAAACTATGGCTCGTCAAAACCCAGAGTCTGAAAACCACTAGTAAATTGATCAAGTCAAAATGTTTATATAACATTATAACATCTCTTCCATACTAGGTTGGAGAGCACCTCCCAGCGCAATTAGGTTTACTAGAGATTTTAATCCAATATTTTAGATAACATTTTAAATTTTTAGATTAATAAAATAATACTTTATTCTCTCATTAATTTGAAATTATCTATTTGTTATTATTTTTACAATTAACTAAATTGAGGTCTTATTGAGTGTGGTGTTTTTTCAACTAAAAGCTTAATTTTCTCCCCCATTAAAATATAACTAGCGTGGCCATAGAAATTAAATGTCTAGCAAACACTAATCAACATCAAAACAATTACCTCATCATACATCTCACATTGCCAATATTTAAAAAAAAAATCATAAACCCTAACTAAATTACAACTTTATTTTAGATTTTTTTTTGTAGCAAGGGTTCTCCTCAAGCTATCTCTGGTCTTGGCTTTCTTCATGCGTCGGGCTGGGGGAAGCAGTCTCCCATTCTCCTTTCGCAATGTAGCCTTTGGTGATCCCAAGCCAAGAGAAAATGCAAATGGAGATGGGGGCGAACAATCTTTCAACAATGACTCTGCAAACATCGATTCTCCCCCTTGCAATTCCACAGATCCACTAGCTAGTGCAACATGGAAAGTTAGAAGATCGGGCCATGTTTTCCATAAGCAACCAAAGACCCTAAATTCAAGATAAAATCTTCTTGAATAGAGCATTACATCCAATTCATGAAAGACCATGCTCTCATTGGGAAATTTTTGGGCTTCTCGCCCTCCTAACGTGCTCTCGCCAATTGGAATAAAAAAAAATGGAATCCTAAAGGACAAAAAGATCTAGAATTAGGGGCCAAAGGCTTATTCATTGTGATCTTTTCTAGTCTACAGGAGTAGACGTGGGTATTTCAATGTGGTCCATGTTGTCGCAAAATCTAGAAGGCCTTAGAGAGGGAAACACTACAAGGTATAAACTAGACCAAGAGACAACAATGGGTTAGTGGCTCATTGTCACCATAGTCAAAACACTCTACTCTTTATGGACTTTCACCAATGGGAGGAGTCTCGGTAAGAGAGGGATCACTTAGGATAGGTGTTATAAGGTTGATGTGTAAAATGATCTCACTAGGAGCTCTTCAAGAAAGACACAATTTACGTTAAAGACTCCACAAGGAGACCATTCGCTTTCTATGAGGAGACCTAGAAAATAAGACACAAGACCTAGGGTTTGATAAATTTGACGAGTGTTGGATTCTCCAAAAGTCAAGGCTAAGGTTAAAGGTTTCCAACAATGTGTAATAGCAATGCCAAGGTTCATGAAACCTTCAAGAAAGCCCCTAAGTTGAAGCAAGGACAAATTAGGGTTTCCTTCTTAGGCAAACAACTAGGGAAAGAAATTTTATGGATGAAATTGAAGTGGATTCCCACCAAAAGGATAGATTTTGTGGAAAATACTATTCCCTTGATGTTTAGGCTCTCCAACCACCAAAACCCTACTTACTTGGGGATTCACACCAAGCCCTAGTTTCCGAGCTTGGCCTGGAAAGGCCGAATTAGGAGAGAGAATATATGGATAATAATAGAGTATGGTCACCAACCAACTAGGCCAATCCTTTTTCCTTTGGGAATATGGAGTCTAGGATGAGATATATTAGCCAAAAATGTTCCTAAGGTGGCCGAAATTTGATGCCTTAGCAACAAGATTTCAAGCATTTACCTATGCAATAGAAAAATGGATTTTCATGGGAGAGCTCCAAGGGGTTCACCAGTAGGACAATTCATTACATGTTATGTATCAATAATGCATGCAACATTCATCTACATAGCAATTCAATTGATCTTCAACCAAATAGGGCACAATTTAGCATAACCTAGAGTCAGGCATTCCATACATTAGACATTAAGAAATAAAATTTCAACAATTAAGTGCACATACAAGATAACATACAATATTTTCATCCATTAAACCAAAGAATAACTCCAAATAATATCTAAGGTCAACTCCAAATATCAAAATGCATCCAAGATCTCCAATACATCCACAAGAGAACAAGTTAGAATTCCTATATTAAGGTTGAAAATCCAAAGTGTGGTGATGAAAAGTTACAATGGCAGGTTCTTCTACTTATTGAAGCTTTTGAATGCCTAATTAGCCTACAAGCCCCTCTAACGATCAAAATAATGTGAAAACACTAGTCTAGGACACAAGTGACCTAATAGCCTTTGTGAAATAAAGTAAATCTCTACATGTGCAAGCGGAAATGTTGGTGTCATGCTAGTGAATGCCCCCTTAGGGCTTGTGTTGAGGACCTTGAGTGCCTTTACTTATGTAGAGGTCGTCTAAATTCACATTCTAGGGGTTGGCCCCTATATCTTTGTCAAAATCATCTTATCGACCCCGATTTTGGCTTTGGGGCACAAAATGGGTCTCATGGGTCTCCAAGTGGTGAATATGCATGATTGTGCTCCAACGTTGAGGGCACTGAAGAGCTAGCCCTCCCATGTCTCAAGGAACGAGACAAACCTCATATGTGCCCTGGATCAATTGACTGGCCCTAAAGTACTACTAAAACGATTGGTGGCATGTTAGTCCAAGTGCATCATCCCAGATATGATATAGGGAAACGTGTAGGAGTTGTGCGGGTGTTTAAGGTGCCCATTGGATACAAATGATGCTCTACAATTGTCTGGAATCCCATGGCTCTCCACACATCACTTATGGTGTCAATATATCCCTCTAAAGGACATGTACCCTAGTTAAGTTTCCCAAACCTATAGATGGAACCACCTACCAATTACACACAATATCTAGTGATGCAACTTTCATCATCAAGCACATTTGATCATTATTGCATCTAAGTGAACCAAGCTTGAAAAAAATGGGCAAATTAACACTTCATATAAGGCTTCTATTCCAAAATTGGGGCCTTAGTCACGTAATGGTGTCGCCTCCCTAGGTAGGAGTGGTTAACAGACGACCCTATTAGGTGTTCTCAACCCCCTAGGGGAAGTGACATGTCCTTGGTCCACCCTTTAAATTATAGGTGCCATATGAATAATGATGGAGCTAAGGGGAAAGGACTTCATGGCCAACAACAATGGTAAAAGGGAATAGTTATGATGAAGTACCTCATCCTAGGTGTATATATGTGAGGAGGGAGCAATCTTGGATGCATGAGTTACCTCAGCCTTTGTTTTTACACCCCTATAAATTCCTTTTACTTTTTCTTGATCCTTCTTTGTATTATTGTTCGTACCTCAAGGAATGGGATCTTGCTTTGTATGATGTATAATAGTTACTACCCCCTTAAGGATGGGCCAATTCATCTCCGATCAATGGTTGAGACATGCAAGGGTTCCTTGTCTTCTATGAGATAGGTAAACATTAGTCCAAGAACCATGTGATGGGCATATGAGTGAGGTAGAGCTCATGCTTGGATTTTTCTCACATGCTAGTTTGAATGTCCTGGTCATCTTTTGCATTTTGTTTTTGTTGTGGCCATCATATGCTCTTTATGTTTCTTTTAGTTGCATCAACCTCCCAGGGTACATTTCTAGGCCCTACTGAGGTATGAGGATGTGTGGGTGCCAAATCCCAACGAACCAGTGTTCAATTGAACTCGAAGAATGAAGGTGGAATTGGGGCTCGTAGTGTAAAATGGAAAGTGTTAAGTATGGAATAGGGAGAGATGGGGCTACGTTATATCAATCATGGCTTCCAAAGTAGTGCCCCTCTTATACACATTGGGTCATTATGGGAGGTCCCACTGGACTAGGATTGAAAATTAACCTCCCATTTAAGGCGAGGGAACATGATCACGACCAAGACCCTTATTTATTCCAAGTTACACCATAATCCATGTAAAAACGCCCAAATACAAACAAGAATAAGCACCCGATTACAAAATTAATAAAGTACCTTTTGATCATAAGCGCACCTTCAAACATGTGCTCTTGGAAAATGGGCAAGGAAACATATGACTGATGCAGGAGGTGAAGATATGAATGGCATGTCAAATCGAATACTAGTGGTTGATGGTTGCCAGTTGGAAGAGATGAATAGGACAAACATTTCTCCTAGGGGTCACCCACTTTTGGTAGGTAACATTTGGCTCCAACTGGGACATGAGCTCATCACAGAGCACATGATCCATGTAGTCCAACAGGGAGTTCATGAGAACTCCAACAATCTTCTAGGACCACATACTTGTAACATTCACATTATAATACAACTAGATGGGAGCATGTGCATTGGGCGTAGGGCATCACCCATGTTTTTCATAAAAGTAATAATCCATACAAAAATAAATCTAGATCAAATGCAAATTTAATCTATATGCAATCTATTCAAGCATGAGAACATGAGATGATGAAATTAGTTGTGCAAAAAGGAATATGCAATGCACCTACAGTATCATGTATAATATGTGAAACCATGTGTCCAAGAAAGGGGTGATACAATTACTTTTATTGTATAGGGATAAAGCTCACCATCAAGTTTGGCTACGTAACAATAACCCACACCAACTTTCCTATGAAACTTAAAAGGGATGGGATGCTTACCGATTAAAACTACTTCCCCAGTTTTAAATTCTTTCATAGAATTTTTCATCCACTAATTGTCAGGGCTCACATTGGGATTTGATCTCTTAATAAGGCAAACATCCTAAGAAGGGGGGAGGTTGATAGGCTTGGATTGCCTAGTGGTAGGACCTAAAATTTTGGTTCCAGGTTGTTGACTAGGATATGGGAAAGGCTCCATATCTTCAACATGATTTGGGAGTTGAGGTTCCCTACAAAGGATATACAAGGTCCCATATGGTTGAGGAATGGCGGCACATGATAAGTCCATTTGCAATTGTCCACCAATTGATGCACCCTACTTTCTAGACAACAAAATTCCCGCACGTTGGATATATTGATAACAACAACATCCATTAGTATAGAAATGCCCTTGTTAACAACAAAAGTCACTTTCAAATCCTTAATGAGCCCATGGACGAGAATGGACATGCAATCAAAGCCACAAACATTTCTATAAGGCCTAATAATATCCAACTGTAATTGGTGCACGACTTTTAGTCGCATGATATTGGCTGAAGCCAACGAGTCTAGCATACGATTATGGAGAAGCAACCTATCAATGGCCAAAGTCAACAAGAATGACTCATGACTGGGATTTTTCTTATCAAATTACATATTTTGTAAAATTATAGGGGGGTCATTGAGTTCATTATCCAATCCAAGAGCCTTCTTGACCTTCCTTATATGGGGAGCGAGCTTCATAATCTAGTTTAGGGGAACTTGCATGCTCATCTCACCCTTGATGGGTGATGAAATGACCCATCCTTAAGGGGGTAATAAATATTATACATCACACAAAAAAAGCTCTCGTTCCTTGAGATACAAACAATAATGCAAAGAAGAATCGAGAAAGAGTAAAAGGAATTTAGAGGGGTGGAAAAACAAAGGCCAAGGTAACTCATGCATCCATAATTTCTCCCTTCTTACATCCATACACCCAGGATGAGGTACTCCATCATAGTCGGTCCCTTTGACCATGGCACTTGGCCAGGGAATTTTTTCCCTTATGTTCCATCATTATTCACATGGCACCCATCAATTGAAGGGTGGACCAAGGACATGTCACTTCCCCTTGGGGGTTGAGAACACTTAATAGGGTCATCTATTAACCACTGCTACATACGGAGGTAACACCATTACGTGACTAAGGTCCCAATTTTGGAAGAGAAGCCTTATATGAAGTGTTAATGGCTTGTAGGCTAAATAGGCATTTGAATTCCTCATACAAGTAGAATAACTTGCCATTGTAACTTCTCATCATCACACCTTTGGATTTTCAACCTCATTGGAGGAATTCATACTTGTTCTCTTGTGGATGTGTTGGAGATCTTGGATGAATTTTGATATTTGGAGTTGATCTTGGATATATTATGGAGTTATTCTTTAGACTAATGGATGGAAATCTTGCATGTATCTTTTAGGCGCACTTAATTGTTGAAAATTTATTTCTTAATGTCTAATGTATGGAATGCTTGATTCTAGGTTATGCTAAATTGTTCCCCAGTTGTTTCAAGATCAATTGAATTGTTATCTATATGAATGTTGCATGCAACTCATACATAACATGTAATGAATTTTCCTAGTGGTGAACTCCTTGAAGCACTCCCATGAAAATTCATTTTCCTATTGCATAGGTAAATGCTTGAAATCTTGTTGCTAGGGCATCAAATTTCGGCCTCTTTAGGAACATTTTTTCTAATGTATCTCATCCTGGACTCCATATTCCCAAGGGAAAAGGGACTGGTGTATTTGGTTGGTGATCGTATAGTTGATTAGTGATCATACTCTATTCTTATCCATATATTCTCTCCCCTAATTTGGCCCTTTCAAGGCCAAGCTTGGAAACTAGGGCTTTGTATGAATCCCTAGGTAAGTAGGGTTTTTGGTGGTTGGAAAGCCTAAACATAAAGGGGGTAGTATTTTCCACAAAATCTATCCTTTTGGTGGGCATCCACTTCAATTTCATCTATAAAATTTCTTGACCTAATTGTTTGCCTAAGAGGGAAACCATAGTTTTTCCTTGCTTTAACTTAGCGGCTTCCTTGAAGATTTCATGAGCCTTAGCATTGCTGGTACACATTGTTGGAAACCTTTTCCCTTAGACTTGACCTTTGGAGACTCCAACACTCGTCAAATCTATCAAACCCTGGGTCTTGTTACTTCTTTCCTAGGTCTCCACATAGAAAGTGAATTGTCTCCTTATGGAGTCTTGAACCTAAATTGTGTCTTTCTTGAAGAGCTCCTAGTGAGATCATTTCACACATTAACCTTAGAATATCTATCGTATGTGATTTCTCTCCTACCATGACTCTTCCCATTAGTGAAAGTCCATAAAAAGTAGGGGGTTTAGGTTGTGGTGACAGTGGTTCACTACCCCATTATTGTCTCTTGGTCTAGTTTACACCTTGTAGTGTTTCCCTCTCCAAGGTCTGCTAGATTTTGTGGTAACAATCCATATTTCTTCAATTCTACATGACTTTACCTCTAATTTTGAATTGAACACTTTTGTGTAGATAAAGAAATCTTTACAACGACCCCAATTTGGATTAAATTATACTCTCTACCAAGGGAATTATGGGAGGAAGAAACCCTAGAGGGTATAGGCAACACCCTTGCTCACTTTATCAAATCTTTGAAAGTCACCAAATGTGGAATACATACATATTATGCACGAATATATGTCTACATGGATATATTTCAGCCTCTCTCAACCTCCATTGATCTCTATTTCATGGATAAGCTCTAGTAACAATTATTGAATTATGAACATGTCTCCTTCCGTTGTTAGAATTGCCATAATATGGTCATCTCTTCAGAGAATTCCCTCTTCACATTGCAGCAACACAACAACTTAAGGACCCACCCACAAATCCATAAGACTTCACTCCAGTAAATTCTAATCGCAAGTATATAAAGGCTTTAACTGCTTCTGAAACTGATTCAGAACTCTAGACCCAAAACAACTTTTAAGCCCTCACTGGCACATCCTCTAATGCATCTTGTGTGACGCAATAGCCTTCTCAATTAGATCTGGTTGTGACTAGTATTAGATCACACCAAGATGACTCAATAGTGCCTATAAGCTCATCCATCCCTTCTGGTCCCCACCAGTTAGCACCACCTACCAACCCTGAGATCTCAATGACAAAGGTGCTCTCTTAAGACATTCTATATGGGCGTGAGGATTATTAAGATCTATAAGCAATGGCAGCTGAATGGAGGAACAAGGATCCTAAGGCCATTCCTGAACATCGTGTCCAGATCTTAAAGATAGTACTCCTTAAAGCTAAGACCAAGTTGTACTTGTAACAGGCACACTCCAAACATTCTCCCAACAATCTTAGGGTCAATCTTCAAAACTCCAAACACCAACATAAACCCTTTAAAGAAGATAGGCACAAAGGCAAGCAAAGAAACAAGTGGCTCTTATAATAACTAGGTGAGTTCTTAGTCAATTTAGGCATACTTACTTCAATGATTGGGGCCTTTGTCTCAATTCTCCCTTTTACTAAATGAAAATCATCTCATGGAACATAAGAGTCTTAAATTTCTCAGATAAGAATAGGCTTCTTAAGACATATCTTCACCAACATATACCTGATATAATGATTATTCAAGAAACAAAATGCTTTTAGGAAAGAGTCTCCTTTATTATCTCCAAATTTTGGAAATGAGCCCAAATCCTTGCCATTGATGCAAATGGTCAAGCAAGAGGTCTAGCTATATGTTAGCATCCCGAAGATGTTTTTCTCACAGATTGTTGGGAAAACTACAAAGTTTTAATAGACAAATTCATAATTTTAGGCTTAGATAAAGAGGAATATATATCCAACGTTTATGGATTGCTAATTGCTAGTGAAAGATTGAACTTCCTTCGCACTCTAAAGAGACTAGGTTGGTTATTGAAATATTTCCCATGGATAATTGGGGGAGAATTTGATATGATAAAATCCCTTTATGAGAAAAAAGGATGTATTTGACGCCTTGGTCAAGAGGCTAATCACTTCAAAGAGGCCATGCATGTCCTAAAACTAGTGGATCTGGAAACCATTAATGACACTTTCACGTAGAAAAACCAACGTAAATTAAAGCACCATGTTTCGTCCAGACTATATTGTTTCCTTATTTACGAAAATATCATGGAAAAAGACTCTTTTTAGAAGCACCCGTCCCTCCCTACAGAAGCTTCGATCATTGCTCTATTCGTCTAAGTATTGACATCAAAACCAAACGTATTAATCGACCTTTTCATTTTGATGTTTTTTGGATCTCGGACCCATCCTTCAAGGACAAGGCTAAAACGTGCTAGATATAAGCTCCTTTAGATCCAAGCTCTCCCATGAAATATTTTCAACAAAAACTCAAATATCTCAAAAGTTGCATTAAAAGTTGGAATAAGAACGAATTTGGGAAAATATTTAAAGCTCAGGGAGCTCTTGAAGAACACATGTAAGAAATTCAACAACAAAACATCACAAACAACATATTAGAAGACCTTGTAGCAGAGGAAGCAACCCTCATCACTCATCTCGGAGATCAGAGAAAATAGGAGGAGATTATCTGACATAAAAAATCATGCATTAGATGGCTTAAAGAAGGTGAGAAAAATTATAAATTTTTCCATTGCTCTATGCTTAATCATAGAAGAAGAAATAGAATCTCCTCCCTAAAAAGTTTGGCAAGCATCGAGCTCTTGAAGGACGTCAATATTGAAGTTGGGCTTATTTCCTATTATCAAAATATCTTATCAGAGTCTTCCCATTCCAAAGTTGAAGCCATTAGCAGAATCATTTACTACATCCCTACCTTGCAAAATGAGCCTCTACTTTGTCCTACTACCATAGATTAAGTAGAAGCAACCATCTTTGCAATGCCCAAAAATAAAGCACCAGGGGTTGATGGCTTTACGTCTAATTTATATCAAGCACGTCAATCTGATCCAGGTGGATATTGGTGGTCACCCGCCTATTCCACTTGGGTCCCCACCATTGTTTCTTTCAATTTTTTAGTTTCCTTAATTATAGCATAGTTTACTATTTTTAGCAGTTTTTTCGGCTCTTGAACTTCTGGAGCCATTTTGAGGCCCTAAACAATGCAATAAGCTCATTTCCTGCTCATATCAGAGTGGGTGAAGCTTGCGGTGGGGTCCAGCGAGGCGCTCCTTCTGCAAATGTAGCCACACTTTGTCGCCCATCTAGAAGTTGTGTGGCACCCAATGTTGATCATGTCGTTTCTTGTACTTAGCATTGGCTCAATCCAATATGTCATGAACCTGTTGGTGGATGTGTTGAATGTGCTGAATGAATTTGTTCGCTTTGTCAGCTTTAGACTGGACATGAGCCGAATCGGCCTGAGTAGCCACAAATGGCATGGCTACATCAATGGGACATAATGGCTAGAACCCTAGGCCCACTTGAAAGGGGTTGTGGGCGGTTGAGTTGTGGAGAGCCTGGTTATAACTGTGTTGTACATAGGGAAGACTCTCATCCCATGTGCATGGATGATTTGAATTGTACATGCACAGGAAACAATGTAGTAATCTCATTTCCAAAACTGGGAAATCAGTTTTCTTGATGATTCCCCCCCAAGGCAAGAAGAAGATTATGGCCACGACCTCCGGACAGGGCTCCTCCGCACGAAAAAAACAAATGGACAATGTCGTGGAGGAGTACGGGGACATCTTCACCTCAGCCATAGGGTTGCCTATGCACTGTCAGGTCAAGCACCCCATCGATTTGACCCCAGGTGTGTTGCTGCCCAATGGACCGATCTATCGCTGCTTTGTTCTAGAGAATGGTGAAGTCAAGAAGTAGATTCAGGAGCTACTGCGGAAAGGTCACATCTGGTCGATTTCATCACCCTGTGGGAGCCCGATCGTGTTGGTGCAGAAGAAGGATGGGACTTGGAGACTCTGTATTGACTATCGGGCACTGAACAAGATCACTGTCCAGAGTAGGTACCCGATCCCATGGATTGGTGACCTTTCTGGATCAACTCAAAGGAGTGAAATATTCCAGCAAGATCGACTTGAATTCCGGGTATCACCAGGTACCAATCGAACCCTCCGATGTGTGGAAGACTGCCTTCAAAGCCAAGGAGGGACTTTCTGAATGGTTGGTCATGCCTTTCGGGTTGACGAATGCTCCCGCAAACTTCATGAGGATGATGGAAGACATCTTGCAGCCATTCACCAACTCATTTGTAGTAGTGTACTTAGATGACATCCTGATCTTCAGCCAGACTTGGGAAGAGCACCTCCACCACATCCGACAGGTCCTCCAAACACTGCGACAACACAAGTTGTGTGTCAATTTGGAGAAGTGCACATTCGACATGACCCAGGTACAGTATCTAGGATACATTATTGATGAACGGGGGGGTGCATGTGGATCCAACCAAGATCCAAGTAATTCGAGATTGGCTGACCCCAACCACTGTAATAGAGCTTCGCAGCTTTCCAGGTCTTGCTAATTTCTACTGCAGGTTCGTGTTGGGATTCTCTCATATCACTTAGCCCCTGAGTCAAGTCACCAAGGGAGGAGCGAAAGCAAAATTCTCTTGGTTGAAATCTCAATAGAAGACGTTCATAGAATTGAAACATCGCCTCTGCACTGCCCCAATGCTCACGTTACCAGACTTGCAACAACCATTTCAGATTGAGACAGATTCCTCTGACTGTTAGGATATTCTGACACATAGGAAATAGTTAAGAATAACTTAGTGTAGGGTAGAGTTAGGTAAAGTGTGTTTCTTTACCATGTACATTTGTAACTTATAATCTGATGGTCGCGATTTGTAGTGATCTGACAGTTATCTCTCACCTCTGTTTTAACGACACTTGATCCGTGGCTTAACACCCGATTGGTCCATGATCTCTATTTAAAGAGCATGGAGGGTCATTTTTCTGGTAACCGTTTATGAGAGAAACATATGTAACTTTTCTTTTTATATTAATAAATTTCCTGAAGTGGCTGCGTTAGCTCAGGCCGTGGATTGTTTCCCTCTTTGAGGGTTTTAACCACGTGATTATACTGGTGTATTGATTTGTGATCTGTTTGTGAGCGGTGACCTTTGGTTCTTGATCTATGGAACTTACCTTGTAAATTCCTACATGGTATCAAAGCTATTTTGAGGGCCGCATCTGTTGTTGATCAAAATCCGAAGCCGATTTGACAGCATGCGAATGTAGTTTTGTATATCTACTATTTCTAAACATTTTTGGGTTTGGAGAACTTCTCGGTTGTGTTTGGAGCGTCTGTTACAGTGAGGAACGCCTTTCGTTTCATGCGAAAAGGTTTCCAGCTGCCAAAGTTATGACAGTATAGATCTGGAGGTATAAAACATTTGTTTTGCAGTTATATTTGTTAATAGTTCTGCTTATTTTGGTTCCCCCTTTTTTTCTTTTTTCTTGTTTTCAGTTTTTAGGTTTTATTTATTTATCGGATCTATACCCTCTTCTTTGTTTATGCTCTTTGTTGTGCGCTACGTGCGATCTCGGCAAATCAAAAACAGGAAAAGAGATTTTTTTTGCTACATATGCTCTTTCCCCGTGTCTTTGTGAAATCTCGGGAAATTAGAAATAGTGAAAAATTTGATAGTTGTCGGTAAGGCTAATAAAAAATCTAACATTCTGCTGTAAGGCTTTGCATTTCATTTTTTTTGGGCTTGATTTTTTTGTTTTTTTTGTGCAGGAAAAGGCACGCACACTGAAGAGCAAAAAAAACCCTTCCTCCTTTCAAACAATAACGTGATCCTTTTACTATCTCACTTGGTGAGGAGTTGGTTTAGAAGAATAGAGGTCTTGGGTTGAAATCTATTTCTCAAGTTTTTTTTGTAAAAAGTTTTTGTTAAAAGGGGCGGATTTTTTCTTTTTTAAAAGCCGCACTTCATCCCGTTCTCATAACTATTCGGCATCTTCAACTCGTTTTTTCAAAAAGGCATAACTTCTTCATCTGGAAGCCGTTTTTCGAACGGTTTTTTTTTTTTACGGCCTAATTTTTCGAGATCTTTCCATTGGAGCAGTTAGTTTCAGCTTTTCTCAACTTCAGTTTTTTTTTTTTTTTAATGGAAAGTGCATGCCCGATTATTCTTAACAGCACCAATTATTTCCAATGGCTACCTCACATGGTAGATATACTTAGAAGTAAAGGGCTTTATAGAATAGCCACAGGACAAGAAACTAAACCTTCCAATGATGATAAAGTTGCTAAATGGGAAAATAAACAAGATCAAGCATGAGGGTTGATAGGAATGTCCATTGCTCAAGATCTTCGATTTCATATCCTTGACATTGACACCCTTGATGAAGCCCTGGAAAAGCTAAAAACTGTTTTTGGCATTCAAAATCAAATCAGGGCCCACCGGCTTGAAAATGAGTTGCTTACTTTGGACCCCAATAATTTCTCCTCCATTGAAGATTTTTTGTCCAAATTCAAGACCATTCGAATTCTTTTAGAAGGTTGTAAGATAAAAAAGGAAGATGGTAGCCTTATTTATTGCATTCTTTCTAAGCTTGGCCCTGCATACTCTGTATTTGTTTCTGCCTTCCATTCCACTAGAGAAGCCATCATTTCTTCAGGAACCGCCTACAAGAACCCCTCTTTTGATGCCTTTTGCGATTCTTTGATAAGAGAACAAGAAAAACTCTTACAACTTGGTCTTATCACTTCTGGAAATGCTTCTAAGAAAGCCTTAGCAGCCCAACAACAATCATATCAAAAGAATCCCAAGAAGCGGTATCCTAAAAAGTATGGTCCGAAACCAAACAAGGGTCCTAAGCAATTTCAGCCACAAACTGAAAAAGCAACTCACCAAAATGATAAGGCATATAAAAACAAAGGAAAGAAGACAGATAGACATTGCAACTTTTGCAATCATGATGGCCATTTAGAGTCCAAATGTTTTAAAAATATGGAAGCCTTAGAAGCAGCAATGAAGAAGCACAACATCAATTTGGAGAACTCTTCACCTTCATCTTCAGGAATGGAACTTTCTGCTTGTGGTTGTCAAGCATCAATATCTGGTTATGCATTAAATGTATCTTCCTCTTCTCATTCTCATGAGTGGCTCATTGATTCTGGAGCTTCTTATCATATGGCCAAAAATAAAGCCATGTTTTCTTCTTTAAATGATTGTAACACCAAACATATTTATGTTGGTGATGATAGATCTCTTAGTGTTGTAGGATCTGGAACCATTCATCTCGATAATGGTCAGTTTAATGATGTACTATGTGTTCCTACTTTGTCATGCAACCTTCTCTCTGTTTATCAGATAACTCATTCAGGTGAAGGGAAAATAATAGAATTCTCACCTCATGATGTTGTAATCAAGGACTTCAAATATCCTAAACATATTTTAGCTACTTGCATTGCTAATGATTCCACAAGTTTGTATAAGTTTGACAACTTTGGGTCATCATGTCTTCCCTCTGTTTTTGTTGCTCACAATGATGAAGTGAGCAAACTTTGGCATGAGAGATTTGGTCACTTAAACTATCGCTCTCTTCAAACTCTATGTAAGGAAAATATGGTGACAGGTCTTCCTATGGTATCTTGCCGAGATGGTGTTTGCTCCGGATGTGTACTCGGAAAACATCATCGGGATAGTTTTGACAAACGTGTCTCTCAACACACTTCAGCCCCTTTGCAGCTTGTGCACAATGATTTATGTGGTCCACTTCCTGTTGTTTCTTTCTCTAGTTGCAAGTAATTCTTAACTTTCATTGATGATTTTTCCAGGTGCACTTGGGTATACTTCTTAAAACTCAAGAGTGAATTTTTTAACATGTTCTTGGCCTTTAATGTTGGAATCACAATTGCCGTTAGACCAAAACCTGCAGGCATTAGTCTCTGCTACAATCGCCAGAGTTAGGATCCACGAGAGGCGGTTAGTCCATGTCGCGAAACACAAGGGGAGCATTGAACCCAATGTCCAACAATCTCCCCCCCAACGCGAGCCGGGTGAGTTTCGAACTCGAGACCTGTCGCTCTGATACCAATTGTTGGAATCACAATTGCCGTTAGACCAAAACCTGCAGGCATTAGTCTTCGCTACAATCGCCAGAGTTAGGATCCACGAGAGGCGATTAGTCCATGTCGCAAAACACACGGGGAGCATTGAACCCAATGTCCAACATTTAAGGCCTTTGCTGAGAAACAATCTGGACATCAAATTCTTAAGTTAAGATCAGACAATGGAGGAGAATATGTTAACGACAAATTTATCAACTTCTGCACTGAGCATGGCATTCAATTGCAACATATTGTTCCATATACTCCACAACAAAATGGTGTAGTTGAAAAGAAGAATCGCACCTTAAAAGAAATGGCTAATTGAATGCTTCAATATAAAGGACTTGGTCTCAATTTTTGGGCAGAAGCCATTAGTTGTGCAAATTACATAGTAAATCGCACTCCTACTAAGGTTTTAAAGAATATAACTCCAGAAGAATCCTGGAGCTCAATCAAACCAGATGTAAGTCACTTTCGTGTTTTTGGAAGTGATGCTTGGCCCCATATTCCAGATGCGAAACATAAAGCCTTAGAACCTAAGAGTGAAAATTGCATTTTTGTTGGATATTCTTAAGATGTCAAAGGATATAGACTTCTTTAACCAAAATCCAAAAATATAATCATTAGAAGATATGTAAAATTTGATGAAAATATATCGGCCTGCGAGCCTAATTCAGCGAGTGTGCCACCTTTGGCCTGTGAGCCTGATTCGGCATATGTGCCACCTCTCTCTCTCTCTTCTATTTTTAATAGCATTCCTTCTAGTTCAGATGATGACATTGAGGATGACAATCCTCCTCCACCTCTTGAAATTGTTCCTTATACTCCACCGCTTCCAAGATGGGTGCGCTCTACTCGGGATGCAGTAGGTTCTCTTGCACGTGACCTTGCCGGTCGATGACGTACACATTCTCAGTTTGAAAGAGCCTCTTCCTTACTGGCTCAAGTTCCAGAAAAACTTAATCCAGAAACCTTTTAAGAAGCCTCCGGTCATCCAGATTGGGATGAAGCTATGAATGAAGAGTATTGTTCCTTATTGGCAAACGATACTTGGGATCTTGTTCCTCTTCCAAAAGGAAGAAAACTTGTCAGATGCAAATGGGTTTACAAAACCAAGTTTTGACTAGATGGAAAAGTGGATAGAAATAAAGCTCATCTTGTTGCTAAAGGATTTTCACAAGTTGAAGGCATTGACTATACTTAAACCTTCTCCCCTGTTGCCAAAATGAATTCTATCCGCCTTGTTCTTTCCCTTGCTGCCTCAATTAAATGGGAAGTCCATCAGATGGATGTTAAATCTGCCTTCTTACACGGAGATTTACATGAAGAAATCTACATGGAACAACCCCCTGGCTTTATCCAAAACGAATCTAGCCTTGTTTGTCGCCTTAGGAAGTCTCTCTATGGTCTCAAACACGTTCCTTGGGCTTGGTATGCCAAAATGGATAGATTTCTATTAGATAATGGCTTTTCTAGGTGTCATTCTGACAACACTGTCTACACCAAGAAAGTGGGTTAGTCCTTCACCATCCTTGTTCTTTATGTTGATGATCTTATCCTTACTGGTAGTGATCCAAACCATATAAACCATGTGAAGTCTAGCCTCAAAAAGAAGTTTGAAATGACAGACTTAGGACACTTGCATTATTTCCTTGGTCTTCAAGGCTTGCAATCCAAGGAAGGCATTACCCTCTCTCGGTCCAAGTATGTTATTGGGGCAGTTCTTAATCAACAGGGGCATTCAGTGGCATATCACAGTGAGACATTGTCCGCAAGTATCCCACTTATGACAAAGAAATGTATTCCATTGTGCAGGTTTGCCTCCAATGGAAGCATTACATTTTTGGGAAGGAAATGGTCATCCAAACAGACCACCGACCCCTGCAGTTCATACAGACGCAAGGGAAATTGCAAAACAATCGCCATCAGAAGTGGTCCACATATCTGCAACAATTTAATTTGAACATAAAGTATAAGAAGAGAAACACCAATAATGTTGTAGACTGCCTCAACCGACCACTGATCGCGGCGCTAACCACCGTTCTCAACTCTTGTGGCCACGAGACTTCTGATTGGCCACTTCCCTACAAGAGCAATCCGGAATTCGGCCACACATACAAGACACTCTTGGAGGGTACACAAGTTCCAAAATTTCACCTCCAAGATGCACTGCTATGTCGCTTGGGACACCTTTGTGTTCCTTCAAGTGAGCGTGCCAAGATGATTTGGGAAGCACACTATAGTCGAGTCGCTGGGCATTTCGGGGTTGAGAAAACAATGGCAGTACTGCAGAAGTATTTTTATTGGCTGAACCTTCTATAGGATGTTGGGAAGTACATCAGATCCTGCACTTCTTGTGTCATTGCCAAATCGACCATCAAGAAGCAAGGCCTCTATACCTCGCTACCTACCCCTAGTCGACCTTGGGAATCCATCTCCATGGATTACAGGTCCTTCCTTCTACTAAGCATGGAAACGACTATGTTTTTGTGGTCGTCGATAGATTTTCGAAGATGGCCATTATGTCGGTCTGAATGAATAATATCACAGCAGAAGCCACTGCTAAACTCTTCTTTAAACAAGTGTGGGTGCACTTTGGGATCCCACAATCTATCATCTCAGATCGGGACAACAGGTTCCTCAACACATTTTGGTCCAACCTCTGGTCAATGTTGGACACCAAGCTCACCAAGTCCACAGCTTTCCATCCCCAAACTGATGGCTAGATAGAGGTCGTCAACAGGATGATTGTACACATTTTGTGCATGTACAATTCAAAGCATCCACAAACATGGGATGAGAGCCTTCCCTATGTACAACACAGTTATAACGGGCTCTCCACATCTCAACCGACCAAAGCCCCTTTCAGGTGGGCCTGGGATTCCAGCCACTATGTCCCATTGGCGTAGCCATGCCATTTGTGGCTACTCGAGCTGATTCAGCTCATGTCTAGTCTGAAGCTGACAAAGCGAACAACTTCATTGAGCACATTCATCACATCTGCCAACAGTTTCATGACATATTGGACAGAGCCAATGCTAAGTATAAGCAACGACATGATCAACATCGGGTGCCACACAACTTCCAGGTGGGCGATAAAGTGTGGCTACATTTACAGAAGGAGCGCCTCACTGGACCCCATCGCAAGCTTCGCCCACTCCGATATGGGTCATACACCATCACCAAGGTTGTAGGGAACAATGCTTTCGAGCTCAGTATTCCACCATTCCTTGGTCTGCACCCAATATTCAATGTGAATAGCCTTCAACCCTACTTCCCACCTCTACTAGACACCTCTGACATTGCAGAACAACTCACACCAACAAAGTTACACCCAGACTGCATGGAACAGGGCACCACAAATTGTATCATCGACATGAAAATAAAGAACACTCACCAACAGAAGATCCAACTGTATCGGGTTGTCAAAGCTGGCCAACTCCTGCACCAAGGCAAGTGGTTCACCAGGGACCATGTTCAGCAAAAGTTTCCTCATCTCATGGAGGAACTCAACGCAATGGGGACCATTGATTTCTAAGGGAGGAGGAATGATCCAGGTGGATATTGGTGGCCACCCACCTACTCCACTTGGGGCCCCACCATTGTTTCTTTCAGTTTCCTTAATTATAGCACAATTTATTATTTTTAGCAGTTTTTTGGGAAACTGGGAGCAGCATGGGTCATAAATCGATGTTGCTCACTCAAAAGTTGTAGTCCTCGGATAGATATTTTTAACGAGGTATTGAGAACGTCAAACAAAGATCGTATGCCAAAGTTACGTCCTCGAGAAGTTGTGTACCAATTTACCCAAACGGGGCCCATAGTTTTGGTGCTTCATCTCCTAGGGTTATGGTTTTGGATGTTTAGGTTTTTCCATTGTTTCTCAGTAATAAATACGCCCTCGAGCCTCATTGTGGCACAGTTCAAAGGCCTATAGCCCCCACATATCTTCTTAGAGATAAGCTACTAGCGCCCTAACTAGTTTATTTCCATTATGTATGTAAACAAATTTCAGTTCTTGATATTAATGAAATGAAGTGTTATTTTCGCTGCTGTTATGTATTTATGGTTATATGTGTATTATGTTGCATTCCTGCGTAAATCCGGATCACAGTCAGTCATAAAAGAGGTTGTTTAGAGGGTTGTGGAGGAATCTCGATAAACAAAAGTTGTCCTACTATCCCTCAATGCTACTCTTCTTTCTAATTTAGAAGACCCTAGTGGCTTTCGTCCTATTTCCCTTTGCAACACTATCTACAAAATTATCTCTAAATTCATTGCCAATCGTTTGAAACCACTTATTTCATCACCCATCTCTCTGGAGAAGATAGTTATGTTGAAGGAAGACATATTTTGGATGGGATAATAGTGGCCCAAGAGCTAGTTCATTCCCTTCATCATTAAAAAAAAAAACAGGTATTCTCATCAAGCTCGATATATCTAATGCTTTTGATAAAATATGCTAGTCTTGCATTTCACAAATTCTTAGTGTTTGGTTTCTCGAAAGCCTATCACCTGGATTATTTCCCTTATATCCTCCGCTTTCATATCTATCTTAGTTAATGGCTCTCCCTCCAAGGCATTCAACCTTTCTAGAGGAATTCATCAAGGCGATCCTCTTTCCCCCTGTATCTTCATCCTCACAGCGAAAGGGTTGGGACGAACCCTAAAACAAGTTATTGCTATTGGTGCCATTAAGGTTCTACACTTCTCCAAATCTAATGAGAAAGCCTCACACCAACAATTTGTCGATGATACAATGCTCATGGGTGTTCCAACTATCAAAGAAACATTAGCCTTTTGAAAAGTCTTGGATGATTTCATGGTTGCCTCAAACATGGACACAAATTCACAGAAGTCTGAGATCTTCTTCTTCAATACTCCCCTTTCTATTCAACGTCATCTCACTAATCTCTTGGGATTCAAGAAAAGCACCTTACCCACTACCTATCTAAGTGACCCTTTAGCTCCCAATTCCTCATGTAGTGAAATTTTGTCTAACCTCATTCCAAACTTTACCAATTGATTGGATGGTTGGACTTTCCACTCACTTAACATAGCTGGTAGAACAATCCTCCTTAAATTTGTCCTCGATGACTTACCCATGTATCTCCTCTTCGCCCTTGTAGCACCCAAAAGCATCCTTCATCAAATCAAAGTCCTACAATGAACTTTCTTATGGGGATAGTTTCTTGGGAGAAATTATGTCTACCAAAAAAAATCAGAAGGATTGGGCCTCCAGGATCAAAAAACTTTGAACATTGTCCTAAGAGCCAAACTTTGGTGATGTTTCCTACAAGAAGGTTAGGACTTATCGAAGAAAATATGGTTCAATAAATACAACAACTACACTCCTAATGAACAACATATACACACAAATATTTTTCCAATGGGCTCATCTTTGTAGAATTTGGCTCGCAAAGGAAAATATTAGTAAAAGAACACTGCTTTTGGGAAGTCAAGGATGGAAAAATACTCACGTTTACGATTTGGGATGATTCTTGGCATCAATTTCCCAAAATTTATGACCAATAACATCTTCAAGATATACATTATGCTATGCAATCTCAGGGGGAAAGAATCTTGTGTTTGATTACTCGGAAAGAGTCTCCCCAAAGACCAATTATCATTTATGGCAATCTCCCTCCCCCCAGGACATCCCCTTATCAGCCCAAGCTATTGAATAGTTCAAGGAAACGTTTCTACATTAGCAAATCCACTTTTCTGAAGATTCAAACGAACTTCGTTGAGGATATCGGTCACAGGTTCTTTCACCATAAAGGATGCTTACTTCCTTACAACCAATCACACTACACTATGAATCAACAGGTATGGTCTAAAATTTGGCGTCAAAAGCTTTGGCCCAAGATAAATTATTTTATCTAGTTTCTCCTCCATTGAAAAACATTAACCTGGGATAAGCTTCTCTCTAAGGGTTATATTGGTACCTCACTATGTTTCTTGTGCCAAGCTAGTGAACCAAACCACAAACATATTTTCCACTCTTGTCCTCTAGCCCATGATCTTTGGAACCAACTCTTCAATCTCTTTAGACAACCTTTCTAACTAGAGACTTACCCCTAGACTTGACTAGTAATTGAATTTTTTTCCCGATTTTGCAATCCCATTCTTAATAGAGCTTGAATTCTTGCACTTGGTTTAGTCCTTTTTATTCTTTAGAAATAACGTACTCAATGTATCTTATGCTTTGTCCTAGATTCTCTAGAAAGAATGCAACCAATGTATCTTCTGCAACCCCCATGACTCCAATCTATATGTTTAGAACAACCTTCATCACAATTTCAAAGAAACCATCCTTATCTCTATTTGATTGGCCTCAACTGGAAAATCCAAGACTCTGAGGCCATTATTCTTATTGCTCTCATTCTTCCCTCTTCCCCTGCCCTCTTCCCATCTCCCTCTCCCCAATCAACTCCCTCCTCCCCCTCACATTGGTATTCCCCTCCTGTTAATTTTATCAAACTAAACTTTGATGGTGCCTCCAAGGGAAACCTTGTCCCTATAAACTATAGGGGAGTCTTTCACTCGGAAATAAGAGACATTATTCATTTGTATTTTATTTATATTGGACACAATAATAATAATGTGAAAAAACTCAAAGCTCTTGAAATGGGCCTGAGAACTTCCTCCACCCTCAATTTCTCTCACCTAATCCTTAGAGGTGACTGTCATCTTGTTATTTCCCTAATTACCAAGCTCCTTTATGGATCCTCATCTCTCAAAATCACCAAAATCTAGAGACTAGAAAGCTCCCAGAATCCCATTGAACAACTCCTTCAAATCTTTGTTGAAATTCCTTCACATATCTGTAGATTAACTAATCAATTCACAGATCAATTAGCCAATGAAGATTGCACTACAGTCTCTTTGTTTAGTCATTCTTCTTGGTCTTCCTTCCCCCCTTCCTCATTAAAACAAGAATGCCAAGAAATAACAACTCAAGATATCAATACCTCGATGCAGGGGACAAGCAATGAAATAAATGGAGCTGGGCTATAGTTATGTTTTCCTTTACTTCCATGCTCAGTTTATTTTTCTTATTATCACAGACTCTGCAGCTTAACAAGGATTCAAAGGAAGCGCCAACAACAATCTCTATGTGAAAGTGGATCAAGATAACCTAACAATTATCAAGGTATATGTAGACGATATAATTTTTGAAAGAAATGATGACAGATTAAGTAAAAATGTTGCCACAAAGATGCAAAGTGAGTTTGAAATGTCTCTACTTGGCGAGCTGACATCTTCTTAGGGCTTCAGAGATCTCAGCAGGATAAAGGAATATTTATATATCAAACCAAGTACATCAAGGAAATGCTCAAGAAATTCAAGATGGAAGATTGCAAGCCTGTCCTTACCCCAATGGTAACAGGTTGCAAGTTAAGTTTAGATGATTCGTCAAAGGATGTGGACCAGAGGTTGTATAGATCTATAATTGGCAGTCTTCTATATGTGACAACGTATCGGCCAGACGTAATGCAGGCAGTTGGACAAGTAGCAATATTCCAAGCAACACCAAAAGAATCTCATATTATTACCGTCAAAAGAATTCTCTGATATCTTAAGGGCACAACAGAATATGGTTTATGGTATCCCAAAGGAAACAATCTAGTTATCCAAGCTTATACAGATGCAGATTGGGCAGGAAGTGTTGATGATCGAAAGAGAAACAGTGGAACAACATTCTATCTAGGTGGTTGCCTTGTTTCATGGTTAAGTAAAAAGCAGTCTTCAATCGCGTTATCCACAGCAGAAGCAGAATATATCGCGAAAGCAACCTGTTGTACTCAAGTTCTCTAGATGAAGCAAACTTTGCAAGATCTTCAAGTCAAGTTTGATGATCATATTCCCATCTTTTGTGATAACACCACTGCCATCAGTATCTCCAAGAATTTTGTGATGCATTCCAAAACAAAACATATTCCGATCAACTATCATTTCGTTAGAGAGCTTGTCACCGAAAAGAATATCAAGCTTGAATATGTTGGCACAAAGGAACAAATTGCTGACATCTTTACCAAACCATTACCTCGTGAAGCATTTGAGTATCTTCGCCTAAAGCTTGGGATTCTCCCAAGTTCTCATTAGACTCTTTCTCTTATTTAACTAAGTAAAAAAAGGGGGGGAGTTGAGGTGTGTACAAGTCCACAGGATGACATTTGTCAAGGTGAGTTACCCTTTTCCATTGATGACAAGGGGGGAGAGAATTTCTTAGGAAGAGGTGCCATTATCGCAGGGGGAGTACTTGTGTTGCCATCAATGCCAAAGGGGGAGATTGTTGATCAGTGGTTGTCATTGATGTCAACCCAAGCAACACTAGGGGCTACCCCAATCTTGCATAAGAATTTTGACTTGACAACTTACTCTATTCCGAGTCAAGGATATTTTGGATGGTATCTACTTGTCGAAATGTTTTTGTTGATATATGGCATGCCACATAATTCTTCACGGTTTGAGAGATATTCGTGTTTGAAGTTAGTAACCCCAGTTAGTGGGCTAAACCCCATGGGATTGTGGCATGACACTAATCATTGGTTTTGGTCATTGAATTGTCAATAATTAATCATTTTTAAGCCCCTAAAATCCCTCCAACGTTCACTTGTTGAATATCCTCTCAACCTAAGCATTTATATAAATTGTGACCCTCATATCCTCCTCATGTAAGAATTTCGCTACTTATAACAGGTCATCGTGGCATTTTCGCTATAACTTTTTTTCTATGAAGCTTCAGATGCTGAAACTAAAAGCCCATTTGGGCAAAATCCTGATGAAGCTCGTGTCCAAATTTCAGATATTGGTGCGCTATATTTTCGGAGATATGATCTGAGGAAGTTAGGGTTTTTGCAGGCTCCGAATTTCATTTCAAAAAGGTGACCTTGGGAAAATCGTCATAACTTTCACTCTGAGCATTGGATTCAAATTTCGTAAGAAGTGAAAGAGAGAGGACGTGCTATAGTTTGTTGTGTATCGTTTTCAAGACCAAAGGTTGAAACAGTGACACATGGCACTTCGTACAAGTTCGCTCTACCAAACCAATCTATAATCAAGTCATCGTAGGAGATTGGGAAAAATTATTTCTTGAAGAATCCAATGTTGATCAGACCTACGGGGTTGGAAAGAGGACTCAGAGGGCTACCATGGGATGAAATTTTAGACCTTGGAGATCTAAAATTACACAGATACAATAGATTCAATATCGAGCTTCTAAAAGGAAAGAAAAAATATGCAGTCAAGGATCACTGAAGTAAGAACAACACATCAACAGTCAAGGGTAAGTCTGCTACAACAAGGTATGTATGATTAGTGTTTGAATTTTAATTTGAATATCATCTCTGAAATGTGTTTTTTCAGGACAGTGTAAGTATTTTTTATGTATGTTTGATTGGGTTTTGTTCATAAATGTTGAACGTATTTACATTTAAATTTTGAATATTTCTCTGACATGTGGTTTGCAGGACAATGTAAGTATTTTTTTTGTATATTGGTTTGGGTCCTGTTCATTAATGCATGTGCAGGAAGGAGGACACAACAAGATAACTTTGACACATACTAGCAGGACAATGCAAAGCCAAAGTACCATTACTTGAAGCAAGCACAACAATACCTCGGCAGCTGCTAGTGTTTAAAGAAGCAGTGTCAAGTAAAGTATCAGGTCGTGTCAAAAGTTAGTTTTGTAAAAATCATCATTGTAAATTGTAAAAGAGTCATTATTGTAAAAGGGTCAATCTGCCTAGAGTTGGAGAGGCATTGTTGGGAGGTATAAGTGTCATTGTTGGATAATGTTATGGTTGGGTTGTAGGTCATAGTGTGATTGGGTGATTGGTCTAGTTCAATAAAATCATTGCGAATCATATTGTATCGTGGATCATTGTCCCTGGTACGGGAGTCCACACTCTTGTCTTATTTCTGATCATTATAGGGTGGCAGGGAGGTGCTTAGGGTGGCAGGGAGGTGCTAGGTTGGTGCATGAAGTCACCTACAGGTTAGAGCCTATAAACACTTCAAGGTGGTAGGTTGGTCTAGGATGTCGGGGCATCCATTCAGTTGACTACTGAAGAAACCAGGGCGTTGGGGTGTCCTTTCAGTTGGAGTTGGAGAAGAATGATTTTCTCGAATTCTAGGAAGTTGTACCTTTCATTTCAGTTGGGGCTGAAGTTCAAAGAATTTATTAGAAAAGCGTTCGGTGGTTTTTGACCCGGAGGGGGTTTTCCACCTAAAATTCGTGTGCCTATTGTGTTCAATTGTTTACTGTTGTTACTGGATAAACATCAAGAATAATTGAATATTAACTAATGCTCTGAAAAGATTTAAAAAGTGCTAATTGATAAGAAACACTGATTCACCCCCCCCCCCCCTCAGTATTTCCAACATTATAGCACTTTACCATTCACCATGTTATGACTCAGCGATTTTCGAGTGTATCTCAGAGCACCCACAAGATGTCTGAATCTAGATCAGCAACTTCTCCATTTTATCAGACCTCTAAGGAATAAATCAACTCCCTCTGAATATTGGAAAAGAAACCTTGCCCATCGTGTCATCTGCAACCAGTTATTGGTTCTTATGACCTTTGACATGGACAACCTTCTTGAAATAATCATTAGGCAAGAGGATTTATCAATCTATTCGACCATTTCTGCATGACGAGGAGCTGACACATAGCTTTTCCCAGTTTTCTAAAATACTTTTACTTCCTTTGATCCTCCTATAAGAGATTTCGATGATATGGTTGAAAAGGTTGGAGGAAGTCTGTCATCAGCTACTGCTCAGGCTCAATCACATCAGCATAGAGAAAAAGGACAAGAGTACTGCAACCATCTCCTTTTCTTGGTCAAGCCTATCTATTTCCAAGGAGATAAAAATAATTGTGATGGCTCGTACAGTAGCTGTTGAAGCCACGTCGACAGTAGAAAATATTTCTTAATTGTTCCAACCTTTTGCTTTGCATTCCTCCAGAGACCTGGGTAGAGATTTACCCACCAGATGGTAAGATTCTATCAGTGACCAAAATGCACATCCCCATCTATGAATAGTAATTTTTTTTTGCCATCACATCTGCTTCTGGACTTCATGGTCGAAGGCCTATAATGGGATTCCAAGTTCTTGTAACTGTTCTTCAAGAATGAAGACCCCTGAGGTACTTCACCCCTTATCCAAGATGCCAAAGTCGAAGGTACTGCAATAGCTAGTGCATATAAGAACTAAGTATATAGGTGCATACATACTGTCAACAATCCTCTATTTAACTCAACGGAGTTCTAGCTGATTGATGGAACATATTGAATCATAGAGATTGATGAACAAAATTCAGTCATGGTAGAACTTAAATATGCCGACCAACTATAATTGTTTATATTGTGAGAATACTGAGGTGTCAAGCTAGTTTACTTCCGATAATACTTTCCAGGTTATGGATACTATTATTTAGGAATGTGTTGCATTTGCAACTATGATTTTGCTCTGAACAACTTGAGGTGACAAACTGGAGATTTTCTTGGAACATTTTCAACTGTGATCACAATTGGGCTACGAGACACATTTGTCCTGCAGAAATTGATTCACTACAATAGCATGATCTACATGTTGAAGCTATAATTTAAAGTTAGTCCATTGTCCAACATTTCACCATAGTGTGTCAGTATGCTCAGGATCATATAATTTTGATCTCTTCTGTACTTAGGAATATTAAATGAAGAGTTGCAAAGTTGATTTCAGATTTGTTTCTTCTATTAAGGCCATAGCTTATATGCCAGGAAGCTTTAATCACATTATACCACAATGAAGTTTGCTCAGGATTCAGACAGAAGCAATATATCAAAGGTAGCTCCATCTTGACTGACCAGATAGCTACACAACTTTAGGCTCATTGTGACACAGCCTTGATGTGATCACAACAGTCTCAGGACCAAAAATTCTCAGACTTCAATTTCAAATACGTACCTTGTGATGCATGCTTCAAAGATAAACATGGACCAGGATTTGTGGATCGAATAGAGAAAATTCCCCAACAATGAACAACAGTTATCCAGGCCCTACTTTGATAGGGAGTCTGAAGATTCACGTTGTTTCTGACTCCTTTACAACATCGACTGCTTCATAAGGGCTAGTCCCAAAATTCTTCTTCTTCTTCTGTAGGTTTCCATCAATTGTACAGCTGAGATGCAAAGTACAAGATACAGATATCAAAAACTTGTTCACAACTTTGTTTGTGAACAAGTTTCATCATCAATACTATCATCAATGCTTGCTATTAGGACTGCAACATACAAATACCATTACTGCTTTAGGACTGTAACGATGCCATACTACCATGAAACTAATACTGATATAGTGTCAAGATTAATACAACTTATACATAATGTTGTACTGTGTGAGGTCATGAGCATAAATAATACTGTGCCTTGAGAGACCATTATGTTGAACTGTGGCGTGATCATAAAAACCGAGTTGTGCATAAGAGAGATGCCATATAATTTTTTAACAGAGATGAACTGTGATCCCGATGATGCCACACATATTGTATTATAGTGAGATCATATGCATAGAATCCTGTAGGACTATCTGATACCACTGTTTGAAACCATGAATACAGAGACTGTTGTGCGAGATCATGTGGATCTATCAATGTTGAGACCCATCTATACAAAGACTCATCTATATAGAGAGACTCAAGTGATGATAAAAGAGCGTGACCATACATAATATGCTGAGCGTGAGAACCTTATCAATGACGAATCCAAATACCGCGGGAGTGTCATCATCCAACATAGATTTATGACTGTGATGAAGCCATAACAGATATATCATAGTCAAGTGAAGGTAAGATCCTGGGACCTGTGTAGTTAATGCTCTATGCCATGCCAAATTAATAGATTTTTCCATGTGAAGATAAGCCCCTGTGCCAAGCCATGCAAATTCAGTCTCTATGCTAACCAAGCGAGGATGCCATAGATCATAAGCGAAATTTGTCTTAGAACATAAGCAAAATCTGCCTCATAACAGTACCATACGAGCCTCAGAAAATCCGTCATCCAAAATTATATGACTGATCTTGACAAGGAAGGAGTCCACACAGAATTATCAACAAACCTTTCAGTGATTGACCTTACTCTCGCTTGGGCTTGACCTCTCCTGGCTCTGATACCATGTTAAGTTTAGGATAACATAATCTTGCTTAGGTCAGATACTTCATTAAACCATTTTCCAATTAATCCATTAGCAACCATATTAATCATAATCATATAACAGTCACTGAAGCAGGGTTGCGGGGGAGCGCCTCCCCCCCCCCTCGGCACCCCCGTTGACCCCACTCCCAAAACACACTCCGAGCGGGATCGTTTTGGGAGCGCATCAGGAGCTGAGGGGAGCATTTTCAAGAGCGCGCTCCCTAAACAGAAAAAACGCTCCCTGCCTTTTCGAGAGATTTTAGCATTTGCTCCTTAAAAAAAACACTCCGGAAGAGAATATTTTAAAGAGGGAGCATTTGAGTAGCGTTCGCTCCTAAGCGCTCCTATCTGCAAAAACGCTCCCGTCCGGGGGAGCATTTGACGCCGACGGCCGGCCATGCGCGGAGAAGGGGAATGAGGCCGATTTTTCTGAAGGGAAAGAACGAGGGGGTTGGAAATAAAAAACCCTCCTCCCGATTACTATCATTCTCATTTCAAGAGAGAGCAAGAGAGAAAGAGTGAGCAAGAGAGGAGAAGAGAAAGAGCAAGAGAGGAGAGGAGAGGAAAGAGCAAGGGAAAGGAGAGGTTGGAGAGGATATTAGAGGTTGGGATCGAAGGACAAAGAGGTAGGAGAGTCTAATATAGATTTTTTTTCTATGTTGCATTTTTAATTTGTTCAAAAATGAAAAATTGAATTTTTTTTTTCTATGTTGCATTTTAATTTGTTGAAAAATGAAAAAATGAATTTTTTTTCTATGTTGTATTTTAATTTGTTGAAAAATGAAAAATTGAATTTTTTTTTCTATGTTGCATTTTTTCCTATTCCCATTTGGCATTTCCTCCATTTTTTTGTAGGCTAAAAACTTGAGAGTTTGAAACAACATGGCTATATGGCTTGGCATTTTCCTCTTGTTGGTTCCGTTTTTTGTTATTATGGTGTTGGAGAGTAGAAGAAAGAGGCCTATTCTAGAAGAGGAGGATGAAGAAGTGGGCTATAGTGGATTTGATGAAAATCCTGAAGAGGATTACCATGGTGAGGAGAAAGGGGAGAGTGGAGATAATGAGACCACAGTGACACCAACTAAAATTGATCAAACACCATTGTGGAAATATGTTACTAGGCTTGAAGCAGGGAAAGGGGGTGGAACAACTAAATTTTTTTTCCCCCATTGCAATACACAATACACAGGTTCATACACCCGCGCCAGAAGGCACCTTTGTGGGAAAAGGCCATGGGATGGAGATAAAAATGTAGGAATCAAATCTTGTGTAAGTGTGTCAACAACAGATAGAGCCAAATACATAAGGGGAGAGGCGGAAGCCCAATACAAATCTAAAAGATCTAAGGGTTTCATTAAATCTCATGCACCATCACATCATGCACAAAGAAGCCCATCAACTTCTACCCGTGGCAGTGGATATGGAGGCACACTTGGCACAGGAGCAAACATCTCTTTAAGGCGTAGAATGAAGGGTCTAGGAATGATGTGGATTCAAAAAAATTCCGGTTTCTCTATGCCTGTGGGGTACCATTCAATGTTCTTCGCTCACCTTATTGGCATGAAATGGTTTCTGCCATTAATGATGCCCCCAAAGAATACAAGGGCCTTGGGTATGACAAGGCTAGAACCGTGGGACTTGATCATGAAAAAGAAAAAATAACTCATTCTTTGAGTAGAATGACAAGTTCTTGGAATGAGCATGGGGTGTCCATTGTATCTGATGGATGGAAAAATGTAAAAGGCAAGCCATTGATAAGTGTTCTTGTTGTGTCTTTTAGTGGTGCAATATTCCTTTCATCATATGATTATTCAGATAAGTTCAAGATCAACATCAACATTGCAGAACCATTACTTGACACAATTGAACGTATTGGGCCATACAATGTCGTCCAAGTCATCACTGATAATGCTGCTAATTGTAAGGCGGCAGGAGGAATTATTGAGGATAAATACACCAACATATTTTGATTTGGGTGTTTAATTCACACAATGAACCTTTTGATGCATGATATAATTAAAAACAAACAACTTTAATATAGATGGCTTGGTGATTTGTACAAGAGAGGCAAAAAAATGATAATATTTATTACAAATCATAGCAATACCCATGGGATTTTTCGCAGTCACTCAATATTGGAGTTGTTGAAGATTGCAAAGACTAGATTTGCTAGCCATTACCTCACCTTCAGGCGCCTTTTGAAGGTAAGAGACATTGGCAGCCATGGTATCAAGTCCACATTAGCAGGTATTAAAGGACAAGGCAACAACATAAATTGACAAGCAAGGTTTTGAACAAGTGGAGGAGACCACTCTTGATCCTTTGTTTTGGGCACGTGTGAGGGAAATTTTGAATTTCACCAAGCCCATTTATAGCATGATTCGCTTTGCAGATACAGATAAACCAGTGATTGGGGAGGTGTATGAGCAGATGGACAATATGTTAGGGCAAATAAAAGATGTTAAGGAAAATGATCCCAACTTGTATTCAAAGATTCACAACTGTGTGTGTGCACGGTGGAATAAACTTAATGTTCCACTACATACCTTGGCATATATCCTTATGCAAAAATACTACTCTCCATCTTGGTTGGGCCAACCTGCACCTGGGGTGCGTTAGGATCAAACCTCATACAGATCCAAAGGTACAAGAGAGATATATGAAAGCATTAGACAAGTTGGTCCCTAACAAGGAGGAGTGTGCTAATCTATGCCTTGAATTAGGCAGATACTTCAGTTGCACTGGTTTGTTTGGTTCTTTGCATGCAATGGAAGATAGAGACAGATTTGATGCTCTCACAATGGTGGGAAGCATATGGCGGCATGGGAATTTTGCCACAATTGGCAAAACAAGTTCTCTCACAGGTTGTAAATACTTCTTCTGCAGAGAGGTGTTGGAGCACCTACCGCTTCATCCATAATGTGAGAAGAAACAGACTCTAAAAACCGAGCAGAAAGCTTGGTTTATGTGCACTACAACTTGAGGTTTTTGAGTCATTATTGTGATCAGGATTATGAGGATCTATAACATAAAGTTTGGGACAACAACCCAGAGGAAAATAATTTGGAGGACGACACTATACGTCTAGAGGAATTGGAAGCAAAACTATTGAGAGATGAGTATGAAGCAACAACAGTGATGCCATTGCTACACCCACCATCTAGTACCAGTGCCAGTGCCAGTGTTCGAGTTCCAACTATTGTTCCTTTGCTGATGCAGCCTCCACCTACATCCTCACATGGAGGGCATGTGCCTTCTAGTTATGGTCGTGGTAATATGCGGGAGGAGATTTCTAGAAGACCACCATTACCACGAGCTGCTCCAAAATTAGACATTTCTCGTGGCAAGAGGCCAAGCAATAGATAAAATAGATTTACAGTTTATTAGTCTTTTCTATTTCCTAGTAGTTTTTAACTTTTTATAATTGTTGAAACTTGACTCTTTCATATTTATTATGATATTTTTTGTAAGCAATATATGACAATTTAAGTCTGAAGTTGGCAGTTATAAGTTTATAATTCATTATGAATTATGAATATGATGCTTCATGAAAGTTGAAAGTTGTTTCATTTCGTTTCATTTTATAACATTTCATTTCATGTTAAATATTCTTTGTTGTAATGGTTACACTTAGCTTACAAGTACAACTATGCTGATCAATGAATCAATGATGATAAATGTTATATATTGAATTTTGAAATCTTGAAACTTTAAGATTGATGAATCATGAGATTCAAGAGTCAATATGTTGTATGTTTCTAACTTGTGGACATGGTTGATGAAGATTATAACTTCTAGATGATTGATGTTATATGGTTCAATCTATGTTTTTATGTTTTTTTATGTCTAATTCATCATTCTACATGCTTTTGTTGACATATATGCATCAATATATATATATATATATATATATATATATATATATTATAAAAAAAGTGCTCCCCGAAACGCTCTCAGACCGAGAGCTTTTGAAATGGCGCTCCCGCTCCCACTCCCAAGTAACCTTGCACTGAAGAAAGAACATGAATGAATGCAAAAGATAAGCCAAGACAAGAGAACCCCAAAACGGGGAAAACCCTTGATCAAATTTTCTTATTATTAATATCAAAAGTTCAGTAGAAAGAGAGAGTACAATAACTTAAAGTCAACATGACTGCCAATTTTGTAAATCCAATATTGTTGCGCTAAACAAGTAGATTGCCCAAATTTAGTTTTGGCATGTTCTTTTAGGCACCTTCCTAAAGCGAGGTCTGGATAGGGATACCTTTCTGTCCTTGGGTTTTGTGCAACTTTGAGCTCTAGTTAGGGCACACCAGCATCCCTAACTACTGCTCCAAAAAATGTGGTTCCTTCCAAACTGGCTTCCCCTCTTCGTTGTCCCGCCTATACCTTGGGATCCTCTTCAATGCATCCTACAGCGTGTTGTCATGCTACAACAAGAGGTTCGAGCCTGATTGCAAACGGAAATCATCCTCCATTGACCTGCGTTGATCTCTGTGTGGCTGCGGCTAGGATAGTAGGCCTTCATTAGGTCTCTCTGCCCTCCAAACAAGGTCTCACTCATTTATGTAATACATGGAATCCCTCCAGCCCAGAACAGAAGACAAATACATTACTAATTTTCCACAGAACCAACTTTACTCACCTCTGAATTGTACGGCCTCCTCAACATAATAACCTGCAACGAAAATCGTCTCAAGAGATGCCAAAAGACCCTTCTTCCTGCCTTCGCCCTGCTGCCTCAGTCCTACACATATTTCAAAAGGATATATCTTGATGTGATTACTTCTTGGATGATCCAAATGAGGATGGAGGATGCCTATATATATATGACAATTTCTCCTTATGGAGGTGAAGTCGACCTTGACACTTGGAGGCAAATTTGAATTTCAACTTTTCAATTTTCACGCCTTAATAAGGTCATGTCTTGTAGAATTTATTTTAAATAAATAAATATTTTTCCTTATCCAAATTGAGTGATCATTAAGTCGATTTTGGTCCTCTCGAAAAGAAGAGTTCAACGCAATAATCATATCCAATAGATGAGTTATCCAATGGTGGAATTTGTCCCTAGTTGCCAAATTTAACACTTACAGACTCAACAGGAAGAGGAAAAAGTCCCCAACAAGGCCAAGCACAAACTCGAATACCTTCCCACAACATTGGTAATCGTAATTAGGATCATTTGCTTCTCGAGATATTCTACTTTGAAATGTCCAAGAAAGGCTCACTGAAAGGGCCTTTTTCCTCTCACTAAGGGTCAATCTCACTCAGCCCAAGGTAAATGGTCAATCTCGATGAAAGTAAAGGGTATACCTTGGGCTGAGTGAGATTGACCCTTAGTGAGAGGAAAGAAGGCCCTTGCAGTGAGCCTTTCCTGGACCTTTTAAAGTAGAATATCTCGAGAAGCAAATGATCCTAATTCTGATTCCGAATGTTGTGGGAAGGTATTAGAGTCTGTTCTTGGCCTTGTTAGGGACCTTTTCTGCTTCTGATTGAGTCTATAAGTTTGGGTTCAGGGAGTTCCAACTTCCCATCTAGGTGTGTTCTTTCCTATCCCGAGGGTGATCTGGCAGGTCGGGGTGTTCGCCTAGTGAGTGTATATACTTATTACCTCTTATCCTTTGTTCAAACTGTCACAATTTCCTTTCATACGGAAATCTTAAATAGACACCTATATTAAAAGCAATTCTATCAATAGAAATTGATTATGTCAAGTTTCAAATTGTCAAACCAGGAGGTAACTCCTCAAATCAGAATGTTTATTGAATGAAGAATGAACATGTATTTATACATGGAGGTGAGGCTATTGGGATTCATCTCCCAATGACTCTTGGCCTTCCTTATTTCCTAATATAATTTATTATACAATATTACATATGCACACCCAACCCATAGGATTAGGTGTCAACATTCCCCCCTTTAATCCGAAGGGATGTTGGTGAGCCCAAGCATCGATCTAAACTTTTCAAACTTTTCTCTTCCAAGTGCTTTGGTGAAGATGTCAGCAGTTTGCTCATTTGTGGAACAATGATGTAGATGGATGGTTTTGGCCTGAACATGATGTCGAATTAGATGGTACTTTGTATTGATGTGCTTTGTTCGATCATGGAACTTTAGGTTCTTGGCCAACTTTATTGCAGAAGTGTTGTCGATCATGAGTGGAGTGGAATACATTTGTTTCATCTGCAAATATTCCAGGATTTTCCGGAGCCACACAATTTCTTTTGTTGCTTCAGCTGCTGCCACATATTCTGCCTCGGTCGTGGAATCTGCTGGAACTGACTGTTTGCGTGATCTCCATGAGACGGCTCCTGATCCAAGACTCATGGTGTAACCTGTAGTAGACACCCCTGTTTCTTTGTCGCCATCAAAGTCTGAATCAGAGTATCCGATCAAGCTAAAGTCGCCTACCTGTGTATATTTGAGTCCAAAGTCTTGAGTCCCCTTCAAGTACCTTAACACTCTTTTTGCAGCAGACCAATGTACTTCACAAGGTTTTTGCATGAACCTTGAGAGGATTCCAACAGCAAATGAAATGTCAGGTCTGGTGGTGGTCAGGTAGATAAGACTTCCTACAAGCTATCTATACTTAGTTGCATCCTCAAATTCCTTCCCTTCAATAGATGTGAGCTTCAAGTTTTGTTCCATTGGAGTGGTTAAGGGATTACATTCATCCATGCCAAACTTGTTCAAGAGATCTCTAATGTACTTCTTTTGAGAAAGAAATATATATTTAGGATGTTGAATTACTTCAATACCCAGATAGTAATGAACATGACCCAAATCAGTCATTTCAAAACCTTTCTTCAATTCTTTCTTTATGGATGCAATATAGATCTCATTGTTCCCTGTTATCAAAAGATCATCTACATATACCACAAGATATACAACTGTTTTTCCAACTTTCTTAACAAACAAAGTTGCATCATCAAGATCGAAATGTTTGAAGTCAAGTTTCAGAAGATTCTTGGTTAATTTCTCATACCAGGCTCGTGGTGCTTGCTTGAGGCCATACAAGGATTTTATAAGCTTGCAAACTTTGTGTTCTTGACCCTTTACAACAAATCCTTCTGGCTGGGACATATAAACATTCTCCTTTAGATCTCCATTCAAAAAGGTTGTTTTTACATCCATCTGATGGACTTTCCATCCATTCTGAGCTGCTAGGGCAAAGAGAGTCTGGATGGTGGTCCATTTTGCTGTGGGAGCAAAAGTTTCTTCATAATCGATTCCTTCTTTTTGTGCAAAACATTTTGCCACAAGCCTGGCCTTGTGCTTGTCAAGTGAGCCATCTGCTTTATACTTGTTCTTGTAGACCCACTTACAGCCAACTGGTTTCGTCTCAGAGTATGATCAACCATTAAGTGCCATTCTATTTTATGTGACTAGCATCTTCTGAAAGACGTTTAATGGATTTCATCATATGGCTGCCCACTGTTTTCATTCACATCCATAAACTCAATTGGCTGGGGCTGAGGTTAACATCCATATCAATGTGAGAATCCGACCACTTACACCACTAATGAGAGTGAGTGGGAACTTCTGTTCTCAGTTTTGGAATCCTCACTGTGGATTAACATTCTCCATGTATTCTGTCAGTCCTTCCGGAGACCTTTATGAGATGGCCCAGGCTGGTCATTTGACTGAGTTGGGATTGATTCAAGATTCAATCTCCCAATTCTGTCAATCACATCATTCAATGTGTCATCCATGGTTGTTTCTTCATGTGGGGGAGAGAGTGCTTCAAGACATGATTCCACAGTTTGATTCAATATCGGAATCCCCCCTTCAAGATGTGGAATCTCATTATCAAATTCTATCCAGGCGATCAAGTTGCCGCTCAACAACCTTGTCACTCTTGGAAGATTCAAGGAATATGACATCTCTTGCTATCACAAACTTCTTATTTGCTTCATCGTAGAGACGATATCCTTTGGAGTTATTGGAGTACCCCAAGAAGATACATTTTCGACTTCTAGCACCAAGTTTGTTCCTTTGACCCTTGGGTATCAAGGCATAACAGGTGGACCCAAAGACCCTGAAATGCTTTACCAAAGGAATGTGGCCATGCCACATTTCAAAAGGGGTTTTGTTTCTAATTGAACTTGAAGGACACCTATTCTTTATGTAAATAGCACATAGAACTGCATCAGCCCAAAACATCAATTTCACATTCTTGAAAAATAACATGGAGCGAACCATATTTAAGATAGTTCTGTTCATTCTTTCAGCTACACCGTTCTGTTGTGGATTATATGGCACAGTTGTTTGATGTTTGATTCCATGTTGATGAAGATAATTTTCAAATTCGTTTGAAGTGTATTCTTTTCCATTATCATTACGTAGAGAGCCAATATGTGTTTGTGCGTCATTTTCAATCCATGCATGAAAATTCTTGAAAGTTTGAAAAGCATCAGACTTATTCTTCAGTAAGTAAATCCAACACATTCTGGTGTAGTCATCAATAAATGTCATCATGTATTTGTTTCCATTTACAGAAGCAATAGGCATAGGGCCACATAAATCTGAATGAACAAGTTCAAGTTTCCTATGTGCTCTTGAGTGTGAATCATGAAATGGCTGTTTGCTATGATTTCCTAGAATACAAGCATCACATTCCTTAGGTTTTCTAGGAATTGTAGGCAATCCATCAACACCATTTTTCTTCAACAAACGAAGGCTGTCATAGTTTAAGTGTCCAAATCTAGCATGCCATAAAAGACTTGATGGGAATGTACCTTCATCATGATGTGAAATGAATGCAAAGTTTTGAGCATGAGCAGATGAACCTTTCAGCTTCAAGAGTCTCCCTTCTTCTATTCCCTCCATGACAAGTGAGTGATCTGATGCTTTTCTGACCTCTGCCTTGCCATCAAACAAGTGAATTGAGTGTCCTTGCTGCTGGATTTCGACCAGGGACAACAAGTTTCTCTTCAACTCTGGGAGGTATAGAACCTCATGTAGGATATGATCAGGAAGACCAGGCAGTTTAAGCCTGACTGTGCCAAGCCCTAATGGCTTGAGTTTGGATTTATCTGCGAAATATACTGCTCCATCAACTTTGTCAGTGAATTCTTCAAAAAAATATTTTCTAAATGTCATGTGACATGTTGCTCCTGAATCTAGCAACCAATCATCTCTCCATGAAGTAAATGAAACATCAAATAAGTTTTCAGTTACTCTATTGTTACAATGTGCTAGAACATAATGAGCGGATCCAGGTGCTTTACCTTTGTCTTGATTTCTTTGCTGCTCAATTTTATCCCAAGGTGTGTCAGATTCTCTGCCCCCCTTTTCTCTGAAGTTTCTTCTTCCTCTTCTTCTTCTGCCACCTCTTCCTCTGGATGAATCTGGAGCATGACTCTTTTCTTTATGTGCCAAGTATGCAGCCTCTTTAGAAGATGAAGGGACTGTCATCTTCTTTTGAAGGAGGAGAAAAAAAAACTTTGCTGGAAAATATACTCAATTTAGAAGGACAAAAACTCTGCTAAAAAACACTGAATTCTGCACCAAAAAAATATATATTTTTTGTGTTTGAAGAAAAATTGTATTGAAGGTATGGTGGGGGGGGGGGCTTTTGAATAATGGACAGAAGTTATGAAGGGCGGTATTGAATATGGGAGGGGGCGGTAATTTGATAGTGGAGTGGTTTTATGGTAAAAAAAAATTGAATGATATTAAAAAATGGAAGGGGCGGTATATGGTGAAAGGGAGCGATAATGAATAATGGAGAACTTTATGGAAGGGCGGTATCAATAATCGATGTATGGAAGGGCGGTAATATGGTGGTGGCTCTGTATTAAAAAATGGACAGTGTGTTAGAAATGGTATTGAACGATAATGGTGGGCGGTATTATATGCAGCGTGGAGGCGGACAGAATATGAACAGGCGGACAGCGTGTATTATAAAATGGTATGACAGCGTATTACAATATATAATGGTATGACAGCGTATTAAACTTGAATGTATTGAACGATAATGGTGGTGGTGCTGTATTATTTGAAAAAAAACGTTGTATGGAGTAACGTGGGCGGAGAGGGCTCGTGTTAAATGAACAGAGGGCGTATGACAAAGCTGTATTATATGGGTAGCGTATTATGAATAGAGGGCGTGGTTATGACAGTCGGTGTAATGGGAGAGCCGACTTATATCACTGTGAAGAGGGAGAGCTGCGTTGTATCATTGTGAAATGGGAGAGCCGACTGTGAAATGTGGAGGCGATATGCGTGGGAGTAGTAGTGTATGAAGCCCGCGATAGGTAGCGCAGGTAGGGAGGGGAGGTGGACGATGTAAGGTGAAGGGACGATTTGCAGAGTGGAGTGGGGCGTAGTGAGCGTTGGGTAGGTGAGTGCAGATGCATGGGCGTTGGGGAAGAGGGGAGACGGGTAGTAGGAGCGAAGGGGTGGGGGAATGAGTAGAGTGAGAGGAGCTCGAGCGAGCGAAGGCGGGTAGAGCGAAAGGGAGGGCGAAAGGACGCAGGGTTGTGAGAGGAAGGGAGCGTTGGAGAGAGGGAGGCCGAGAGGCCGTTACAAATTTTGAATGGCAGAATTTAATAACTACTGCAGAATTTGCAGGTGTGTGCAGGGGCTGCTGGAGCTGCAAATTGCAGAATTTCAAGGACTGCAAATTGCAGAATCTTCAGGAGCTGCAAAAATAGAACTGGGCAAAGATTAAAAAAAAATGCAGAATTACAGTACAGCAATTTAATAGGAGCAGCAAAAACTATTATTAAAAACTGACTGAGCAAAGGAATGAGGGAGTTACACCACAGGAAAAAATGAAAATAGTGGGACTGGCTCTGATACCATGTCAAACCAGGAGGTAACTCCTCAAATCAGAATGTTTATTGAATGAAGAATGAACATGTATTTATACATGGAGGTGAGGCTATTGGGATTCATCTCCCAATGACTCTTGGCCTTCCTTATTTCCTAATATTATTTATTATACAATATTACATATCCACACCCAACCCATAGGATTAGGTGTCAACAAAAATCTAGCCTTAATTCAAGAAAGCAAGAACATACACATAGAAGAGACATGAGTGTTTGCAGCCTTCACAATCTTTACACAGTGAGTACATATTAAGTATGTACACAATTAGCACAAGTGCTATGCAAAGCTTAAACACTTCGCTTGTAAATATAACTCATCCAAATAAGGAAAATAGGATGCGCATAAAACTAAATGCTAAAATGAAAGTGAAAAGCCATATGCATACAACTAACTATAAGTTCTCAATGTTAATCTCCACAATTAAAGCTACTTAAAACTTCACTAGTTGAACTTCAAACTTTACTTTAACTTCATCTCTTCCTATTGTTCATTTTTCTTGGCATGCTCGTCATCATTTTGGTTGACAATCTCCTTTTTATTACTAAACCTCCTACACTTTTTAACACAAGAGTCAATTTTGGGATCTGAGTATGCAGATTTTCAATATTGGAAATCATGTTTTGTCAATTTTTCTTCTAGAAAACATTGTATGACATGTATGAAGAAAAAATGACAAAACACAATTTTGGGATCCTCATCCTTTTCTACCATCAATTTTCTTTTATGTTTGTTCATGTCTTTCTTAATTCTTACCATTTATCTTCTTTTTGACTTGTCATGGTTTCTTTTTGTAAGGCAGAGCTTAGAAAGACACCTATAATCAAAGCAATTCTTTCAACAAAAATGGAGTATGTCATAATTCAATCCTACCTCAATTTCATTCCTATTGCCTATCTCTTGAATCCATCCTTTTACTAAATTTAGTGTTATGCAAAATCACATGGAGGTTGTTGTTATCCTTAACCATTCAATGTGCAAAGCCTTAGTTGGAGAACATCCCTAGTCGTGCAATGTGCAAAGCCTTAGTTTGAAACCATCCTTAACCATTCGATGTGCAAAGCCATCCCTAAACCATTCAATGTGCGAAGGCTTAGTTTGTAGATCCACAATATTATCCTTCTTGACCACTTAATGTCCATCTTTAGCGAGTAGTTGTAAGACCTCATCCCTTGTAACAATTGAAAATACAAAATTTTAGCAAGTAGATTGACTATCTTTCTTAGAGTTTTCTCATTCTGAAGTTAGATGTTAGCTATAAAATTCAACTCATATTGGAACCCTAATAGATTCCTTGTCACTGCATCAAAAGCAAGCAATTCTTTTAAGTATCAAGGTGCTTTCCTAAAGTAACTGGGACTCCATATTTTCAAATGGAAGAAGAGAAAGAGGACAAAACTATTCGCTAGGGGTGTTGCAGCTATGTCAATGCTCTGTAACTGGTTTTTGCATCGTATGCCTTTATGCAGTTGATACATCAACGAGTTCTGCAATCTACTCCTTAGAAGCAATCTAATGGATACCAGGAACTATTATTGCAGTGTTTTGGAGCTTCCCAAAATTCTTTTTTTAGTCACTTAACCACCTGCTTACTCTGTGTTCTTGCAAAATTGTTAAAATTGGACAACTAGGTCCAAACTCCATGTTGTAATGCTCAGATGAAGATACCGATATTTTTATTGGGTTCCTCTTTCGGAGAGGTGTAAGATCGATATAAAATTGATCTTAATCCGATGAGCAGAACATTTATTTTGAATTTATTATTTATAATAAATTATATGTGCAGGTCGGCCTTAAGGTTTTACACCCCCAGCAGATGTGTCACACACCTCAATGATGGATATAAATACAGTCAACATTGGAGAGCATTTCACTTACTCATCACATCTCTTCTCCACTTCTGATTTAGGACGAGCTCCTTGGAGACAATTTCGATACACACGTGGGAAGAAGGATGAATTACTGCAGCCAGGAAGAAGGATGAATTTTACTGCAGCTAGGGTTTCCACGCAAGTTTGACCAGCGTTGAATTTGGTCAATGCATGGTCCAAAGAGGCTGACTACAGCTTATGAACAATTGCTAACTTGCCTGAGTGATAAAAAACAAAGGTGTAAGAAACAATTCCCTCTCTGGACTGTTGAGAAATTTAAGGCGTCAAGTATTAGGTGATTTCTCTTCTTATGATAACTGCTTGTGAAGGCTTTTTACTTTCTTAGATTAGGATATTCTCTTTCTTAGATTATTAGTGTTCTTCATCAAACAGCTACCAATGCATAAACCATAAAAACAAGAGACACAGAATATAGGCGATCATCCAGGGCCAAAACCTCTCCCACTTGAGAGGAAAACCCGAACAAATTCTTCTTCTTATAGAGACTTTAGTTGACGAATACCAAAACCAAGACCCTTGACCTAATTGCCACTCCAAGACCAAGACACAAGTTCCCTTGATGAGATCCTTAGTCAACAATAGTCAATCTTCTGCTCCTTCCTTCTTCTCGGCTCCTCTTCAACTTCGGCTTCCTTCTGCTTCAAATTTTCAGCCTCCCTGAATTATGTCAGCAATCCTTAGCCCTAATTCAGAAACCATAACTTATGCATAAGACCTTTTCTTATACCTTGATTTCCTTTTCTTGTCTCAACCTCCCTTTTGACTTGTACTTATTCCAATTCAGTTACCTTGGATGACTGTAACCTTTTCGGCCTTACTGCAGCAGATGATCTCCTTCTTCTTTGCACGTGTGACAGCAAAACCACCCTAAAACAGACCCAAAAATGAAGCTAAAAACTTCACTCTACTTCCTTCTCCCTTTGCTGATGATTAGGCTTCCTTCTAAGTGATCCTCGCACTTCTAGATTTCAGAATTGTTTGACCGAATTCTCTACTCCAAATGAAATCCGAACTGCCCTATTTATAGCTGTTTCCCAGTCAATTAAGCCGACTTGAGTGAGGGTGAGCCAACATGTCTATTGGAGGAGATCATTTATTCCATCTTGAAGCCGACTTGCTAGGAGATGTTTGTGCTTGTCTTGGAGGGTCTTTTGACTCTTTTAATGAGGACTTATACAAATATGTAACATGCCCAAGAAGGGTCTTAAAGGCTCACAATTGGAGCCATTACTAAAAATAAAATTCCTTGCTCATGAAACCCATGAGACAAGCATTACAATAATTTTATTTTTCTTCTTTACATCGATTACATAAAAATCACAATTACACATGTCATTATGAAGGCCGAATCTAGTTACACTTTTCGACAAGTGATATCCTGAACCATTTTCGAAAGTGATAGGATCACTGTTCTGAAAGGCTATTTGTGTATTTGATCTAACTCATACCTGATATAATTTTTCCATCTCATAGCATAAAACCCCGGCTTTCATTGAACCCTATGAAATCTTGTCAATAAGTGAACACTAATGACCATATTGTATTCTCCATTCAAACGATTAGCCATATTGATTAACAAGAAAGTCATGGAGGCAAAGCATGCTTAGGAAATCTAAGTACATTACAAGAATTGTTCAAAACATGGGCACTCTTCCACCTGATTGTAGCTACTACGTATAAACATCGATCTCCAAGTAAAATTCGGTTTATTTATCTTTGCAGAAACTTATACAGAAAACAAGATGAAGTATGAGCATATGCGCAATAGCAAACAAAATGGCCTATATTTCAAAAAAGAGATTAAAAAACCAACCAAAAGCTAATAGGATACATGAGGGAATAAGTTTGACAAAAAGAATGGATATAGAGAAAAAATAACTATGAAGAAAAATGGGAAAAAACTGAGTTTGATTTTGAAAGCATTTATCTGAGCGGGAAATTATAGTCAATATAATATTATAATTCATGCCCGGACCACTTGTTTGACTACATTTTAACGACCATGGCAGTGGAATAATATAGTTACAACCTACATATATGAACAGAGCTCTAGTTCAATTTAAAATGTCAATCAACGATACCTGTATGGTCCATTAGACTCCACAAGTATCATGGATGTACCTCCTATCCAATGGGAATGCTAGCGCTAGAATGTCGAGGCTGAGAGTGTCTAAAATGAGATGAGCTGAGCCACTTTCATATATAAACATATCTGCTTGTCGTACTCCGAACATCTGCAATTTTTGTGCTTGAAATCTGGAAACATGAAGATGGTGATTGATGTCCATCTTCTACTGAATATCTATAAGGTTGACTCAAATACCCAAAGTCTGAAATTTTATTGTTTACTTCAAAAGATTAACAAGGTACTGGAATAATGTTTTAAGTGCCTTGCTGTTAATTTGGGGAAGAATTATTATGTTGCTAAAGGGAAACTTGGAGATGAACTCCTAGTTTAGGTTCCTCGCAGTAATCAAAGTAAAGCAACCAACCAAGCAATAAATGAAAGCCTGTATCTGGATCTATTTTAAAGATTCAAAACTAGCAAACAGAACACCTATAGAACCCTTGCTAGCCTGCATTTTGATGAGGAAAAATAGGAAACACAACCCTCTCTAGGATGTGTTACCCTTCCCGAATCTAGCATGCAATCCACTTTTGCAAATGATATGATCTATGTTAGGAAAGGCTATTTGTGTACCTTTTCTTGAGATATTTTATCTATCTCATATCTGATAGAATGTTTATCATCTCATAGCATAAAACCATGGCTTCTCTTAAACCATCTGAAAACTGGTCAATAAATAAAACCACTATAAATCGTAGCAAAAAGAACACCCATAGAACCCTTGCATGCCCTGATGAAATTTCACTGGATTCTTTAAGATAAGTATAAACTGTTAACTTATATTTTCTTCTTAAATCTGGAGCATCGTTGAGATTCACAATAAAACTTTAAATGTCCAACCAACCGTCAGTACGAAACTACATTAAAAAAATAATAATAGAATCTTGGAAGACCTTCGGAAATAATAATTAGAACGTTATTTTAGGCTTTTGACATAAAAATAAGGATATAATTATTAATTAGCCAAAATTTGTTCAGATGTAAAGTTTAAACTTTTGTTTCTCTATTGAAGCCACCAAATTAATCGGATTATGCATTTTATGCAAAGCACGAGAACAGTCACAAACATAGGGCACAAAAATCAAAGCAGATGTTCGACATAAGAAAAACGATACTTTTTAAAAGAAAAATGTCTATTAAAATGATAAAATTCTGCTTCAGCATCAGATCACAGCATTCAGATACCATATTGGTGGCCAAAACATTTCAGATGAGTACATTAAACCAGAACCCCAAATTAAATATTTATTTTGCAGAATAACTAATTGTTGGCTTAATTACTACAAAATTGCAACTTTGGCCTATTGCTCCCTTGTTATCCATCTTCTACCAAAAACGAACTGCTGTCACAAAAAATTATCATTTAAAAGAACCTTTAATTCAGATTGATGTGTTGTCAAAGAGGGAATCTAGTTTGTCAAACTCGTCGAGGTATAATCTGTAGACCCCTAATCTCCCTATTTGACTACTATTTGTCAGAGCATTACACCAAGGTGCATGTTTAAGTGCACAATACAAACCATAGGAGTTGTGAAGCACACGTACTGCCCATGACAGCGGGTGCAGTCAGAAGATAGTATCGAAAACAGGGATGAAACATTAAGTGAAAACTAGGTAACTTCTCGTAGTTGGGACAACAGAGACAAGTTAAACTTTATATGGCTGTTATGTGCAATTATAACAACAAATTTCCTAAGAAAAATAATTTTAAAATTTTCAATGTCCCAACAAAACATCTCGGGCAGTTTGATTGGCCATGGCCGTGATATGAAGTTTTATAAAATTTGCAATGTCCCAACAAAACATCTCCGAGAGGCACCTGGGCAGTTCGATTGGCCATGGCAGTGATATGAAGTTTTTATATGAAGTATGTGGTTCAATATTCAAATCTCCTAATTCGCCATGTAAATTATGCATAGATTACGTGTAATTCACTTAGAGATTAAAATAGTAGTGACCCAAAAAAATCATAGTGGTGATTATTAAAATCAACCCGTACTAGCCCAGCCCAACCCAACCAAACTGATTCCTTTAAATAAATAAATAAAATAGAACTGGTTACTTTAAAACATAAAAAATATGTCCGGAAGAGGGCGCACAATCACATATTTCCTTTTTATTTCCTTCTGCACTATAAGCATGGCATCATTTTTTAATGATAGGTTTTATTGAGCCTATTGATCAAGACATTCACACTACACAACGATTAAAATTTTAGTAGCAGACGATTGACCTAAATCTACTAGTCTCGGCCTAATCTACTAATCCAATAGGATCCCGCCATCAAGTCCCATGGCATGCTTCTCCTTTCACCCGACAGGATTCTGCAATCATAACCTGCATGCCAGTATGGCGTGCTTCTTTCTCTCTGGGCATTGCAGTTTCCCAAAGTTATAAAAGAAAAGTCTCTTCCTTGGCACTACTGTTTTCCAAAGCTATTCTCTGGGTACTGTTGTTTCCCCGAGCTTTCCCAAAATATAACAAAAGTATGAATGAACGAATATGGTTATACTCTCGGAACAAGCTCCTGTTAACGGACGTTACAGTGTAAACACACGTATTCTATCCACCTATTTGCCAGCTCCTGCGAAAAAGGATTTCCACTGAGAAGGCCCCTAACCTATACGGATGAGCTTTCAAATCCTTTCTTCCAACATATGAATTATTTGAGAAGAAATAGGAATCTTAAAGAAGATTAGATTTTCCATACACTGAAGCCAGAGCCAATATGTCATTGCTCATTTCGGGAGAGGTGTGGTTTGAATAGATGCATTCAATAGAATAATTAAAGCATAAGGGTGTGGTAGGTACCTATTTTCCTACCATTAGTGCCAAATTAGTGCCAAAGCCAATATGTCATTGCTTAATAGATCAATTAAAGAAAAAGGAGGCTATTAGTCAGGAAAGAAGAAACTGATAGGTATTGCTTTTATATGGAAGAGGAGTAAAGTTCAAAATTCTCTTTCCCGATATTAAATCGCCTTTGTACCAATACCACTACCAAAGCCAAGGGAGATGCAACTTGAATTGAGGCACTTAATAGATTAATTAAAGAAAAAGGAGATGTTGGCTACAGGGCTTTCTAATCAGGAAAAAAAAGCCATACCTCCTCGTGGTAAATCAGTAAAGGAAGCCATAAAAAGAGGAGAAAATTGATTTCCCCATGGTAAATTAGTAAAGGGTATTATTTTATATAAAAAATATACAATTTAAATTTTCCTACTTACAAATAATCAAAAGCCAAACTGCTAATTAAAATATTTAATTACTGCAAGACTGCTAATTTAAGAAAAAAAAGTTGTATCATACGAATGATGCCATTATAAAAGATATATATCATTCAAATGCCAAATAGAATAAGAACGATCTCATGCCTTAGGCAAAGATATATACTATACAGCAGGGAAAAATATTAAAAAGAACTAAAACCAGCTGTCCACGATCATATTAATAATAGCATGTTTTTACAAGATCATGTAGAAGTCAAATTAAAAGTAAAGTGTACATCAATGGTTACTTGGAATGGATTTAAGAGTTATTGGAGTGGATTTAAGTGTTAAGAGTATGTGTTTTTTTCTCTAAATTTATAGATTAAAACAAAATAAAAAATGTATAAATTAAAAAAAAAAAAACAAAAAACAAAATAAATTGTATATTTAGATCTTTTCATAGGTTGGATAAAATTAAATCACTCTGAAAGAAAAAAGCGAGAAAAGCCAAAATATGAGTTAAAAAAAAACAAAAAAATCTCAAATTTTGATATTTGACTTCATCATAACTTTAATTAAATTATTATTGTATTGGGATTTATAAGATATGTATTAGGCCGCTTTCATCAATCTGATGCTTAAGACCTGTACTGAGGGTTTTATAAACCTGGATTAAGCCAGTTTCATGACGGATGGAGTTCAAAAGAAAAAGTCAAAATCTTTCCATCACAGAAAAATATCGTATGGATTACCTCGCCGAATCTGAGAGGGTGTTCTTCCTCGGCTATCTTTTGTATTCCCGTAACGAAGACAAGCACACCACCACTGGGACCTGAAGGCTGGTAATCGACCGTGAGGAGGACGTGTTTGCACTGCTGGAAGGGAAATCCCGTGAGCTTTGCTCCAATGCTTGCCGGTCCCTTAGTGCTTCTCCCCATTGAAGGTCAACATAGAGGTAACATACAGCGTCACTAGATTGGCTCTGCTGGTATCGAATAGAGCCAATCTAGTGACGCTGTATGTAGAAACCTCTATGTTGACCTTTGCGAAGGTCTTTGCGTATGTAAAAACCTCTATGTTGACCTTTGCGAAGGTCTTTGCGTTTGTAGAACACTACGTACAGCGTCACTAGATTGGCTCTGATTGTATCGAATGTGTTGTAGTAGTGTTCTACAAACGCAAAGACCTTCGCCACTGTGTCCGGATCCATGGTTTTCGGCTCGGAAACCGTCTAGTGAGAGCTCGGAACTGGTGCCGATCGGACAGGAGACGGAGCAGAACCGGTTTTTTGGGACACTACGGTAAAATGGGGAATTAATAAACAACAAAACAAAACAACAGTTATAAATTTCATGAATTACACAACAAAAATTAATAAAAATTCATATAAATTCGAAAGTTTACATAACATAACATTACAACATCTCTTCCATACTCTCTACTCGGTGCAAAAATCTTAAGAGGAAATACATGCTCTTAATCACCAACCTATATCCATCTTCACTATGGATCTATCAAGCATCGAAAGGATCCATAGTTAAGATGGATTTAAATTGGCTTATATGTGTATATGAATATGTATATGGGTGTGTGTCTGTGTAGTGGGAAAACCTTCATATCTAAGTTGTCAAACCAACAGTGAGGACAACCATCACTCGCTATTATCTGCAAAAGCAGACCGACTCATTGTAACAGTCCCTGGTTAATTCTCCATTTAAATAAAATAAGACAGAGGTCATGGGACACTTATTCTAAGTTGAATGTTGGGCAAAACTTAGAGTGGGTATCACTTGTGATTAATTAATGGATATCGAAATTGGCAAAGGCAAAGTGGCAATAAATGACATTTATTTATGAAAATAAATTAATATAGGAGAAAATGAAGGTCAAGAGACACATATTTGCATGCAAGGGAAATTAGAGGAAAAATTAAGGAAAATGAAGAAAATAGAGGCCTCAATGATAAAAAGGCTTCAAAGAAACATTTGCTACTTTTTTTGACAATTTTGGGAAGGAGCTCTAGTTCATTTTCTCACACACTCTCATTCTCTCATACTCTTGCACACTTAGAGTATTCTTGGAGCACTTTAGCATGCATTTGGATTTGGAGAAAGAAGGTAAAAGAAAGCAGGGAGTGCAAGAAAACAATTGGATTTCTTTGCAAGGAACAAGTTACATGTGTGATTTCTTTGTTGATTGTTGGATGTATGGTATATGCACGTGATGTGTTGTCGTTGACATGGAGAGTTTCCTGGATTGAGAGTGGTTGCAATCTTGCCTTGCCATTTCCTAGATAGCCACGGTGTTGTGGGTTTTCCCACTTGGTTTTCCGATTAGTGTTCAGGTTCTTGATGGTTGTGGGTTGGAACAAACGCCCTAGAAGCCCTGGAATAACTTGGGTTGAGTTGCTAGTCCTAGAGCCTAAGCTGGGACAGACGCTTTGGAGGCCTTGGTGGGTTGAGTTAATAGTCCCTAGAGTTGAGTTGGACAAACACTTTGGAGCTCTAGAAGGATGTGGGTTGGGTTGCAAGTTCCTGGAGCCCTGGATTGCTTGGGTAGACACTAATGTGGTTGATGTTAGTGATTTCCATACTGTAGAGGTGGAATCATTTTGATTGAGGGTTGAGGTGGTTTGGCCTCTAAAAGCCCTGGTTGGTTTTGTCTTGGTTTATTCCATGAGATCCCACATTCATGCTTGGAATATGGCGTGGGGGTGATTGGCAGAAAGAGAGATTTGGTTCAGCCTAATCTATGGTATGGTGGTACAAGGAAGTCCCTGACTTGGTTGGTATTTTCATATATGAATAAGAGTTATCTTCCTACTGTGATTTATGAATACTTGTAGTGATTATGTATATGATATTATGGTGGATTTGTCATGGTTTCTATTATGGTTATTTGTTGGTTAGATAATGTATACCTTCTATGGCTCTTGTTATGATTTGATATGTTAAAGAATGGTTGACGAATGTATGGGATAACAAGTGTTATTGCAGTTATCATGAGATGGCATTAGACCTTCATGGTGATTCTCATATGAAGATCAAAGTCTTAAGATCATATATGCATTCATGATCGGTAGCTTCTAAGTTTGCCATACGTTTAGCGAAATGTTTGTCATGGTTAGGCATGGTTAAGTCAAGTTCTTATTCAAGTTCTGAATGATTAGCATTGTTGGCATCTTATTTATGCTTCTGAAAAGTTACAGGCAGTTATGGGCAGTGGTCTGGAGGCTAGCCTAAAAAAATGGCTCAAATCTCGGAACCGCAGGCCACGGGGGCTTCACTGGGGGAGCAATACCATACCATGTGGGTTCATATTGGGGGATATATATTGAGGGAAAAATGACATAATATATTGGGGGATATATAGAGGGTAAAGGGTTTTTATATTGGCAGGTATAAAAGATGGAGCTCAAAGTAAATGAAAAAATATAAACGGGTATAAAAATTTTTAATGAAAAAATGGATACTTACAATATCTAGTGACAGTAGGGGATTTTTAATGGGGAAGGTGTATTGGGTTTGTATTGGTAGGGGGTTAAATAATGTGTTTTTTAGAGTTATTTTCCAATATATATTCAAATTAATGGTATTGTTTAGTATGCCACTGTTGAAAATGGCAACAAGAAACAGTGAAGGAGGCCTCCTGAAACATCTTTCCTGATCCTAGTTGGAAAGTGATCACCTAAACTAGGTGGGGACCACACATGTGATTTTTGTCGAAAAATCTATTTTTAGACTATGTCTATTTTTAGACATATGGAGCATGGTCCAGGGATTGCAATATGTTATTCTTGGAGTATTGTTCATGTTGGTAAAAATAGATGGACATCTATTTTTAGACATTTAGGTCGAAGTCTATTTTTAGACTGCCTATCCTTAAAATAGGGAAGTCAAATATTATTTACCCTTAATAATATTTGGACTCTAAACTTCAGTTTACTCTCTTGGAGCACTTCAGTTTGACCCTCAGAGGTGGGGCATGCAGCTGCCAGAAGGATTTACGCTTTTCCTATGAGTTAGGTGAGCTAATGCATGGTTGACTTCAGTTAGAGCTCAAGTGGCGGAGTTCGGTGGAGTTGATGCGACAATTAATGGAGGTGGTGTTCTAGTTAACTAGTTGAACTAGTTGTATTTAGTTTAACTGGCTAATACACTAGAGATGAGTTGTGTGAATTAAATATTATTTAATTCACTAATTATTAACTCATTATTCGACTAAAGAACACATCAGTTTAACTCAGTGCATGGACAGTTCAGTGGAGACCAGTGGAAGAGGTAGATGAAAGGAGTTGAGTTAGCTATCGGTTGCGACATCGGTTGTGCATGAGATTTGCACCACACTTGGAGGAAATTACCAGCTGACAATTCTTGGCAGTTGGACAGTGAGATTCGAACTTAGTCTCTATTTAGACCAGGCGATTGACAGCACTTAATGAGAAGAAAGTAGTGGGTATGCTTTTGACCTGTGACTTGGCCTGAAATAAACTAGTTTTATGTAGCCCCAGGAGATACTGTTAGGCCTTGTAGAGATTATGCTATGTATTTGCTGCATATTCTCTCCATTTATAATATACTATAGCTAGGGGTTTCAGCTATAAACTCCCCCATACATATTATGTATTCATCTGTGATGGATTGATCTCTTTATGCAACTCTATTCTTTCTGCATGTGACAATTAATTGTAGAAGAGATTATGTGTTATGCATGCAATTCGAAATTGATGTGTGATCAGGTTAATCTCCATTGAATAAGTGATTTATTTAGCAAATTTCTACATGGTATCAGAGCTGTGTTATAGATTTTCTACATGGAATGAGAGAGGGAATTTTTGGGTGCGCGAGTTTGCAAAGAATATCTGAAATTTTTCGTGAAATCTTTTCAGAAAAAAAAATAACATATTTGGATTCCTTGTGAAAAAATACCCAAATTGGAAAAAAAAATCGGTCGAATCGGAGCTCGGATGAGGGAGATATCATCGATTTAAAATCAGCTCTTTTGTTAGAAAATTTTTGCGACGGCGGGACAATTGCAATGTGCGCGAGCCAAGAATCTACATGCAATGAGGTACAAGATGCATGCAAAGCTTTGAGGAGCAAGGTAGAGGCTAGTGACTTGGTGGTTGATAGGGATCCTCTCAACATGCAGTGTGAGAAGCAGTCTCAGAAGGTTGTGGAGCAGCCACAACTGGAGATGCAGAAGAATCTTTATAGATTTGAAGTAGATGGGATTTCTACGGAGCTTCCTACTGTTGGGAAGCGGAAGGAAGACATGCAAATGAAGCTTGAGAGGGAGCAAGTGTTGCATGCAGGCGAGAAAGACATGCAATTGAAGCTTGAGAGGGAGCGGGTTTTGCATGTACGCGATAGTGAACCTCAGGATGTGGAGCAGCCACAAGAGGATCATGGAGTGGAAGAGACCACTCATGCAGAGAAATTTCGTGCCAGACGGGCAGAGGGAGTGCATGCGGCTATGCCACCGAGGTGTAGGTGGGCGGCATGCATGATTAATCCCATGAGGAGATTTACGGGCGATTCATGAGATGGTGTGGATCTCATGGATTGAACACAGCTACGAGTGCCTGACGCGACGATAACGAATCGATTGGAGTGATGCGAGCGAATCAAAGTGACAATGTCGGATACTGGAGCGTGGATCAGAGTTGACAGCAAGTGCAAAGTGCATGGGTGCAAGAGTTCAACAGCGCAGTGGTTCCTGATGACATGTGCAATTGGGCCCAGCAGAAGTCGAAGACTTTGATGATAGATGCATCAGACCGATTGAGTTGTTTGGAGCCTATTCAATTCCAGAGGAGTTGCAGAGCAGATGCATGGAGTTGCATGGCGCTTGTGAAGGTTGCGGGGCGAATGCATGGAGTTGCATGTCTGCCCCATGCAATGTGATCCTTTCTTGTTGAGAGGGAGTGTTAGAAAATGGCAACAGAAAACGTCTGAGGCCTTTGGAAACATCTTTCACGATCCTAGTTGGAAAGTGATCACTATAAACTAGTGGGACCACACATGTGATTCTGGCGCAAAATCTATTTTTAGACTATGTCTATTTTTAGACATATGGAGCATGGTCCGGGGATTGCGGTATGTTATTCTTGGAGTATTGGTCATGTTGGTAAAAATAGATGGGACTCTATTTTTTGGACCTATAGGTCGAAGTCTATTTTTAGACTGCCTCTCCTTAAAATAGGGAAGTCAAATATTATTTACCCTTAATAATATTTGGACTCTAAACTTTAGTTTACTCTCTTGGAGCACTTCAGTTTGACCCCCGGAGGTGGGGCATGCAGCTGCCAGAAGGATTTACACTTTTCCTATGAGTTAGGTGAGCTAATGCATGGTTGACTTCAGTTAGAGCTCAAGTGGCGGAGTTCGGTGGAGTTGATGCGACAGTTAATGGAGGTGGTGTTCTGGTTGAACTAGTTGTATTTAGTTTAACTGGCTAATACACTAGAGATGAGTTATGTGAATTAAATATTATTTAATTCATAAATTATTAACTCGTTATTCAACTAAAGAACACATTAGTTCAACTCAGTGCATGGACAGTTCAATGGCGACAAGTGAAAGAGGTAGATGAAAGGGTTGAGTTAGCTATCAGTTGCGACATCAGTTGTGCATGAGATTTGCACCACACTTGGAGGAAATTACCAATGAAAATTGCGCAGTTGGAGCCAGTGAGATTCGAACCTGGATATCTATTTAGACCAGCCTTGATTGCGCAATAGAGGCAGAGAAGTAGTGGGTGTGTTTTGAACTTGTGACTTGTTCAAAACCAAGCTAGTTTTTGTGTAGCTTTGGGAGATAGTACTGAGTACTTGTGAGGAGTTTGTACTATGTATTTGTTGCATGTTCTCTCCATTTATAATATACTATAGCTGCGGGGTTTTCAGCTATAAGCTTTCCCCATACATACTGTGTTAATGTGTGTGATGATTTGATGTGCGATCGCTTCTATTCTTTCCGCATGTGACAATTAATTGTAGAAGAGATTATGTGTTATGCATGCAATTCGGAATTGATGTGTGATCAGGTTAATCTCCATTGAATAAGTGATTTATTCAGCAAATTTCTACAGCCACGAACACACGTGATATGTCAGAGGTTCATTCATTGAAGCCCCCGTGCCGCAGGCACGGAATTGGAGCTTTTGGCCCACAACCACATGGAGGCAAGCCTTTGAGTGCAATTATAGCCTCATAATTGTATGGAAGCAGTGTCAAGGGTGCAGTTGTGGGCCTAGGTCAGTGAAAAAAAGTTCCATCTTAGGGATTGGTCACCTAGGATGGTTGTTTAGCTCTTGGGTGATATGTATCCCCTACGGAAGGTCAGAAAGGTTTCAGTTTGTAGGCCCCACTTCCTTAACTAGAATTTGTAGGTTGTGTCATGTCATAGTGACACACGTCTCATGTTTACCCTAGAATGCTTATAAAATTGGGTAAATGTGGGAGGAGACGTTACACTCGTCATTTTTATTCAAGGAAAACCACGCCAATTGGAATTACATGTTGGTGGTCCATAAGGGGGCAGGATTTCACTCTGCCAAGTGCCTCTAAGTCTTGGGTTGTTAATGTGTTTCCTTACATTTAGATAGATGAACTCTTAGCCAAGCAGAATCAATTTTAGGGCATACTCTAGGCCACACACACACACACACACACACATATATGTATGAAAAGAAGTCATTACTATGATATATTTTTCCTTTAAAAATAATACTTCACAATCTTTATTCTTTTCCCCACACACATTTATGTGTGTGCTTAGAATTTTCACTTGGTTTTTTCCCTAACCAAGTCCTTCTCTTTGGAAAAAAAGGAAAATTCATTGGAATTGTATGCCCTTAAATATGCTACATTAGAGAAGAATACCGTGGGAAAAACTATGGCTCGTCAAAACCCAGAGTCTGAAAACCACTAGTAAATTGATCAAGTCAATATGTTTATATAACATTATAACATCTCTTCCATACTAGGTTGGAGAGCACCTCTCAGCACAATTAGGTTTACTAGAGATTTTAATCCAATATTTTAGATAAAATTTTAAATTTTTAGATTAATAAAATAATACTTTATTCTCTCATTAATTTGAAATTATCTATTTGTTATTATTTTTACAATTAACTAATTTGAGGTCTTATTGAGTGTGGTGTTTTTTCAACCAAAAGCTTAATTTTCTCCCCCATTAAAATATAACTAGCGTGGCCATAGAAATTAAATGTCTAGCAAACACTAATCAACATCAAAACAATTACCTCATCATACATCTCACATTGCCAAGATTTAAAAAAAAAATCATAAACCCTAACTAAATTACAACTTTATTTTAGATTTTTTTTTTGTAGCAAGGGTTCTCCTCAAGCTATCTTTGGTCTTGGCTTTCTTCATGCGTCGGGCTGGGGGAAGCAGTCTCCCATTCTCCTTTCACAATGTAGCCTTTGGTGATCCCAAGCCAAGAGAAAATGCAAATGGAGATGGGGGCGAACAATCTTTCAACAATGACTCTGCAAACATCGATTCTCCCCCTTGCAATTCCACAGTAGCCAGTGCAACATGGAAAGTTAGAAGATCGGGCCATGTTTTCCATAAGCAACCAAAGACCCTAAATTCAAGATAAAATCTTCTTGAATAGAGCATTACATCCAATTCATGAAAGACCATGCTCTCATTGGGAGATTTTTGGGCTTCTCGCCCTCCTAACGTGCTCTCGCCAATTGGATTAAAAAAAAATGGAATCCTAAAGGACAAAAAGATCTGGAATTAGGGGCCAAAGGCTTATTCACTGTGATCTTTTATAGTCTACAGGAGTAGATGTGGGTATTTCAATGTGGTCCATGTTGTCGCAAAATCTAGAAGGCCTTAGAGAGGGAAACACTACAAGGTATAAACTAGACCAAGAGACAACAATGGGTTAGTGGCTCATTGTCACCATAGTCAAAACACTATACTCTTTATGGACTTTCACCAATGGGAGGAGTCTCGGTAAGAGAGGGATCACTTAGGATAGGTGTTATAAGGTTGATGTGTAAAATGATCTCACTAGGAGCTCTTCAAGAAAGGCACAATTTAGGTTAAAGACTCCACAAGGAGACCATTCGCTTTCTATGAGGAGACCTAGAAAATAAGACACAAGACCTAGGGTTTAATAAATTTGACAAGTGTTGGATTCTCCAAAAGTCAAGGCTAAGGTTAAAGGTTTCCTACAATGTGTAATAGCAATGCCAAGGTTCATGAAACCTTCAAGAAAGCCCCTAAGTTGAAGCAAGGACAAATTAGGGTTTCCTTCTTAGGCAAACAACTAGGGAAAGAAAGTTTATGGATGAAATTGAAGTGGATTCCCACCAAAAGGATAGATTTTGTGGAAAATACTATTCCCTTGATGTTTAGGCTCTCCAACCACCAAAACCCTACTTACTTGGGGATTCACACCAAGCCCTAGTTTCCGAGCTTGGCCTTGAAAGGCCGAATTAGGAGAGAGAATATATGGATAAGCAGGGAAAATTTTAGGGGCGAATTTTTTGCATAAACCCATTCTCTATAGTTTTATATAGTTAGCCCTATAATTATTTAAAAATAATTAATTATTAAGTTTTAGCCCAACAAAATAAATGCGCTTAATACTTAAACCATGAAATTTGCCTCCCGATTTTCTGGTTTGGAACTCATTTCCATGGCATTCGCCTGGATTTACTGGGTTAGGGGAGGGATTGGAGTGATTCGCCCCATTTTCACTGGCTGGGGCTTCACTAGTTGGGCTTGGAAGTTGGAGCCTGGAGGTGCAACAAAAATTTAATGGCATTCACTCGAATTTACTGGGTCGTGGGACGGTTTCGCCCCCATTTCAACTGGTTGGGGCTTGGAAGTTCAATGTTCGAGATGCACGGTGCCAGATTATATGCAGATGCCAAGATCGGGTTCTGCACGCATTGACGAGGGCATTAGGGCAACAAGAATTGAGTTCTAGTTCCGGGAAGGTGCACGGTGCCGGATTATATGCAGGATGCCCAGATCTGGTTCTACACGCATTGACGAGGGCATTAGGGCAACACGAAGTTCCTTGTTACTGCTCAGTTGATAACAAATAACTACTTTGGTATTTTGCTTATATTTTCTTAGTAGATATTTGATGTAAATACTAAAAGCTCTTTTGAAATTACCTTAAGAATGCGAGGAGGCAATTGGCATTAGATTTAGAGTTCAATACAATCTTCAAAAGCGGAACCAACCGACGAACACAACATTAAGAGGAAGAGCTACGGGATTGGTCGTTAACCTTTGTTTGAAGAGCAACAATTTTGTTCCTCCAAAATTGAGTTTGGTTTGTTCTCTTTAGGCAATTTTGAGACGATACTACAGGGTTGGATTTTCATCCTTAGTGTCAAGTTGGATACGTTACTCTTGTTTTTCATTTTCATATTACCAAGACATCAGAATTAGTTTGATTAACATGTTCCTTGTTTTAAAGGCGATTACTGCTCAGCTGATAACAATGCACATTAATGAATTTGATATTCTTTTGATGAAGGTTTCGTTCAGAAAATGTTTCTGGAACATTAAGGAATTTCCAGAGCATTTTATTTACTTACTTGTTAAGGCCTAACCTTAGGTTACGATTCTTGTGAGTTGGCCCTTATTTTTATTTTTATTTGAAGATAATAGTTATGATAAATGTTTGGCTTTGATAACGGTAGAAGGGTATGGGCACAGGGCATATCCTGTGAATGCTGCTGTCTGGCTGGAAGGCAGTGGAAAAGCTCTATGGGAAGCCCTTCCATTCATCCCATCCGATCCAATGCTCGTTCGCTGTAAGTTGGGGGATTATTCCTAAGTGGAGCCGGTCCTAACCAATAGACAGAGCGGTCACTAGTGACGGATATGCTTTGACGATTGAAGGAATAAAATAGACTATACCCAGGAATTCATGCACAATCGGTATCCACTTTAACCTAGACCTTGCTCGTTGACACTTGGGCAGTCACTATTACTTCTCTTCTTTTCATTTCAACATATTTATGGCCGGAAACTCATGCAGTTTGAATAATGCCATTTTACGGTGCTTTGGTTTTTGAAGTTATTGCTCACTGCAACTTGCAACATCTAAGTGTTTATTGTTTTGATCTAGGTTTTGCTGATGTAACTGTTACACCTTGCACATATAGTATCATACTAGAAATCCATGCCAATGGTATACAATTTGCTTTCTGCAAATGATTCATAGCAAATAAGACTATTTTGAAGGTTTTTGGTACATCTAAAGATGTAACTATTTTATAAAATGACATAGGATTATAGTTAACAAAGGCCTTCTCAAGAGTTTGATGCAAAGGATGTGCATGGAAGAGAATGGAGATTCTGACACATATTCAGGGGTATGTACATAGCCATTGCAGTTCACATGTTGCTATTTTGTGTTTGGGAATTTCTGACAGCGTATGTTGGTGTCCCATTTTACTTATCACGGTTAGTGCAACTTTGAAATTTTCTCAAGGACTAAATTTCATTGGGTTTGAGCCTCTATGACATAGTAAATTGGTGAGCCCCTTACTCTTCCCTATTAGTGCAACTCTGAAATGCTCTCAGAGACCGAATATCCAAGGCTAAAATATTTTCCTTCCAATGCCTTGTTTACGCGTTTGTGCTTATTTTGAATATGAGAAGGCCCAATTTCCCTTCTCAAAGTCATTATATGTCATAGAAGTAAGGGGACAATCAACAAGGAAAATTTTAGGGGCGAATTTTAGCCCAAAGGCGAATTTTAAGGGATTTTAAATTTTGGTAGGGCGAATTTTTTACACAAAACCCATTTTCTGTAGTTTTATATAGTTAGCCCTATAATTATTTAAAAATAATTAATTATTAAGTTTTAGCCCAACAAAATAAATGCGGTTAATACTTAAACCATGAAATTCGCCTCCCGATTTTCTGGTTTGGAGCTCATTTCCATGGCATTCGCCTGGATTTACTGGGTTAGGGGAGGGATTGGAGTGATTCGCCCCATTTTCACTAGCTGGGGCTTCACTGGTTGGGCTTGGAAGTTGCAGCCTAGAGGTGCAAAAAAAATTTAATGGCATTCACTCGAATTTACTGGGTCGGGGGAGGGTTTCGTCCCCATTTCAACTGGTTGGGGATTGGAAGTTCACTGTTCGAGATGCGCAGTGCCATATTATATGCAGTTGCCAAGATCGAGTTCTGCACGCATTGACGAGGGAATTAGGGCAACAAGAATCAAGTTCTAGTTCCGGGAAGGTGCACGGTGCCGGATTATATGCAAGATGCCCAGATCTGGTTCTACACGCATTGACGAGGGCATTAGGGCAACATGAAGTTCCTTGTTACTGCTCAGTTGATAACAAAGAACTACTTTGGTATTTCGCTTATATTTTCTTAGTAGATATTTGATGTAAATACTAAAAGCTCTTTTGAAATTACGTTAAGAATGCAGAGACAAGATTGTTGCACATTGGAATTTAGGAGTTCAAGCCACCAATCCTGTACAAGCGGAACCAACAGCAGGCACAACATTAAGAGGAAGAAGCTACAGGATTGGTCGTTAACCTTTGTTTGAAGAGCAACAATTTTGTTCATCAAGAATTGAGTTTGGTTTGTTCTCTTTGAGCAATTTTGAGATGATACTACAGGGGTTGGATTTTTCATCCTTAGTGTCAAGTTGGATACGTTACTCTTGTTTTTCATTTTCACATTACCAAGACATCAGAATTAGTTTGATTAACATGTTCCTTGTTTTAAAGGTGGTTACTGCTCAGTTGATAACAATGCACATTAATGAATTTGATATTATTTTGATGAAGGTTCCGTTCAGAAAATGTTTCTGGAACATTAAGGAATTTCCAGAGCATTTTATTTACTTACCTGTTAAGGCCTAACCTTAGGTTACGATTCTTGTGAGTTGGCCCTTATTTTTATTTTTATTTGAAGATAATAGTTATGATAAATGTTTGGCTTTGATAACGGTAGAAGGGTATGGGCACAGGGCATATCTTGTGAATGCTGCTGTCTAGCTGGAAGGCAGTGGAAAAGCTCTATGGGAAGCCCTTCCATTCATCCCATCCGATCCAACGCTTGTTCGCTGTAAGTTGGGGGATTATTCCTAAGTGGAGCCGGTCCTAACCAATAGACAAAGCGGTCACTAGTGACGGATATGCTTTGACGTTTGAAGGAATAAAATAGACTATACCCAGGAATTCATGCACAGTCGGTATCCACTTTAACCTAGACCTTGCTCGTTGACACTTGGGCAGTCACTATTACTTCTCTTCTTTTCATTTCAACATATTTATGGCCGGAAACTCATGCAGTTTGAATAATGCCATTTTACGGTGCTTTGGTTTATGAAGTTATTGCTCACTGCAACTTGCAACATCTAAGTTATTGCTCACTGCAACTTGCAACATCTAAGTGTTTATTGTTTTGATCTAGGTTTTGCTGATGTAACTGTTACACCCTGCACATATAGTATCATACTAGAAATCCATGCCAATGGTATACAATTTGCTTTCTGAAAATGATTCATGAAAAATAAGACTATTTTGAAGGTTTTTGGTACATCTAAAGATGTAACTATTTTATAAAATGACATAGGATTATAGTTAACAAAGGCCTTCTCAAGAGTTTGTTGCAAAGGTTTTGCATGGAAGAGAATGGATATTCTGACATATATTTAGGGGTATGTAAATATCCATTGCAGTTCACATGTTGCTATTTTGTGTTTGGGAATTTCTGACAGAGTAAGTTGGTGTCCCATTTTACTTATCACGGTTAGTGCAACTTTGAAATTTTCTCAAGGACTAAATTCCATTGGGTTTGAGCCTCTATGACAGAGTAAATTGGTGAGCCCCTTACTCTTCCCTATTAGTGCAACTTTGAAATGCTCTCAGAGACCGAATATCCAAGGCTAAAATCTTTTCCTTCCAATGCCTTGTTTACGCGTTTGTGCTTATTTTGACTATGAGAAGGCCCAATTCCCCTTCTCAAAGTCATTATATGTCATAGACGTAAGGGGACAATCAATTTATGGTTATTTATCTATGAAATTCTTGTGACCAACATGCAACAGGATCCAAATTTCTGATGCTTATTTGAGATGGATTAGTTTCTACACAACTTTACCATGTTGAGGAAGCATGGATTAGAGATATAAGATCTTAAATCTGTCAAATTTAGTTTTTATGTAAGCCATTGAGAATTAAAGCATTGAATCATTGATGAGAATTAATAATTTCCTGTTATACCTGGGATCTTTTTGCAGGTCAACCTCACAGGCATTTTCTTACTACACGATGGATTTTCTTTGTTAGTTACAAAAGGATTGTTACTCGAGATGCTATAATTTTCTATGGTACACTCCAATATTCTAGGAATTAATTATTCATGTTGAAAGACCTATTGTTACTTGTCACTAGGGATACCTCACATAACATGCTTTTGTATTCCAACAATGTACCTTTTTGTTTTCTTTTCTTTTAAATTTAATATTTGATTCACAACTAAAATTATATTGATCTACACACTATTCTAGTATAGACTAGTGTCAAACAATTGATACGATACAATTCTACTTCTTTCCTTTGCAAGTTAGGGTGCTTGTATATTCCTGGGCAGATGTTCATTCCTTGTGACTCCATAAGGGTATCAAAAGAATATGGCATCTGTGATAGAAAGGTATTACTTGCTTGAGTTCTGCGTGCGAAGTTAAAGGATAGCCCTCTATTGATCAGCTATTGCTCTGCTGGAGCATGTTGGTAGCACAACTTAATCTGATCAATAATGGAAGTAAGGAATGTTGCACCTGACTTCCACTTATATGATTGGAACAGGCCACAAGCCATGCTGGGTGGTAACATCTGAAGTTCCCTCCCTATGAAGGAACATGGCTCTTGATGAATCAAGGCCCAGCAGGATCTTCATTCGTAGTGCATGCTCAGGTCCCACAATTTCATTTCATTTCTCTCAAGCCCACTCTTCAAACATTTCCCTCTTTTGTCACTGAGGGTAGACTTGGTTGGTGAACTGGGGGGTGTTTTTATTCACCCACCAATGTTCAAATCCTAACAGAGACATTCTACCCCCACCTGCTCTTTGTCTATGAAAGGTGCTACTTGCAACTTGAAAACATTCTCTTATTTTAGTTGCTGAGCTAATGTATCGTTCAATTATGTTCAGTTGTTAAAATTGAAGTCAAATAACTTGTAAAGAATCTTACTTCTTTTGTCCTTCCTTTCAATTTATTTTTCAAAAGAGTGGAGTATAAATTCCCTGGTAGCAAGAAGGATAATAAGAGATTATCTTGTGGACAGTAGATGTATTGTTGTTGCTATAGAGGGCAATAAGAGATTATGTTGTGAATAGTGGAAAATGAGTTGTGGATAGTGCATGATGAGTAAGGTAGCACGAGAGTATGCCGTGTACAACCAATGAAGTGTTTTTTCTCTAAAAGGGCAATGAGGGATTATATTGTGGACAGTAGAAGAATTGGGTTTGAATCTTATCAATGATTAACCTGTGACAACCAAATATTTGAAACTTTTGGTTTGTAGCCAGTATTGTTTTGGTGTTGTAGTTTGGGTGCATGGTGATTTTGGGCCCTGGCTATTTGCAAGGTTAATGGCTTTGGTGGAGCAGAGATTTTGCAGTTATCTTATGGCGGTGAGTGGGAAGAGCTACTTCAATGATGATTCAATGACTGTACGACTCCATTAAAATAATGGGCAAAGTTAAGTGGAATTCTGCTGTATCTTCTGCATTATTACTCACTTGTATATTGGCTGGAGTTTGTGCTTCAATGACCTCTAGCCATATATGAGTCCATTCCATGTAATATAATATATCTTTTTGTGAAATCGAGTTGCATAAAATCTGCGTTTTTCTTCCTATTGATTCTATTTGCAATTTTTTTCAATACAGTTTAGCAAGTTCTTCTATTCTATTAAATGGTTAAATGTAAAATACATAATTACAATTGAACCAGAGATTATACAATCCTAGCCCAATGAGAAACCAGGTCATGTTATTATTTAGCATAATAGTAAAGAGTTAAGATATGTCCAAAAATGAAACTGTGTGGCATTTCATCAAAAAAGTTTAGCCTAACATAACTATGAAGTCAGAATTAAGTCTAAACAACACATGAAATTATAATATACATAATAAAAACGAGAACTCATGGCCAGAAACCTGCAATTAGGGTCAACTGCACCCTTCAACCATGTCAATGGCAGAATGAAACAAAATTGGGGAATCCCTGGAAGAACCCAGGAGCTCTGCTGGGAGGACACCATCATTTATTCAGAGCCAGGAACAGAGAGTTATCAAAAAAATTGTTTTGTTTGTTCAGAATTTTTAGTTTCTGTCAAATTTCTTGCTTGTCATTTTTCTTGGATAGCACAACATGAACACAAATTTTTTTGTGTGCCTGTAAAGTTCTAATTTAAAAAAAAAAAAACTTAGTGTGGTTGGAGCCAAGGTGGGGATGAAACCTTGTACCAGCTCACCCACATCCAAATATTCTCTGTACTCCCTCTCTATCTTAACATCCTCCTATATGGCCCCTCTATGGCCCTAATTCAGCGCTGAATGTGGGGGCACAGTAGCCTGTTGAAAGGCCAAAGCCACTGCAGCAACATCTCCATTTTTTCCACAACTTGTCCAAAATCACCTCTTAGGTATACATGTCAATTTACCTTGTTGGAGTCTCAATTAAGCTATTATTATAGAACCAACTACAGCAAGTATAATGAACAGGGAATTTACAGATCGATTGCAAATTGGCAAAGGTAACCCTCTTCGACTCTCATCTCATTCCATGCGACTTATTTGAGATTTCCCCTGGCAAGTCTTAGGCCCAAAGTTGGGGGTTTTAGAAAAGAAAATTTTTGAATAGTAAAGCACACAAAATAGTAGTGTAATTGGAATACGTCAATGGATTTGGATACGATTCAGGAAGTGATCATTTACATGCTTCTCCTACCGGTGAATATTGTCAAGTTTCAACACAACCACATGCCTATTTCTTCCATCACGCAAGGAAATTCATCTGTGATATATATCTCCAAAGCCCATAGCCTAGTTTCCTTACACTTACCCCTGCAATGGCTTTCTTTGAAATCTGCAGCAATATTTACAAAAGTTTGCAGTTGCATGAAAGAGAACACTTCCGTAAGAGACCACAGTCACAGACCTGCTTTCCCTTCCTTAAAAGTTCCCAGGCTAATACATTTTTAGTCAAAATTGAACTTACTACTGTAAGGGACCTTGGTACAAAGTGGATGGTTTCTCTTGCTTTATGTGATTCACAACTAAAATTATATTGATCTACACACTATTCTAGTATAGACTAGTGTCAAACAATTGATACGATACAATTCTACTTCTTTCCTTTGCAAGTCAGGGTGCTTGTATATTCCTGGGAAAATGTTCATTCCTTGTGACTCCATAAGGGTATCAAAAGAATATGGCATCCGTGATAGAAAGTTATTACTTGCTTGAGTTTTGCGTGCGAAGTTAAAGGATAACCCTCTATTGATCAGCTATTGCTCTGCTAGAGCACGTTGGTAGCACAACTTAATCAGATCAATAATGGAAGTAAGGAATGTTGCACCTGACTTCCACTTATATAATTGGAATAGGCCACAAGCCATGCTCGGTGGTAACATCTGAAGTTCCCTCCCTATGAAGGAACATGGCTCTTGATGAATCAAGGCCCAGCAGGATCTTCCTTCGTAGTGTAGGCTCAGGTCCCACAACTTCATTTCCTTTCTCTCAAGCCCATTCTTCAAACATTTCCCTCTTTTGTCACTGAGGGGAGACTTGGTTGGTGAACTGGGGGGTGTTGTTATTCACCCACCAATGTTCAAATCCTAATAGAGAAATTCTACCCCCCTGCTCTTTGTCTATGAAAGGTGCTACTTGCAACTTGAAAACATTTTCTTCTTTTAGTCGCTGAGCTAACGTATTCTTCAATTTTGTTTAGTTGTTCAGCTTGAAGTCAAATAACTTGTAAATAATCTTACTTCTTTTGTCCTTCCTTTCAATTGTTTTTTCAAAAGAGTGGAGTCTAAATGCCCTGGTAGCAAGAATTATAATAAGAGATTATCTTGTGGACAGTAGATGTACTGCTGTTGCTATAGAGGGCAATAAGAGATTATGCTGTGAATAGTGGAAAATGAGTTGTGGATAATGCATGATGAGTAAAGTAGCACAAGAGTATGTCGTGTACATCCAATGAAGTGTTTTTTATCTAGAAGGGCAACGAGGGATTATATTGTGGACAGTAGAAGAATTAGGTTTGAATCTTATCAATGCTTAACCTGTGACAACCAAATATTTGAAACTTTTTGTTTGTAGCCAGTAGTGTTTTGGTGTTGTAGTTTGGGTGCATGGTGATTTTGGGCCCTGGCTATTTGCAAGGTTAATGGCTTTGGTGAAGCAGATATTTCACAATTATCTTATGGAAGTGAGTGGGAAAAGCCACTTCAATGATGATTCAATGATTGTATGACTCCATTAAAATAATGGGCAAAGTTAAGTGGAATTCTGTTGTATCTTCTGCATTATTACTCACTTGTATATTGGCTGGAGTTTGTGCTTCAATGACCTCTAGCCATATATGATTCCATTCCATGTAATATAATATAACATTTTGTGAAATCAAGTTTCATAAGATCTGCGTTTTTCTTTCAATTGATTCTATTTGCAATTTTTTTCAAAACAGTTTAGCAAGTTCTTCTATTCTATTAAATGGTTAAATGTAAAATACATAATTACAATTGAACCAGAGATTATACAATCCCAACCCAATGAGAAACTAGGTCATGTTACTATTTAGCATAATAGTAAAGAGTTAAGATATGTCCAAAAATGAAATTGTGTGGCATTTCCATCAAAAAAAGTCTAGCCTAACATAACTGTGAAGTCAGAAATTAAGTTTAAACAACACATGAAATTATAATATACACAATAAAAATGGGAACTCATGGCCAGAAACCTGCAATTAGGGTCAACTGCACCCTTCAACCATGTCAATGGCAGAATGAAACACAATTGGGGAATCCCTGGAAGAACCCAGGAGCTCTGCTGGGAGGACACATTCATTTATTCAGAGCCAGGAATAGTGAGTTATCAAAAAAACTATTTTGTTTGTTCAAAATTTCCAGTTTCTGTCAAATTTCTTGCCTGTGATTTTTCTTGGATAGCACAGCATGAACACAAAAGTTTTTGTGTGCCTGTAAAGTTCTAATTTTCAAAAAAAACTTAGTGTGGTTGGAGCCAAGGTGGGGATGAAACCTTGTACCAGCTCACCCACATCCAAATCTTCTCTGTATGCCTTCTCTATCTTAACATCCTCCTCTATGGCCCCTCTATGGCCCTGATTTAGTGCTGAATGTGGGGGCAGAGTAACCTGTTGAAAGGCCAAAGCCACTGCGGCAACATCTCCATTTTTTCCAAAACTTGTCCAAAATCACCTCTTAGGTATACATGTCAATTTACCTTGTTGGAGTATCAATTGAGCTATGCTTATAGAACCAACTACAGCAAGTATAATGAACAGGGTATTTACAGATCGATTGCAAATTGGCCAAGGTAACCCCCTTCAACTCTCAGCTCATTCCATGCGACTTATTTGAGATTCCCCTGGCAAGTCCCAGGCCCAAAGTTGGGGGTTTTAGAAAAGAAAATGTTTGAATAGTAAAGCACACAAACTAGAAGTGTAATTGGAAAACGTCAATGGATTTGGATACGATTCAGGCAGTGATCATCTGCAGGCTGCTCCTACCAGTGAATACTATCAAGTTTCAACACAAACACATGCCTATTTCTTCCATCACGCAAGGAAATTCATCTATGATATATATCTCCAAAGCCCATAGCCTAGTTTCCTTACACTTACCCCTGCAATGGATTACTTTGAAATCTGCAGCAATCTTTACAGAAGTTGCATGAAAGAGAACAATTCTGTAAGAGACCACAGTCACAGACCTGCTTTCCCTTAAAATTTCCCAGGTTAATGCATTTTCAGTCAAAATTTTACTTACTAACTGTAAGGGACCTTGGTACAAAGTGGATGGTTTCTCTAGCTTTATGTGATTCACAACTAAAATTATATTGATCTACACATTATTCTAGTATAGACTAGTGTCAAACAATTGATACGATACAATTCTACTCCTTTCCTTTGCAAGTTAGGGTGCTCATATATTCCTGGGCAGATGTTCATTCCTTGTGACTCCATAAGGGTATCAAAATAATATGGCATCCGTGATAGAAAGGTATTACTTTCTTGAGTTCTGCGTGCGAAGTTAAAGGATAACCCTCTATTGATCAACTATTTCTCTGCTGGAGCACGTTGGTAGCACAACTTAATCTGATCAATAATGGAAGTAAGGAATGTTGCACCTAACTTACACTTATATGATTAGAACAAACCACAAGCCATGCTGGGTGGTAACATCTGAAGTTCCCTCCCTATGAAGGAACATGGCTCTTGATGAATCAAGGCCTAGCAGGATCTTCCTTCGTAGTGCATGCTCAGGTCCCACAACTTCATTTCCTTTCTCTCAAGCCCATTCTTCAAACATTTCCCTCTTTTGTCACTGAGGGGAGACTTGGTTGGTGAACTGAGGGGTGTTGTTATTCACCCACCAATGTTCAAATCCTAACAGAGACATTCTACCCCCCTGCTCGTTGTCTATGAAAGGTGTTACTTGCAACTTGAAAACATTCTCTTCTTTTAGTTGCTGAGCTAATGTATCGTTCAATTTTTTTCAGTTGTATAGCTTGAAGTCAAATAACTTGTAAATAATCTTACTTCTTTTGTCCTTCCTTTCAATTGTTTTTTAAAAAGAGTGGAGTCTAAACACTTACCCAAATCAATGTGTGTAGTTTTGCGATTTGGAAACAATGAATAAGCGTGGGTGATGATCATTAATTAGTTGAAGTTCTCCTAGCGACCATTGACAACTAACTTGCATGGAGAACTATAGAGTAGATAAAACATGGTTTCCTTCACCTTCACCAACTATTCCAAATTCTCATGTTCAATTTGTTAAACGTGATCATTGAAAATATTTGCATTCACCTTCTCATTAGTGAAGGAATTGAGATGTCATAAATATGTGTCTACTGAAGTACTATATTCCTTGGCTTACCATATCTATAAATCCCTTCTCCATCTATGGGAAAATTTTGTATAAGGGATTCTGGAGAATCACAGATTCTTCATTGATTTCACCATCGTCCTTAGGATTATAAATTACCTACAGTCTCCTTTTATGAGTATTGATGGTTGTAGGGGTAGAAAAAAACATTTCAAGAAGGTTTTCAAATGGGGTAGCAGTTTATGAAGTGGAGTTTATATATATATATATATATATATATATATATATATTTAAATAAATATCCCTTTAACTATTAAAGGAATGATATACATATGGCTTTAATATAAGAAAAAAGGGCTGCAAATGTAGCTTCCACAAACAAATCCAGGAGTCAAACAGAGATCACCAACTCATGTAATGTTTACATGTCTTGTCCATGAAAGAGACTACAGAAAACTACCCAAGTAAATAAATATTAAGAATTGACCACACTAGTTACACTAGGAGGCTAGTCATGGTAATTCTCTAGGGTAGGGTTCTAATCCAAGATATGGGGATTGACACTAGGAAGCTAGAGTGGGGAAGCTTGAGACCATATGGCCAAGGGATAACATCATTACCTGCTTGTTGCTTGGTGGACTATGTTGGAATTTTGGTAGCTCAAAGGAATTTTTGAGAGGTGAAAACCCACCAAAAGGAGTTGGTTGGGCAAGTTACCCAAGTAGTTGGAGTTTTGACCCAAAGATGTGGGTTTGAACCCAAGACAATTAATTATTTATTCTAATTTAAAAATTGTCATGATCATAAAAACTGTCTTCAAGGGGTATCTGAAGTATTTTTCCATGATGGCATCAAATTTATTAGCATCTTAACTTCCCTTTAGAGCAAACCTAAGATGGTTAGTGGTTTAATTTCAGTTTAGGAGGAGAAAGATGCATGTGCAACATGCTTGCCCTGAAAATAGTGTTGGAAGATATTTGGTGAAGAAAAAGTATGGAGTGTGATGTGAAGTTTGGTATTAGTCTGTTGTGATCCTTTGTGGACCCATGAAGACACTTTCAGTATCTAGTGCAAGGCATTTTCTCCTTATTGTTGGCATATTTAGGAAAATGTACATGTTTTTCTTAATAATAAAGTTTGTTGCATTTGTTGAGTTCAAGAACTTAAGAGAGGAATGGAGAATGAATTAAGGAAGAGAATTAAAGTCCTTCAATCAGATAAGGAAAGGGAGTTTGCATCAAATGAATTTGCCAATTGTTACACAAGTGAAGGGATTTAAAGGCAAAGACAATTCTACACTTTATTTACTTGAATAGAATGGGCTGGTTGAATGAGGAAATAGGATAGTGCTGGAGATTTCCAAATGCATATTTTTTTGAAGGCAAGGGATTTCCAAGTAAGTATTTACTATCTTATTGATTATTGTCATCATCACTCTCAGTGGTGCCTCTAACGTCTCTGTTCAAACAAACTTAAAGTCTCTGGTCATGTTATATCAGCTAGTATCATACATTGATCAAATGCATCTGAAGCAACCTGCCTACTATTATCTGTTTTGCATGTGTCAATGAGAAATATACCTTAAGTGTGATGATGCCTTTTTGTTCTGAAGCTTCTTGCTATCAATAGTATACCACAAGGTTTAGGCTTGTTGATGCCTTTTAGGATCCCTTCAAGTTGTTGGCCTTGTTCTGCAAACCACTCATTCAAGACAGTGTTAATGACTATTATATCATGCCAACAAACTCTAGAAGATATTTGTGCTTAGCGAAACTATATGATCTTTAGAACTTACTCACCGCAGGTATACTTCAGTTAGGCCCACAAGAGGACTATCATGAACACTTTAGGATTATTGTCATATAAAAGGTTATTGTCACAAGGGTGTTGTATCAAAACACTGCAATGATAGTCTTAAGCAACTGATGCAGGGCAATGATGAACCTTGAGGCTTACTACTGCAATAAGATAAAGCTATTGTATACAGTGAGACTGCTTGACAACACAACTACTGTGGAAATGATGAGATCTTAATTCTGACGCCCTTTCACTTCTTCAACTTAAATGGTGTTGTAATGTAAATTATGTTTCCATAGTTGAAGATCTGAAGTATTTTGCGATATTGTTATTGTACCATGGCACCTGGATCGGATCCAGTGTTTATCAACACTTTTTTAATAGCATGTTTTATTTTCTTCCTGTTGCTGTTCATTGGAAATTCTGAACCACTTTCTCAACTGTCAGATTAGATGAAATATTCATGCATATTATCCTCTGTTAGTAGAAAATAATGTAACCATTTCAGGAATTAGCAGTTGGTGATATATGGTTGAAGTTGTAATTGTGGGATGTCAGAGCTATTAGTAGTCACAAGGGTGATTGATGGAAAACGTTTTGAATGCCTCCAAGAAACTTCCTCACTTCACTTGCAAGCTTTATCACCCCTTGGTTTGGATGGCCTATGACATTATAACAATAAATCAAGTTATAAATTTCACTCCAACTGTAGAGAAACACAGTATTCAGAGCATGGATGTATGAAAGGGCCAATATGTCAGAAGAAAAACTCACCAATGCTATCCATGGCTTGCTCCAACTTGAAAAGATAGTCACGGCTATTCCCACATGGACAAACAACTTTTGCAATTTCCCTGCATACAAGATGATGCCATCTGTAAGTGAAATTCTGTTGAAACGTTTTATACCATATTTCAAACATTTGGGTCAAATATACTGTTGTAAGTTACATACCTTGCCATTTCTTGCAGTGGAGATGGGCCCAAATAGTACTTGTTTATGTTCTTGTTTGGAGTTGATATGAACCTGCAAGAATTATAAAACCAATGATTATGATGAATCTACCAGTGATTATGATGAATTTGTCTAAAAAGCAGGAGCAAAATGTATTGCCATATAAAATAAAGCCAACAAAAAATGAGACAAGCCCAGAGAAATTAAGGCTATGAGATCAAATCTGCTTGAACTCACACTAGGACTCTAGTCAGAAATGGGGTGCCAAATCTTCTTTCCTCCTACAATAACAAATCCACCATTGAAGATCAGACATCATATGAAAATTTCAAACACATGAATAGCTTCTATATATTTCCAAGAAATTGTTAGGCAGTTGCCATATATATGGAGCAATGCAGAGCATCTTACTATGTAGAAATCTACAGAGGCCTTAAGATCATATTCACATTCCCTCCTTTCCAGATATTTATTATCACATTTATTAGTAAAAACCCATCAGCGTTTTTCCCATTAATAGGCAAAGAAAAACATGCTAAACAAAACAGTGAGCCTCCCCTTTCATCTCACCTCCATAGCCAATCTTTCCTTCTCTGGTTCTCCTCTCACATAGTAAGCTCTACCCCACTAAGAATATCAACCAAAAATCAGTGTCAGTCCATACAGAAAAAAACAATGGAGATGCAGAAAAATACCCTTCACAAGACAAATAAAAACCAATAGAGTTTAAACAGCCTTTACATGGATTTCTTATTGCAAAATATCTAGTATTCCCAACAATGTACATAGCTCAAAAATTATATGGGAATATAGACAGAAGATAAATGTAAGATAAGAATATTCTCTGTTCTTACACAAATAGCTCCCTCCTGCGCTTCCAATGTACATGTCCGAGCTGGAGACTGTGGAGTCCCACGGTGGTTAGTACAAGCTGCAAAAAGCACAAGGAGGAAGTCCCTTTAAACATCCATTCCAGCAGTAACACCATTTTTCATTATTGAATGATGTGAATAACTCATCAGTATGAAAGAAATTTGAACCTAAATTAAAAAGTCTTTGGTAGCCTTTGATATATCCAACAAATTCTTCATCAACATCAACATCCACAAGCCTATACAACCCATTATGTTTTAGCACCGATGCAATCACCTAACCATTGGTCCATTACCTTTATCTTTCACAAAATGATTTTCAACACTAAATGAGGCCTCCAAATATGGACTCTATATTGTTATCTCACTAATTGAGAGAAGATTTTTATCCATATATGATCAATGGTATGTAATGCACATTCTCAAAAGTACACTTCTTAACATCTAACAATTTCATTTGAACATCCCCACAATTTTCCACAAAATGCACCCAACCAAAACCAAAGACTATAGTTTCTATTTTGGATTTGGCTTCATAGGTTTCCTAGCTGTGCAGGTGTTTATTACTGTTTAATTGTGTGTGGCACTGAACTGGGATTGAGTTTAATACACAGTTCAATGCTTAGATTTTTTTATAATCCAGAGCCAATTCGTCCCTTTGTCTTGTCCATTCTCACCGCATTTCATGATTGAAAGTATGATTAGGTCAAAGTTCATCAAGGGTGAAAACTGTTTCAGTCATAATTGAATTCATTACATCCACGGACAAGTTTCCAGTAATTGATATCTGGTGAGATTTGTCATGCCTATAGAACAATATGGTTCTTTGGGTTATATTTTATTTGGAATTATAAGTTATAACTACCAGATTTGAAAAGATGCATATACTGAAAACGTATCTCTCCTTGTACAAATTTAAAACAAGACAGCATTTGTACAACAATACTAGGAGAGCATTGGCAAGTTCTAGAGTGGGCCTCCTCTCCAATCAATGGAGCTATCAGGTAAATACAAGGTGCCACTACTACTACTTGTGGGATTCTGCTACAAACAGATTCATGGCATGGCATGGGCATGATGTGGGGAATGGAGTTTTTCTAATGGTTCTCTTCATGTTGATGGTTATAATTTTAACAAATTCAGCAGGGTGGCTGCAACTGGCACATATTCCTTTCAATATCCAGATTTTGAAGGCATGAGAAGGAATAATATTTTGAAGAAGTGAAAAGAAGTTCACCTTATTATAGTTACCATGCTAGGTCTTCCTTTAAGAGCTTCACAACATCAAATAATTTCCATAAATATGGTTGTAAGAGTCGTGATGGTGTTGTAATGTAAATTATGTTTCCATAGTTGAACATTTGAAGTATTTTGCGATATTGTTATTGTATAATGGCACCTGGATCGGATCCAGTGTTTATCAACACTTTTTTTAATAGCATGTTTTCTTTTCTTCCTGTTGCTATTCATTTCTCCTCAAAATCCTCTCCAACCTCAATATCAGTATTAGTATTAGCATGAGAAACAACACTACGCTTAGCAGAACTAGAAGAACGCATTTTCCAAACTGCACGAGAACTACTTCCCTCACGAGTCACCATGTACCATGCTTGGTCTCGGTGGTTCTCTTCCTTCTACTCCTAGTTCAACTACCATATCTTCATTGGAACCAACACCCCAAAGTCCACTAGACAACGATTCACCATTTTGTAGTAGTGATTCGCCATTTGTACTGGTGATTCGCCATGATTTTACAAGATAATATAATCTCGTGAGAGATTCGCCAAAAAATTATATATACATATTATATTATTAATAAAATCGCCTTCCATTTTTCCCATGTATCATGGGGATTCGCCTATTTATTATATATAGAAATTTAGGGGTTCTTAAAATTTTCCCCTGATGATACTCCCTAGGTCACCTATTTGAGAATGAATTTTCGAGCATGAAAAAACCCTAATTTCTTTGGACCATATCTTAGAAATTATAGAAAACTAATATTTTTTCACAAACTTTAACAATATTTATGCTTCATGTGGTCAAAATTTTAGCTTCAAATTTTAGGAAGAAAATAGTTTTGTAACATTAGAGGCAACTGCGCCTAACATTATTATATATTTCATTTCTCTAAGTTGGCAGGTTCCTTGCGATCTTCTTGTCCTAGATGTTTCCTTGTTTAAATAGTCATTTCAAGACTTTTGTTGGCTCTGTGCACTTGTGATGTCATAATAAACTACAAAAAATGTTCAAAAATGCATCCTCTATAAGCATTATCACACATAAAAGAAAGGTTGTATATTTGAGAAAGGTGGTATCATTTCTACATAATTAGGTTGTGAGTTAGTTAAGTTTTTTAGGACCTATAGGTTCTTCATGATGGCTTATTTTATAACGAATTTGCTTCCATCCATGAATTTTTTGGTTTTACGTACAATCCTAAATTCAATGTGAATCAAGGACTAATGAAGTTGTGGGATCCTATATTACTGAAGAATAATGTTTCTTTAAGTTTTTTTGTCTAATTCAATATGTATTTGTAAAGAAAGTCAATTGCATGATAAATATACAAGAGCCTTATCAAATATCGACACAACTATAGGGTTGCCTATGGGGAAAGTTTTTTCATGAAAAAGGAGAAAATAATACACCATTTCAAATGGATGGATTTTAGCGTAAGCCATTGATGTTGCCAAAATGTTTTATATATAGGTATTTTGTTGTTGAATTATGTAGACAATCTCGTGACTCGTTGATTATATTTGAAAGTAAAAAGACAAGAAAATTCATTTCTTTTACATTTAATATTGGAGAAATCATAATGAAGAATGTGGTTCAAGTTGAAAAGCTCATAGATACTTTGCAACATTTTAACTTACGTAAAGTTGAAGCCGTTAAATAATTTGATAAGGAGGGTCTATTTTGTGCACACTTGGAAAATATTGTGTACAAGGGTTTTTTTCAATAAGTTAGAGAGAGAAGCTAGAAAAGTAGAAATGTATCAACAAAAAATAAAGGACTTGTCATAGATTTCACAAGAATTAATGTACGTGTAGGTAAAACAAAGTAGGAACTGTTGAATTCTAATTATATGAATCAAACCAAAGCCACATGGTCTCATAGAATCAGAAGGTTGGGGAATATTAATTTTTAATTTGAAAACATATGAAATCGAAGAGAAAATTAGTATCACAAGGATATATACGGTTCTCATATCACATGTGACTCTAGATTAATTTTGAGGGAAACACTGCCAATTGAATTTGATAAGATAAAAAATTCAAAGGAAATAGAATTCTATAATATAGAGGATTTTAGTACTAGGGAAATTAGTGAATGGCTAATTACTTTTGTTAATGTTAATAAAAAAAAAAATTTCTTTAGTTGTGGAGTTGCAAGAAGAATCGAAGGAAATTGAGAAGGATATATTCATTCAACGTGTCAAACAACAAACTACAATTTCTCTATGAAAGGTTACATCTAGGGAAAGCTATAGAAATCTCTTGAACAAATTGAAAATCCAGACAATAGTTGATAGTTAAACATTCAAGATCTATGCTTTTACATATTGTGAGTGTTCTTAAATCTTAGAACCTTTGTTTTCCTATATACTAACAATTAAATTCCCAAATTTGTTGGATATGTTATCATGAAATAAGCCAACTTCCACATGAAATTTCCTTCTTTTATTTACTAGTTACTTTCTCATATTCTGGTTCAGGAGAGTCCAATTATAGTCTTCACTGAGGAAAATTCATTTACTTCTGCATTTAAGTATAAATACCTTGATAATTGTTGTAGGAAACATGTGTTATCATGCAAGATCTACAAGGTTCTCATATCAAGTGCGACTCTTGATTGTTTTTTAGGGAAACACTGACGATTGAATTTGATAAGCTAAAAAAGTCAAAGGAAATTGAATTCTATAATATAGATGATTTTAGTACTATGGAAATTAGTGAATGGTTAATTACTTTTGTTAATTTTAATAAAAAAATATTTTTTTTAGTTGGGGAGTTCCAAGAATAAGTGAGGTAAATTGAGAAGGATATATTCATTCAACGTGTTAATCAAGAAACTACAATTTCTCCTATGAAAGGTTGCATCTAGGGAAAGCTACAGAAATTTCTTGAAAAATTTGAAAATACAAAAAACAGTTGATAGCTAAACATTCAGGATCTTTGCTTTTACATATTGTGAGTGTCCTTAAATCTCAAAACCTTTGCTTTCCTGTCTACTAGCAATTAAATTTACGGATTTGTTGGATATGTTATCATGAACTAAGCCAACTTCCACATGAAATTTCTTGCGTTTCTTTGCTAGTTCCTTTTTCATATTCTGGTTCATGAGAGTCCAATTTAGTATTCACTGAGGAAAATTCATTTACTTTTGCATTTAAGTATAAATATCTTGATAACTGTTGTAGGAAACCTCTGTTATTCTCTGCATGGAAAACTTTTGAAGTCATTTAATATAAAAAATGTGAACTCAGTTACATAATGAATTTCATTTTCTGTTTCCTTTCATTTTCTATATATCTTTATCTTAGAGTTAAATTTTCATTTATTACATGTATTTAATTCATTGTGGAATAATCCTTGAAATGTTTTCAAAATGCAGATGTAGAAATTTAAATGGTCATATTGAATACGCTAGTGAGATGGGATATCATAAAAGTCTCATTATGGATATAATAGATACAATGAATATATATGTATTATTATTTATACTTGAATTGTATTCATTACTATTTAAAATTGATTACATTCGGTGAATTTCGAATCTATTTAACAATTTTGTGGAGAATTATGAGATGATGGTTGTTTTGTTGATCAAAATTAAAATGAATATTCAATAAAAATTTGGTTTTCAGAAATATGTCACATATTTGATTTTTATTTTAATCATACCTACGATCATTGGAATTTGAATTTGGATATAATTTTTATTACTTTAACTTTCTCTTGTTATTGTTAAATACTTTTCAGGCAAAAAGAGTGATCACTTTTTTATAATTCTGAATTTGTTTAGCAATTTCATGGAATGATTTCAAGTGATGTTTTTGCAAAAGTTTTCAAGGATATGTTTTGTGTTATTCATTGTTTTTAATTAAATAATTTTCAAGCATAAACAATGATAACTTTTTTCCAATTCTGAATCTGTTTAAAAAAGAATTTGTCGTGCTCTAAAATCATGTTTCTTTTGCAAAACAAATCGAGTATATTTTTTGTGCTTTTACTTATATACATTGTTTACTTTTTTTCATATAATTTGATAATTTTTACTTATTCAAAATATAAAGCACACATCAACCAAACTATTCATGACACAAGTTGTTTCTTAATTGACCCATTCGTAGTATTGTCTGCATATTCGTTTTAATGCACATCACTTCTTTCTAACATCGATTGAAAACAAATATCAATTAATATTTGATAATACAAGTTCAGTTGAAAAAAATGAAATAAATAATGCACATAGTATTTTGTAAACATCAATGACAAAGTTCGTTCACAATATTTTTGTAGCAAAATAATATATCATAGCAAAACAAGCTAGTAAAGTAAATTTCCTTAATAATTGTTGGTTCGGAGAATAAATGTTGAAAATTCTTGTATTTATTGGTAGGAAAGTTTCAGTTAACCAAAATAGAATGAGAGTTAGGATATTAATAACATAGTATCTTGATATTTATTTATAAAGCATGTTAAATGGAGTAATCATTAATCGTAAGAATTTGATATTGTTGGATTTGAACAGACATTGATTGTGGGTCGGAAAAAAATGGAGCGGTGCGACATAAGTCTCTCTTGCCTAGGCTTCCAAGGCTTTGTGGCTGCCAAAAAACACTAAATCGATTTGGGATGGGGGTTTCTCCCTTTTACGGGGATCAATGGCTACCACCATATGATGGTGCTAGAGGCAGTTTCATTGCTGGGGAACTGTGGAGGGGTAGTGGTGGACAAGGAGACTTTTCCCCTGCACCTTTTCAAATGAGTTCCTCTACCTCCAACAAACAATTTGGTTTTTTTTCCTAAGGACCTCCATGGAGGGAAAGATCAGAGTGGCATTAGGGACGGAAATAAAAGAATGTGGAGGCTGAAAGACATAAGCCCCACTCCTTCTGACCGTGTGGCTACTCAGCTTCTGTGCTTAGATGACCAGAGGAATGGTTGGTTTTGTTTTCACTAAGAAAGGAGAAAAATGATCACCGAGAAAGCAGTGGATGCAAGGGTGAAAAATTATAGAATGTGCTAGGTCTTAAACCAGGGGTTACTCTCCCCACTTGCAACGAAAAATGGGTGGGTGTTGGGCTTAGGGGCCTGGCTGCTGAAGGTGGCTTTTCCTCGATGTTTGCCCCCTCCCTATGCATGGCTTTCTCATTTTAGGTGCTAAGAAGATACAAAGCCTTCGGTGGGGGGAATGTCTACTTCTGCCGAAGTGGACAACCTGGACCATAAAGACTTGCCCAATACCGGTAACCCGCTCTCATTTCTCTCTATTTTTCATTTCTTACTCTGTTGTCAATTTTTATTTCTCAAAACATGAGGTCAAAGGCTCTTGGTTGCGGAGGGTGGTTTGGGGGTGTGCTCCTCCATTTTTTACGTGGCATCCATGGTGTGGGGACTAGCCCTATCACTTACCCCACTCGTATTATGGTCCTTTGTCCCCCAAATTTTACTCCTACGTTTCCGGTGTTTCCTGCCCCTAGGGGATCTGCAAAAAAAACACAAACACAAATAGAAGCATAGGGGACTATACTTCAGAGCCCCAATATCACATATTGATTAAACCCATAGATGGGAAGACCATAATTTTGTGGGTACAAGATTCAAAGCTGGTACCAGTGTTGAAGAAAAAAATCCAGTATGCTACAGGCATCTCAACTCCAAAAAAAATCCTGATATCCTCAGTGAGAGTGCTACCGGAAAAATTTCAATTAAATGAATACCAAATTAAAAAAAATCCACTATTTTCCTGAATTTAAGGCTCCAAGGTGGTGTTCCAGGAACAACCACATCTTCTAGATTTGCATCAATAGAAAAGGGCCAACCTTCTTTCAAGGATATTTCGAGAGGGGAAGCTTCGACACAGGGGAAAAAAGAAATACCTGAACTGTCATTACTAGGCTCATATTTTGTAGAAAAGACGGATAAAATTCTAGATTTGGCAATGTAAATACCAAAGGAAACTGGCCTTTTCAGTGCCCTGTAATAAAAAATTGTAATGTATCGTTTTAATGGATATTAGATGTAACTTGAAGAGTTAAATCAATGGATACACTAAAATTGGACCAGAAATTTTGATATTTGTCTCTACGGAAAAGGTTTCTTCATGGTTCAATTTGATAATCTAGAGGATTATAGTTATACCACAAATGATGGACCATGGTTATGGGAAAGATAAGGCATCTTTGTAACCCCATGGTTCCCTGGCTTTGATGAAAATACAATGGTGGTTACTAAAATTGTTGCTTGGGTTAGTTTGCACAACCTCCCACTCCCTTGTTGGCACCACCAAGTCCTAGAAAACATTTGGAACTCTCTAGAAAGGTTCATAAAGATGGACCGAGAGAGAATGGACATACAGATATTCACCTTTGCGTGTATTTCTGTGGAGTTGGATTTAAGCAAAGGCCTTCCATATTGAATACATCTAATACACAAATACCTCAAGTGATCACAAACGTTAGATTTTGAAAACACTGCCTTTATATTTAGGGTGTGTCACCAAAGTGGGAACTTCCAAAACAGTTGCACTCTATCAAAGAAAAAACCGAGTGTCCATAAAAGAAGAAAGGATGGAAATTTACGGACTTGCCACTTTCAGATTAGGAGGAATAATTAAAGAATAAAACCATATGCAAACAGAAACATGAAATCTGCAAGATACACAAGAGAAGGGAGAAGGAGATATGGAAGAGAAAAAGGAACATGGTGAGAAGCCATTTTCTTCAAGAAATGTTGAATCCCAGCAGGATGAGCAGATTGGTGATCAAGGCTTGGGGGGCACTAAGCGAGCACATGTATGTGAGAGTTCTGACTCCAAAAAGGATTCCCAACTCCCTTCCAGCAACAAGGAGTTGGCAATTATCTCCTATGCTTCTTCTCTTGATCGCTGGCAAAAAGTCCAAAAAGGAAAAAACGATAAGCCCAATTTATTTGGCATGGTGTAATTTTAGTAGTGGTTTTGTCATTATTTCGTAGCCCTATTTTTCATAGGACGATACTCTCTTATGGAATGTTGCGGCATCTACAATTTAAATTTTTGTGATATTTTATAAAAAATTTGACTTTTTGGTATGCAAAAAAAATAATTTGATATTGTTGCTAGTATTAATGATTTCATTCTTTATATTGTCGAGGTGGATTCAAAAGTTTTATTGACAATTAGCACTATCTATAACAAAAATAATTTTAATTTTAATATTTTTAATTCCACATCCACAACTTTGTACTCATCATTACCCATTCTACGCACCTCTGCACATGTAGTTATCAAACAATATATTATATGTCTTATTATTTCATTATGTGAAATCAAAAAAATGATATTGAGAAAATAATAACTAATATTATATATGAATTAAATTTTCCATATTATCCCTTTATATAGGTACAAAGGAATCCTTCATTATGTGGAATAAAAAGATATTAGTGAAGTACAATTGAAAGGAAGGGGAAAGGGTGAGGGAAAAGTAGGGAGGACTGAGTGTGGATATTTTCTAGTTGTACTAACTTCTCCATCTCCACACTTACTTTGTATCAAGGCTCAAGTTTGAATATTGGAAACACACAATTTTTCAACTTCATATACATTTATGTCATCGTAGAATTTTTTCATACAAACGTTTTCCACAAAGGAATTGTTGCAGATACACAACCAATTTTTTTCATTTTTCATATACCTTAAGCCCTTTGCATATTTTTTCCTCGCATTTTGATCCTATATAATAATAATATGCAAGTAAATAATGGCGAACCAAACTTAAATTTTCTCAATTTGAATATGCAATAGGAATAGTTTGCGTAACTTCTTCAAATTTCCACATACCTTTGTTTGATATTTTTTTCGTTCATATACGCCTTAGTTTTTCACATGTGTTATTTAACATATTTCTCATTTTAAGAACAAACGTAAAACTATTTTAATGTTCTAACTGACAACAAACTGTAGGCAGTCATGTCCATAATCAAAGACATTTACGTAAAATATTTATTTGAATTAATCATTTGCAACCGACTTAGTATCTGTCAAAAGAGGTTCTTTCATTACTCAATAAAAAAATCCATGAAAACAATTAATGTAGCACAAGTTTTATTATTTTGATGACTAAAATATTGTATTCATGTACCTATATATTTTAATATTTTGAAAATCAAGTAGCGTTAAGTGTTAAAAAGCTTTGTTTTTAATTTAGTTAATTTTGTTGTACGATCTGCAACAATGTAGAGGAAGGGTTCATCGTGCTTGTTCTATATTGCACAATGAAATATTCTTTCTCGCCTGCATATTTCATATAATGAAAACATAATACTAATTATTGTTATATAAATAAAAAACCAATTTAACATTATCTATATAAACATTAAACTTTAATGTATCCTAAAGAAAAATGTTATACAGTAACACTGCAGAACCATGATTCAATGGAAATTTGTTCACATCGGACAAATTATCATTTTATTGTGAAAGGTAAAGAATATTTAGTTTTCAAAATAATTACTATGTGGAAAATGATTATGTCTAGAATAACCTTTATATCATGTGTTTTACATCGTCGCACACATTTCCCGATGGCGCAAATCGATGTCGAAATCAATTTTCATGACTTTTTGACACGTGTGAGATGTAAGATAAAGTTGATCAAGGTTTATCGATATGAATTAACATATATTAGAAAATTAATTAAGTGTTACTCCTAAGACTAACAAAAGCTCCACTGTCCCTAAATATAAATATACTTTTAAAATCTATAAATACATAATTCAAGGGATGTGATAGTGCAAGGAGTACCAAATCAACACGTAACTATATCATTTTTCAAGTGCTTAATAATATTTAATCTAACTCATTGTGTAATTACTAGTAGTTATAAAAAAATTAATAATGTGTAGATCACTCTACACTAGACATTAAAAAATTAAATGTAAATCATTTTCACATTTATTCGGCTACTCGATGCATAATAAATCCATTGTGAACCTTGTGTTGAAGATATGTCAAATATGTCAACAAAATTGAGGAACGATAAGAAATATATCGTATAAGAACAAATTGCTCATCAAACCATGAAATTATTTTGTTAGAGTCATTTGATGCATTCGCACATTAATACTTTTTGTGCCATTGTACTTTGTTGTATTATACAACAACATACAACAATTATGATTACAATGAACTATTTATTTAAGTTTAGAAATTCATTTTTTTCACTAATATAGATTTCGATGATTTTAGTTAAAATATGTTAGAAAATAAATAAATTCAAAAATAATTTTTGATATTTTGATATTTATTTTACCACTTGCAACAACTCACTCTTTGGTAGTTTTCAATTTCTATTTATTGAGAGTTCAAATATATCGACGAATATATAGTTAAATGAAAAATTGTTATTTGCTATCATATGATTAAGTCGTTAGGATATTTAGATGCATCCTTTAGTAGTCGGGTTATATATATTATGTGAACTCTATAATGGATGAGTAGGATAACATTATGTGTAGGATAACATTACGATTTTAAGAAGCAAAGTGACAATTGTGAAGTGTGTTTCAAAAGTCTTCAATTTCATAAAGATAATTGAATCCATTGAACATAGAGTTATTGGCATAAAATATTAATTCGTGATTTATAACATTAGTTGGCGAAATATGGTGTCATAAATCATGTGAAATTTTGTATACAGCCAACTAGAACTAATTATGACAATTTCCTTTGTACAATGATCTTCAAAATCATGTGTCGGGTTATTTGTAAATAAAATTTGGTTGAACCTTTTTGATTCTTCGATATGAAATAAAATGAATCAACATCGACATAGTGGTGTGGGTGGTTCAACCACAAAATCGATTCAAGGTAGAGGTAATTGATAACATTTATGCATAATATTAATTTGTGATTTTCCTTGGAAATTTTTCTATTTGTATTTAGTATTGATAGTTTCTAATCTAATTTTCATAATAACAAATAATTCATACGTATTTTATATCACAAATTTATTTCTGTAATGACATTTAGGTCAACGATATTAACACAAGATAAAAATGTGAAGTAAGTGGAGAAGATGGTTTTGGAATATCAATATTTATTTCAATTACTTCAGGTAAAAGTTAGATTTAATATATTCAAAAAAAAATTACTGGTATTTTTATTTACTGAGAACGTCGTATGTGGCAGTTTTCTCACAACAAATAGTAAGAGCTGGTAATTGGGAAAGTAGTAAAGAAATGTGTAGTTAAGAAGGACCGAGAGAAAAAATAGGTAGTGGTGAAAGGAAAATAGTTATTTCCACTCGTACAATGAACTAATTTTCCTACATAGATGATAAATTTCATTACTCATTTATGTATCAGCGATATCTGAATATGAAAATGGAAAAATAAAATAAAAAACAACATTTGTAGCAGAACATTTATGAATGTTGTATCGAATAAATGCTTGAAATTGCGTGAGGAAAATACATTCCTAAGCTCACAAGAAGGTTGAGACAACGTTGTTAAAAATTTCATTTTCTCAATTGCTCAAGTTATTTCCCATTATTCTCTCCAATATATTTCTTTATTTACGTAGTTAAAATGAGATTTATATTGCCTCTTTTTGTGCTTGATGAACTCAGAAACTACAACAAATCATCGAGAATCCATTCTCTATTTCCTTTCTTAGTAATACAAAATGGATTGCGGAATCAATTTCTAAGATAATTAAATTTTCAATCAATATTTTTATAGTTACTCATTTTTCTAGGAATAATAGACTCAATATGATGCCATATCTTTGAAAACTTACCCTAATAACCTAAATTGCATCCAAACAAGGAACCTATGAAATCTTTGTATCTCATAATGTGCAAGAAATTATTTTTCTTAAGTATTTGTCTAATTCAAAATAGTTTTTCACAACATATTATTTAGAATACTTACAGAAAATGAAAAATAAAATATTGGTAATGGATGGTAAAAAAATTCCTCAAGAAATGACCATTAACAAGGAAGAAAAACACAATCAAATAGGCACAAATCCTACACAACAATCTCTAGCTTCAAATCCCAATATTGGTGGAACCTCATCGTATAATATAGGAAAGAGAAGTTTTTGCGACTGGAAAACTGGTTCATGTTAAGCTATTAGGTCATAAATATGACGAAGAGTCTCCAAATTTGTTCCATATTAAAATTCCAATAACCATAGAAATAATTAATATATATACCATATAATATTCAAAACATACTCATAAAAAAAAAATGTTTAACAAATTGAGAAATCTAGCATAGAGAATTGAAAATCCTGATACAAAATCATAAAATTAAATCCATCTGTTCGAATGGGAATTAGGATCTGGCACAGCTAGGATTGGGAACCCATGAAATATAATATGAGAAAGGAATTTTAAATGAAAAGAAAAAACTCGTATACAATAATTATCTAAGGAAATCGTAACTTAGTGAAAAAAGATGGTTCATTTAATACGAAATAAAATTGAATGCTGAAATATTTGAGAAGACTTATAATATGTAAAAACATCCACCATGATTGCGTTTATGTTAGACGGTTATCAGGTTCATGATTTTGTTCAACAAATATTTCAATGGTATTTGTAATGAAATATTTGTGAGGAGCAATTGTAATCTCCATTTTGACGTTTTTATTCAATATCTCCTTTTCAATTTTTAACTTCTTCTTGTAGCTATGCATTCAAGGAAGAGTTGTTGTTATGGATTCTAACAAAAGAAATTCACCATTTGGTAATTTATTCTGTAGTAAAATCGATTATGTCATCAAACTCTTTTTCCATTGGCTATTTTAGTTAGCCTATTTCATCTTTTAGCATGCCCCTTGAAATTAATTAAGAATTGTGTACAATTCATAGACCGTTTAGGTGTTGTATGATTTATACTACCTTGAGATATGCATGACATCTTCTAATACTTAGGCTACCAAATTTCGAAATTATTTCCTCTAGTCTATTGATTCTCTTATACCATCCATCTTTTACTTGCATTATTCGATTAGCTCTAGAACTGCTTTTTTTGTTCTCTATATCAGAGAGTAATCCAAGTATTTGACTAAAAGTAACTAAATTAGTGTCAATGACGTTTCTGTCTAAATTAATATTTCTATTAACCAAATTCACAAATGTCTTAATTTCGTGTTACAGATGAAAAATTACTTGCCATGAATGATCAATAGTTTCTAATCTCTAGCATATTCCATTGATGATATATGATTTGACTGCATAGAGAATATTTACAAATTTATTAGATATGTGTAGTGTTGCAGCTATAAAAATTGATAATGATGGTGTTTGTGTTGCCAGTGAGGTCATTAACATAGGACCCCGATTTAGATTGTTTTCAATTTATTTAAAAAAAAAATTCATCGTCATATTTTCTGCAATTTTTTCATCAATAAACTATAAAAGTGCATGACAGTATAAAACTATGAGCTTCTTGGATCCAATTCCAAAAATATCATATTCCATTTGTTCTTGATGAATAATAATTTTATTACGAAGTTTTACCTTTTCAATTTTCATTTTTTTCTGCCATTGTGATATTTTTCGTTTTCCAATTTGACAACATTCATAAAAAATAATGACCTCTTCTACATTCTGTTCCATTATTTTTTTTTCTATCCTAAACAAGAAGTAAGAAATTAGGTGGTATACTGTTGTCATTTTTTATGTCTACAGAGTGTTCAATGCCTTTCTATCTAAAATACTCTTGTATTTTGTTGTTTTAACTTGTATGTGCTTCCTTTTGAATGAATCTCTAAAGACTCTTCGTCATCTTGATGACCTAATAGCTCACCACTAACCAGTTTTCTGATGGTATAAAATTTTCTCTTTTCTATACTATAGGATGAGGTTGCACTAATATTGAAATTTGAAGCTAGATATTTTTGTGTAGGATTTATGCCTCTTTGATTTTGTTTTTATTCCCAGTTAATGCTCGTTCCTTGAGGAATTTTTTTAGCATCCATTACCAATATTTTATTTTTCATTATCTGTAAGTATTGTAAATGATATTTTGTGCAAAAATATTTTGAATTAGACAAATACATAAACAAAATAATTATGGTCACATTATGAGATACGGAAATTGCAATGGTTCTTTGTTTGGGTGCAATTTAGGTCATTAGGATAAGTTTCCAAATACATGGCATCATATTGAATCTGTTCTTTCTAGAAAAAAATGAATAATTGTAAATAATATTGATTGAAAATTTAATTATCTTAGACATTGATTATGCAATTCATTTTGTATTACTGAGAAAGGAAATAGAGAATGGATGCTCGATGATTTGTTGTATTTCCTATGTTCATCAAGCTAAAAAAGAGGAAATATAAATCTCCATATAACTATGTAAATAAAGAAATATATTGGAGGGAATAATGGGAAATAACTTGAGCAATTGAGAAAATGAAATTTTGAACAATGTTGACTCAACCCTCTTGTGAGCTCAGGAATGTATTTTCCTCGCAATTTCGAGAACTTATTCGCTACAACATTCATAAATGTCTTGCTGCAAATGTTGTTGTTTATTTTATTTTCCATTTTCATATTCACATATCGTTGATATGGAGATTACTAATGAAACTTATCATTTATGTAGGAAAATCAGTTCATTGTATGAGTGGAAATAACTATTTTCCTTTCACCACTACCTATTTTTTCTCTCGGTCATTCTTAACTAGACATTTCTTTACTACTCTCCCAATTACCAGCTCTTACTATTTTTTTGAGGAAAATGCTACATAAGGCACTCTTAGTAAATAAAAATATCAGTAAAAAAAATTGAATATATTAAATCCAACGTTTACTACAAGTAATTGAAATAAATATTTATATTCCAAAACCATCTTGTCCACTTCACATTTTTCTCTTCTTTTAATATCATTGACCTAAATTTCATTATAGACATAAATTTATGATATAAAATAAGTATGAATTATTTGTTATTATGAAAATTAGATTAGAAACTATCAATAATTATTGCAAATAGAAAAATTTTCAAGTAAAATCGCAAATGAATATTATGCATAAATGTTCTCAACTACCTCTACCATGAATTGATTTTGTGGTCGAACTAAATTTCATTTACAAATAACCCGACACATGATTTTGAAGATCATTGTACAAAGGTAGTTGTCATAATTACTTCTAGTTGCGTGCATACACAATTTTGCATGATTTATACACAAAATTTCGCCAACTAACGTTATAAATCACGAATTAATATTTTATGCCAATAGTTCTATGTTCAACGGATTCAATTATTTTTATGAAATTGAATAATTTTGGAACACACTTCACAATTGTAACTTTTCTTCTTAAAATCTTAATGTTATCCTACTCATCCATTATCAAGTTCACATAGTGTATAAATGTGCTTGACTACTAAAATTCCCATGGATAAAAGCTAATGACGTGATCATATGAGGGAAAATAACAATTTTCGTTTCACTATATATTTATATATCTCAATATGTTGAATATTCTCAACAAATAGAAATTAGAAATACAGTGGATGTTTATAGGAAGTAGTGGAGATAAATATCAAAATATCAAAATTATCTAGTTATTTTATTTTTCTAACTTATATTTCTTTAAAATCATCGATATACATAGACTAAGTAGCAAAAATTTACGAACTAAAATAAATATGAATTCATTCTCATCAAGAACATGGTAGTATATTGTTGTATAATCTATTAGTACAATGGCACATAAATATTGTGTGCAAATTCAGTCAAATAGCTCTAACAGAAAATGATTTCATGTTTTTGTTAATGTTCTATACCTGGCACCACTATTCGTTCCTTCAATTTTATTTGACATATATTCGACGCAAGGTTCAAAATGGATTTATTATGTATCAAGTAGCCAAATAAATGTGAAAATGGTTTACATTTAATTTTTTATTGTTCAACGCAGAGTAATCTACACATTATTACTTTTTGTATAACTACTAGTAGTTATAGAATGAGTTAGATTAAATGTTATTATGCACTTGAACAATGATATAGGTACGTGTTGATTTGGTACTCGAACTATCACATCCCTTGTATTATGTCTGTATAGATTTGAAAAGTATATTTAGATTTAGGGACACTGGATCTTTTGTTAGTCGTAGAAGTAACACTTAATTAATTTTCTAATATACATTAATGCATATCGATAAAAATTGATCAGCTTTATATTACATCTCACATGTGTTAAAAATTCATGAAAAATGATTTTGGCATCGGTTTGTGTAGTCAGGAAATGTGTACAATTATGTGATGAAAAAATATGAGAAATTCTTAAGGTATATGAAAAATGAAAAACTTGTTTGTGTATCTGCAACAATTTCTTTGTGTAAAATGTTTGTATCAAAAAAGTCTACAATGACGGGAATGTATATGAAGTTCAATTTTTTTTTTCCAATATTAAACTTGAGTGTAGATACAAAGTAAGTGTGGTGATGGAGAAGTTCGTATAACCATAAAATATCCACACTCATTCCTCCCTACTTTTCCCTCACCCTTTCCACTTCCTTTCAACTGTACTTCTCTAATATCTTTTTATTCCACATAATGAAGGATTCCTTAGTATCTATATAAAGGAATAATATGGAAAAATTAATTCATTTAGAATATTAGTTAGGATTTAATGACGAGTACGAAGTTGTGGAAGTGGATTTAAAAATATTAAAATTGAAATTATTTTGGTTATAGATAGTGTTGATTATCAATAAAACTTTTGAATCCACCTCGACAATCTACATAATGAAAACATTAATACTAGCAACAATATCTAAAAAAAGAAATTTGGATGGAGAAAAATCAAACTTTTTATTAAATATCACAAAAAGTTACATCTTAGATGTCTCAAAATTCCATAAGAGAGTATCGCCCTATGAAAAATAGGGCTAGGGAAAAATGACAAAACCACTACCAAAATTACACAATGCTAGATAAACTAGGTTTATCTTTTTTTCCTTTTTTATTTTGGACTTTTTTCCAGCCATCAAGGGAAGAAGTAAAGGATATAATTCCCAATTCCTTGTTGCTGGAAGAGAGATGGGCATATTTTTTGGAGTGAGAACTCTTAGATACATGTTCTCTCTTATTTCCCCCCAAACCTCGATCAACGATCTGCTCCTCCTATTGGGATTTAACATTTATTGAAGAAAATGTCTTATCGTCATGTTCCTTTTTTCCTTCCATATTTCCTTCTCCCTTCTTCTTGTGTATCTTGTATATTTCCTGTTTCTTTTTTAATTTGGTTTTCTTTGATTTCTTCTTCTTCCTCACCTGAAAGTGGCAAGTCTAGAAATTTCCATCCTTTCTTCTTTTGTGGCCTCTTAGTTTTTTTTTTCTTTGATAGAGTCCAGGTGTTTTGCAAGTGACCATTTTGGTAGCACACCCTACATCTAAAAGAAGTGTTTTCAAAATCTAATGTTTGTGACCACTTGAAGTATTTGTGTATAAGATGTATGCAATCTAGCAGGCCTTTTCTTAAATATATCTCCACGCAAATATGCGCAAAGGTGAATATACCTATGTCCATCCTCTCGTTAAGTGATGCAGAGCATCCACCGGGAGAGGGAAAAGAAGGTCACTTCCCCCCGACAGGAAGAAGATTTATGCACATGTTGATAGGCAGGTTATGGAACCTGTACTTTTATTTGTTTTTTTTATTTAGTGTTACCCAAAAATTAGGCAGAAGTATTAGGGTTCAGGATTATTAACTATTTTAGTCAATTAATAGTCTGACTGTTTGCTAAATAAGAGTCTGACAGTTTTGTTTTAAAAGGAAATTAGGAGTCCGATTAGTTTTTGTTTAAAGAGAGGAGAACCGACTAGACAGTTAGAATATTCCAGTTACCAATTACAACTGAAAACAAGAAACTGTTACACGTTTCTTTTCTTGAAAAGTATTTAAATCAGAAAGGGACTGAAATGTAGGGTTCGGAATTTTTAGAAAGAAGAGCATAATAAGAACCAGAGAAATTGAATCATCTGTCAAAAAGAAATTTACAGCTACAGCCAATCTCACATGAATGTGTAATATCCTACTGCATTTTGAAAATAATTGTGAATATGTATGTTAACAAAGTACAGGAAGCTAGAAACTCTTGCAGACAGAAACGTGTATAGCGCAAGGAGCAAATATCCGACAGCATGCGAAAGGAGATAGCGCACAGGCGAGGAACGAAGAGCCATAACAGACATTAACAAATTCTTTTTCCAACAAAAAGATTCGAGAAGCAACCAGTTACCATCGATAATATACAGCAGAAAGAACCCAGGTAATACAACAAGAACTTTTCAAATTAATTGAGTAAAAGCAGTCAGAGTAATATTCAGGAACAGTCCTTATACATTTAGCAGAAAACCCCTTTGTTTTGTGGCGGAAAACGCAAGGTAGGGTTTACATAAACTAACAAGCAGTGCCCAGCGACAACTGTGGTAACTTCCAAATTGAACCAGACATAAACCCTATGACTACGGCATAATTTGCCAACGGAGTATTGTTGAAATAGTCCTCAAAGACCAAGTACGCAGAAAGAGCGGGAACCAAGAAAGACACAGAAAACATTTCCAAGTTAACCAGTCACAAAACAGAGCGACCCTACCCGTTTCCTCGGTTGGGTTGTTTTCTTTTCCGAACGGTCGAACCACAGAAACCTCGAGCTTGGTCGACCTGCACAATAGGCAAGCAAACAGGAGTTACAAACCTGCAAATAAAATGCGGGATGAAAACGAAGTTTAAAAACCAAAGAACAGGGAGCAAGCCTGTAGCATTTACCTGGAAGTTAAGGAGGAACAGTGAACGAGGAGGCAAGATGGCAAAGTAAACCCTGCTCACCAGGAGCAACAAACATAAGTAACTGATGGAAGTGGAAGACAGAGTATAGCATGGAACTTCAAATTACCTTGGTAGAAACCCGAGCGAGTCGAAAGGGTTGGAAGCAAATCCGGAAGATTCAACCTGAAACAGGAGTGTGAGTTAAAACCGGCGAACCATTAAGTCTGCAACGAGACCACGAGAAAGACCAGCCAGAGCATTGTCGATTTCAGTTCAAAGCAAACAAAATTGGACTGACAGCGTACCAAAAACGCAACAAGAATACACAGTGAACCAGAAAGAAACAACGGAACCAGCAACAAACCTATCCGGAGAAACACCACGGCGCCGACGGAAAGATGGAGTGAAAGAATTCATCGGACCAGCAACACGAGCAGTTAAACCCTCGACGGAAAAACCAGAGCAGCGGAACGCCGAAGCGCCAAAGGAGAAATGAACTGTTGTCGTGGCGAGGTTAGGGTTTGTTGAAAGGCGGGAGGAGCGAGAATCTAGGCGTATAGGTGTCACCAAAGTGACATTCAACGAGGACCGAGTTGCAATTGAAATTTAATGATAGGGCAGATCCGATCATACGACTAAGGTACCACTTAAAAGCCATATCCGCACATATGCTATGCCAATAAATAACATCAATTAATATCTACGCCACGTATGAATGGAGTGACCTTAGAATAAGGTTGCAAATTTTTTATATTGAAAACCAGTTAATACACGGACCGAGGGCTTAGGCCTTCAATTTTTGGTATCAGAGTGGGTTAGCAGAAGAGGAAGAGGGAGGGGAAGAGCAGTTCGAAGGATAGCAGAAGAAGGACTGCGAGAAGAGATTCGTATTCTGAATCAGAGATTGGCAGCAGTAGAAGCTGGGGGAAGGAGGAACCCAGCAGATGACAGTGATGAAGAGTTGGCAGAACCAAAAGATGAGTTCGAAGGGGTGACACCAGAACTCAGATTGTTGAAATCAGTTCTGTTGTCCAGTCATAAGCCGAAACATGAGCTTTCCACTTATGACGGGAGTTTGTCGGCAGATGTATTGTTGGATTGGCTTAGTGAAGTCAACAAATATTTTGAGTTTGAAGAAACTAGTGAGGACAAGCAGGTAAAGTTCGCCGCCACCAAGTTGAAAGGACATGCGTCCTTATGGTGGGACAGCATACAGGCAGAAAGAAAAAGGCTACATAAACAACCTATTAAAAAATGGACCAGAATGGAGGCCAAGCTGAAAGAGAAGTTTCTGCCTAAGGATTATCAAATAATGCTGTACAGGCAAGTACAAAACTTGAGGCAAAGGGGAATGACGGTAAAAGAATATACTGAAGAATTTTACAAGTTAAATTTGAGAGCAGGGTATATGGAAGATACCCCAGAGAAGACAGCAAGGTTCGTGAATGGGCTGAGGGGAGAGATACTGGATGAAATTGGTATTCTCTCACCCAGAACCTTGGATGAGGCATACCAGTTCGCCTTGAAGGCTGAGGAGAAGATAAACAGAAAACAGAATGCCAGAAGAGGAGGTGGATCTGGCCGAGGAAAGGGAAAGGCCTTTGGTAGAGGCAGAGGTACAGGTTCAACTGAAGAGAGCAGCAGTTCTAAATCTGCAGGAATAGCAGAAAAGGACAACAGCACTAGAGGAGGACGACCAGCCCAGCGAGGGAGAGGAAATGGTCGGGGCAGAGGAGCTGTCCAGTGCTATCGGTGCCAAAAGTGGGGGCACAAATCGTATGAATGTCCTGAGGGTGAACCAGCAGGTGGGAGAGGAACTTATGTTGCTCAATCAGAAGAGGCGGAGACACAACCACAGGAAGTGGAGAATGCACCAGAAACCGGTGAAGCTTTGGTGCTGAATAAAGTGCTGTTAAAACCAGCAAAGGAGGTGGTGGACCCGGATCAACGAAAGGCTTTGTTCCGGACAGTATGCAAGTCACAAGGTAAGTGCTGCAAACTGATCATTGACAGTGGAAGCACGGATAATCTGGTGGCCACAGAAATGGTGGAGAAATTGGGATTGAAGAAGCTGAAGCATCCCACTCCTTACAAGGTATCGTGGCTGCAGAAGGGACATCAACTGTTGGTTGATGAGCAATGCGAGGTGGAATTCTAGATAGGCAGGTATAAGGACAGAATTATCTGCGACGTTATGCCAATGGATGTTTGTCATATACTGTTAGGAAGACCCTGGCAGTTTGACAGGAAAGTGGTTCATGACGGAAAAACAAACTGTTATAAGTTTGTTAAAGATGGGATCAAGCACACGCTTGTACCCATTAAGGAGGAAGGTACAGCAGAAAACAGTGGGGTAAAAGCACTGCTGTTAGGTGGGAAAGAGTTCTTAAAACAGATTGAAAACAACGATGTAAATTTCGCTGTTGTAAGGAGGCCAAAGACAGTGATCTTGCACACTACAATTACAGATTTACCCGAGGAGGTTCAGAACATGTTACAGGATTTTGGGGACATAATAGTGGATGATCTTCCATACGTGTTACCTCCCGAGAGGGGTATCAGCCACTGTATTGATTTTATACCAGGAGCTAGCTTGCCCAACAAGGCAGCTTATCGTATGAGCCCGAAAGATCAGGAAGAAATTCGGAAGCAGGTGCAGGAATTGCTGGACAAAGGACTAATCAGAGAGAGTATGAGTCCCTGTGCAGTTCCAACAGTATTAGCTCCTAAGAAAGGTTCCTAAGAAAGGTGGCGAATGGCGAATGTGTACAGATTCGAGAGCCATCAACAAGATTACGATTCGGTACAGGTTTCCATTACCAAGGATGGAGGACATGATGGACTGTTTGAGTGGGGCAGCCTATTTTTCGAAGATTGACTTGAAAAGTGGCTACCACCAGATCCGAATCAGGGAAGGGGATGAGTGGAAGACAGCCTTCAAGACGAATGAGGGACTGTATGAATGGCTGGTGATGCCATTTGGATTGAGTAATGCTCCTAGTACTTTCATGCACTTAATGAATGAAGTACTGAAGGAATTCATTGGGAAATTCGTGATTGTGTATCTAGATGATATACTAATCTTCAGCAAAACAAAGGAGGAACACTTTCGACATATTCGAAGTGTATTGAGGAGTCTGCAGCAGAACAAGCTGCTGATAAATCTAAAAAAATGTACTTTTTTCCAAAAAGAATTAGTATATCTGGGTTTTGTGATTGCAGAGAATGAGCTGAAGATGGATCCGGAAAAGATTGCAGCAATTGTGAGCTGGCCATCTCCAAAGAACTTGTTTGAAGTTCGGAGTTTTCATGGTTTAGTGAGTTTTTACAGGAAGTTCATCAAGAATTTCAGTGGGATTTGTGCACCTATGTTGGACACGATTAAGAAGGCAAATCAGCCTTTTCGTTGGACTGAAGCAGCAGAAAGCAGTTTCCAGACTTTGAAGAAAAAGATCACTGAGAGGCCAATTTTGAGATTACCGGATTTCAACAAACTTTTTCAAGTTCGTTGCGACGCCAGCGGTACAGCCATTGGGGTAGTACTCAGCCAGGAAGATAGACCGGTTGCTTACTTCAGTGAGAAGTTGAACGAAAGCAGGCAGAAGTATTCGTCCTATGACAAGGAATTTTATGCGGTCGTTCAAGCCTTAAAACACTGGAGGCACTACTTACTAGGTAATGAATTCGTGTTATTTTCTGACAATTCTGCTTTACAATATATTATGCAGCAGCACAAGTTGAATCACAAGCATGCAGAGTGGGTGGAATATCTGCAGAGCTTTACTTTCGTATTGAAGCATATCAGCGGACAGTCCAACAAGGTAGCAGATGCATTAAGCAGAAGAGCTCTGCTTATACAGGAGAGTACAGTGCAGGTACTGGGTTTCGAACACTTGAAGGATCTGTATCAAACAGACACAGACTTCAGGGAGGCACATGAAGCATGCCAGAACCCTTTAGTGCGGAATCACAGTCCATGGTTGGACTACAATTTGCAAGAAGGATTGCTGTTCAAAGGAGGGCAGTTGTGTATTCCCGATTTTTCAATGCGGGAAAACATTATTCGTGAGAAACACAGTGGAGGTCTAGCCGGACATTTCGGTATAGAAAAAACGCTATCTCAGATAGAGCATTTCTACTATTGGCCAAAGTTGCGGCGAGATGTGCAGAGGCATGTGAGCAGATGAAAAATGTGTCAGTTGGCAAAAGGTCACAGCCAGAATGTAGGACTCTATACGCCGTTACCCACACCAAGTAGACCGTGGGACTCAGTCAGCTTGGACTTTGTCCTGGGTTTACCAAAGACACAACGGGGATTCGATTCAGTGATGGTCGTGGTGGACAGATTCTCGAAGATGGCACATTTCATACCCTGTCGAAAAACCAGTGATGCTACTCACGTAGCCCACTTGTTCTTCACATAAATTGTCCGACTGCATGGTTTACTGAGATCTATTATTTCAGACCGGGATGTACGATTCACAGGACACTTCTGGCGTACCCTGTGGAAAAAGTTGGACACCCAACTAAATTTCAGCTCCGCTTATCACCCACAGACTGATGGGAAAACAGAGGTGGTAAACAGGAGTTTGGGAAACCTGCGAAGAAGCTTAGTCGGAGAAAATTCACGAATGTGGGATCGTGTACTTGCCCAAGCGGAATTTGCATACAATGATTCTCCCAATCGCAGTACCGGACATAGTCCTTTTCAGGTTCTGTACGGCATGCATCCTCACGGAGTGCATGAACTGCGGGATTTGGGGAAGCTAGAGAAACGAAGCGCCGATGGTGAAGATTTCGCTCAAGCAATGAATGATCTGCATGAGCAGGTAAAATTGAAGTTGGTGGACAGCAGTCAAAGGTATAAACAGCAGGCAGATTTGAAGAGGCGGGAAGTTCAGTTCAACATCGGGGATGAAGTCCTTGCCCACTTGCGCAAGGAACTCTTTCCCAGAGGGCAGTATAACAAGTTAAAGTTTAAGAAAATTGGCCCCTGCAGAATTCTCCGCAAGTTTTCAGCCAATGCCTATGAGATACAGCTGCCACCCGAAATAGGCATTTCACCCATCTTTAATGTGGCAGACTTGTTTCCTTACCCTACCAACCCCGGAGAAGAAGAGGCAACAAGGCCAGAGCGGACTACCCCAGGTGAAGAGGATGTTTGGTTGAAGCAGATGCCTGCAGCGCAGCCCCTTGAGATCGAGAGTATCCTCGACACGCAAGTAGCCAAGCGCACACGCAGGAAGGACTACTTACAGTACCTGGTCAAGTGGAAGGACCGTCTTATTGAGGACAGTACCTGGCTTGACACGGCATAGATTCAGAAAATTGGCTACTCAGTGGATGACCTCATGGGGGGGAGCCATGACTTTTTGCTACCCCCGGAGCCTGATGCAGGAGCATCTGACTAGGGTGGCAACCGGTCAGACAGGTGTTTCAGGTTTTCAGTTTTGAGTTATTTTACAGGTCTCAAAACCTGTTCCTGTTTTAATTTATTTCTTTCCTTAGGACAAGGAACTAGCTGTCAGTAGAGTTGTTTTAGTTTACTTGTTTTTATTTAATTTTTGATCTAAACAACTGTGGTAGTTTTATTAGGTGAAGTAAAACAGTTCATATAGTAAAAAGTGAATTAACCATAATGTAAAAACATGTAACTGTGTAACCAACTGGAGACAGTTACCAGTTGGAACGAATTGGCATACAGGAGGCTACAAAGGAAACGAAAATATGACTGTACAAGGGTTCTGCAATTTAATACACAGAATGGTGTAATGAAACAGAGTTTTTTTATACTCCTCAGAAAGTATACAAATTGTATTGTATGTAGAAATACTGAAATGAAATACATATCCAAAATTCACTGTCAAAATATTTGCATGCACATTCTGAATCAAACATAGTTAAATGTCTATTTCTTTCTATTAGAGGAATATAGTTATCCGTGAACAGGCATATTGCAATACGAGGGCGTGGTCAATGCATGCGAGAGCTGAAGAGAGGCGCAGGAGAATACAACACAAACAAGAGAAGTTGTATTAAGACGGCGAAGTCCCACTGTACAACAAACAAAACGAAGAACACCGAACTTAAGGTGTATTTACCATTAAACCGAGCCATTGCATTTTTAAACAAACTAAGAATAGAGTAAGTCTTCCGACAGGTCGTAATAACAAGACACCCATACCGAATGTATATAATTACATATTGAAACCGCCGGAGAAAACAAGACAAGACTAGTAACCTAGGGTTACAGCCAGGAGGCCTACAGCCACAGGCGAGAATTCCAGATAGCAACTGAGGGGTACAGGTGGGGTTTTGAAACCCAAACCAATTTGAAATCCGAACTCTGTCCGAGAGACAACACTTGCAAAATAGATAGAGTAACCATAGCGTGACAACGTCACGACAACACCTGAAAGCGAAAACTGACAGAGTCAACTATGACACTTTCAAACAGACTTCTACAGTGAGAATGGTGCGAGCCATACGGCGACTTACCACTGAAAACCGAAGCGGAGTGAAACCCTGACAGAAGTCTGGGAAGCCGACGGGGTTCGAGAAACCTGTGTAAGAAACACAAATAGTCAGTTACAAACCTGTGCAACCAAAATCGTTGAATCAACGAAATTAACAGTGGGAAGAACCATTTGGGCATTTACCTTGTGGAGAGGGAGAGCCGTTCTTTTCCGAGAAATCGAGCAACCACCAGGAGCCATTTGAACCTGCTCACAAGGAGCAACAAGATCAGTATGGAAACAAAACCAACGGGGTTTTGAAACAGAGAGGGATAACTTACCAATACCGACGTCAACTGGAGCGAAATTGACCGGAGAAAGCTCAGGGCCGAGAGCCAAAGAACCTGTAGAAATTGTCATGAGACAACGATTAGCCTGAGGAAAAATCACAAACACCAACAATCAGAGTAAATTAGCCTGACGAAGAGCCTGTAAGTGTCGAGCGAAGAACAGAGGTCGCATTGATTCACAAGCACAACCACCGTTGCTGTGACCAAATTTCCACAGGGTAGCACAAACCCTTGTCAACAAGACACAGGGTCGAAACCCTCACACCTTACGCAGAGCACAAACACCAAGTGACAAATGAAACAATGAACCAAGTAGAAGAGTAAGGCGGGATGGCCATATGCGTCGGCAAGTGGGCCGAGTGATCCATTCGAGGCCAATAACTGTGCCATTAATCCAAGTACCGGAAAGCAGCGTAAGGTTCGAGGCTAGTGGTGAGTAGCAAGGGCGCGAAACCGACGTGTAATGCCACGTAACCATAATTGTTAAATATTGTGTTTTAAAAGTTGTGACATTGTTCAAGCTGACCGGGCACGTGGGCTGGTGACCCCATCAAGTGGTATCGGAGAAAAAGTTTTGAAGTAGCAAGAAGATGGAAGTTGGCAGAAGAGGAAGAGGAAGAGGTAGAGCAATCCGGAGAGTGGCAGAAGAAGGACTGCGAGATGAAATTCGGATTCTAAATCAGAGATTGGCAGCAGTAGAAGCTGGGGGAAGGAGAGGCCCAGCAGATGACAGTGACGAGGATATTGCAGAACCGGAAGATGAGTTTGAAGGAGTGACACCTGAACTGAGATTGTTGAAATCAGTTCTGTTGTCCAGTCATAAGCCGAAGCATGAGCTTTCCACTTATGACGGCAGTTTGTCGGCAGATATGTTGCTGGATTGGTTAAGTGAAGTAAATAAATACTTCGAATTTGAGGAGACCAGCGAGGACAAACAGGTGAGGTTTGCTGCCACCAAGCTGAAGGGACATGCGTCCTTATGGTGGGACAGCGTACAGGCGGAGAGGAAAAGACTGCATAAACAGCCCATAAGAAAATGGTCTAGAATGGAGGCGAAAATGAAGGAGAAGTTTTTGCCTAAGGATTATCAAATAATGCTGTATAGACAGGTACAAAACCTGAGACAAAGGGGAATGACGATTAGGGAGTATACAGAGGAATTCTATAAACTGAATTTGAGGGCAGGTTATGTGGAGGAAAACCCAGAAAAGACTGCAAGGTTCGTGAATGGATTAAGGGGAGAGATCTTAGATGAAATTGGTATCCTTTCGCCCAGAACCTTGGAAGAAGCGTATCAGTTTGCATTAAAGGCGGAAGAAAAAATAAACAGGAAACAAAATGCCAGAAGAGGAGGCGGATCTGGCAGAGGAAAGGGAAAAGCTTTTGGTAAAGGTAGAGGAACGGGTTCCAATGAGGAAGGCAACAGTTCCAAATCTGCAGGAACAGCAGAAAAGGACAACAGCACTAGAGGAGGACGACCAGCCCAGCGGGGGAGAGGAAATGGTCGGGGCAGAGGAACTGTCCAGTGCTACAGGTGCCACAAGTGGGGGCAAAAATCGTATGAATGTCCTGAAGGCGAACCAGCAGGTGGAAGAGGAGCTTATGTTGCTCAGCCAGAGGAAGCGGAAGCACCTCCTCAGGAAGTGAAAGATACACCGGAGACAGGGGAAGCCCTGGTGTTGAACAAGGTGCTGTTGAAACCAACCAAGGAGGTTGTGGACCCAGGCCAGAGAAAGACCTTGTTCAGGACAGTTTGCAAGTCACAGGGAAAGTGCTGCAAACTGATCATTGACAGTGGAAGCACTGATAATTTAGTGGCCACGGAAATGGTGGAGAAGCTGGGTTTGAAAAAGCTGAAACACCCCACTCCATACAAGGTGTCGTGGCTGCAGAAAGGGCATCAGTTGTTGGTTGATGAACAATGCGAGGTGGAGTTCCAGATAGGCAGATATAAAGACAAGATTGTCTGTGATGTTATGCCAATGGATGTCTGTCACATACTGTTGGGAAGGCCCTGGCAGTTTGACAGAAAGGTAGTGCATGACGGGAGAACAAACTGTTACAAGTTTGTTAAAGATGGAGTCAAGCACACACTCGTTCCCATCAAGGAGGAAGGTACAGCAGAGGCTAGTGGAGCAAAAACACTGCTGTTGGGTGGAAAGGAATTCCTGAAACAGATTGAAGACAGTGAAGTGAATTTTGCTGTTGTAAGGAGACCAAGAACAGTGGTACTACACACTAAAATTTCAGATTTACCTGAAGAGATACAAGAGATGTTACAGGAATTTGGGGATATTGTGGTGGATGATCTTCCAGACGAATTACCTCCCAAGAGAGGCATCACCCACTGCATTGATTTTATACTAGGAGCCAGCTTGCCAAACAAGGCAGCTTATCGTATGAGTCCGAAAGATCATGAAGAAATTCGGAAACAAGTGCAGGAATTGCTTGATAAAGGATTGATCAGAGAAAGTATGAGCCCTTGTGCAGTTCCGACAGTATTGGCTCCTAAGAAAGGTGGCGAATGGCGGATGTGTACAGATTCAAGAGCCATCAATAAAATTACGATTCGGTACAGGTTTCCATTACCAAGGATGGATGACATGATGGACTGTTTGAGTGGGGCAGCATATTTTTCAAAGATTGACTTGAAAAGCGGCTACCACCAGATCCGAATCAGGGAAGGGGATGAGTGGAAGACAGCCTTCAAGACAAATGAAGGACTGTATGAATGGCTGGTGATGCCATTCGGATTGAGTAATGCTCCCAGTACTTTCATGCGCTTGATGAATGAAGTACTGAAGGAATTCATTGGGAAATTCGTGATTGTGTATCTAGATGATATACTAATCTTCAGCAAAACAAAAGAGGAACACTTTCGACATATTCGAAGTGTATTGAGAAGTCTGCAGCAGAACAAGCTGCTGATAAATCTAAAAAAATGTACTTTTTTCCAAAAAGAACTAGTGTATCTGGGTTTTGTGATTGCAGAGAATGAGCTGAAGATGGATCCGGAAAAGATTGCAGCAATCGTAAGCTGGCCATCTCCAAAGAACTTGTTTGAAGTTCGGAGTTTTCATGGTTTAGCGAGTTTTTACAGGAAGTTCATCAAGAATTTCAGTGGGATTTGTGCACCTATGTTGGACACGATTAAGAAGGCAAATCAGCCTTTTCGTTGGACTGAAGCAGCAGAAAGCAGTTTCCAGACTTTGAAGAAAAAGATCACTGAGAGGCCAATTTTGAGATTACCGGATTTCAACAAACTTTTTCAAGTTCGTTGCGACGCCAGCGGTATATCCATTGGGGCAGTACTCAGCCAGGAAGATAGACCGGTTGCTTACTTCAGTGAGAAGTTGAACGAAAGCAGGAAGAAGTATTCGTCTTATGACAAAGAATTTTATGCGGTCGTTCAAGCCTTAAAACACTGGAGGCACTACTTACTAGGTAATGAATTCGTGTTATTTTCTGACAATTCTGCTTTACAATATGTTATGCAGCAGCACAAGTTGAATCACAAGCATGCAGAGTGGGTGGAATATCTGCAGAGCTTTACTTTCGTATTGAAGCATATCAGCGGACAGTCCAACAAGGTAGCAGATGCATTAAGCAGAAGAGCTCTGCTTATACAGGAGAGTACAGTGCAGGTACTGGGTTTCGAACACTTGAAGGATCTGTATCAAACAGACACAGACTTCAGGGAGGCACATGAAGCATGTCAGAACCCTTTACTACGGAATCACAGTCCATGGTTGGACTACAATTTGCAAGAAGGATTGCTGTTCAAAGGAGGGCAGTTGTGTATTCCCGATTGTTCAATGCGGGAAAACATTATTCGTGAGAAACACAGTGGAGGTCTAGCCGGACATTTTGGTATAGACAAAACGCTATCTCAGATAGAGCATTTCTACTATTGGCCAAAGTTGCGGCGAGATGTGCAGAGGCATGTGAGCAGATGCAAAATGTGTCAGTTGGCAAAAGGTCATAGCCAGAATGTAGGACTCTATACGCCGTTACCCACACCAAGTAGACCGTGGGACTCAGTCAGCTTAGACTTTGTCCTGGGTTTACCAAAGACACAACGGGGATTCGATTCAGTGATGGTCGTGGTGGACAGATTCTCGAAGATGGCACATTTCATACCCTGTCGAAAAACCAGTGATGCTACTCACGTAGCCCACTTGTTCTTCACAGAAATTGTCCGACTGCATGGTTTACCGAGATCTATTATTTCAGACCGGGATGTACGATTCACAGGACACTTCTGGCATACCCTGTGGAAAAAGTTGGACACCCAACTAAATTTCAGCTCCACGTATCACCCACAGACTGATGGGCAAACAGAGGTGGTAAACAGGAGTTTGGGAAACCTGCTAAGAAGCTTAGTCGGAGAAAATTCACGAATGTGGGATCGTGTACTTGCCCAAGCGGAATTTGCATACAATGATTCTCCCAATCGCAATACCGGACATAGTCCTTTTCAGGTTCTGTACGGCATGCATCCTCGCGGAGTGCATGAACTGCGGGATTTGGGGAAGCTAGAGAAACGAAGCGCCGATGGTGAAGATTTCGCTCAAGCAATGAATGATCTGCATGAGTAGGTAAAATTGAAGTTGGTGGACAGCAGTCAAAGGTATAAACAGCAGGCAGATTTGAAGAGGCGGGAAGTTCAGTTCAACATCGGGGATGAAGTCCTTGCCCACTTGCGCAAGGAACGCTTTCCCAGAGGGCAGTATAACAAGTTAAAGTTTATGAAAATTGGCCCCTGCAGAATTCTCCGCAAGTTTTCAGCCAATGCCTATGAGATACAGCTGCCACCCGGAATAGGCATTTCACCAATCTTTAATGTGGCAGACTTGTTCCCTTACCCTACCAATCCCGGAGAAGAAGAGGCAACAAGGCCAGAGCGGACTACCCCAGGTGAAGAGGATGTTTGGTTGAAGCAGATGCCTGCAGCGCAGCCCCTTGAGATCGAGGGTATCCTCGACACGCAAGTAGCCAAACGCACACGCAGGAAGGACTACTTACAATACCTGGTCAAGTGGAAGGACCGTCCTATTGAGGACAGTACCTGGCTTGACACGGCACAGATTCAGAAAATTGGCTACTCAGTGGATGACCTCATGGAGCGGAGCCATGACTTTTTGCTACCCCCGGAGCCTGATGCAGGAGCATCTGACTCGGGTGGCAACCGGTCAGACAGGTGTTTCAGGTTTTCAGTTTTGAGTTATTTTACAGGTCTCAAAACCTGTTCCTGTTTTAATTTATTTCTTTCCTTAGGACAAGGAACTAGCTGTCAGTAGAGTTGTTTTAGTTTACTTGTTTTTATTTAATTTTTGATCTAAACAACTGTGGTAGTTTTATTAGGTGAAGTAAAACAGTTCAAATAGTAAAAAGTGAATTAACCATAATGTAAAAACATGTAACTGTGTAACCAACTGGAGACAGTTACCAGTTGGAACGAATTGGCATATAGGAGGCTACAAAGGAAACGAAAATATGACTGTACAAGGGTTCTGCAATTTAATACACAGAATGGTGTAATGAAACAGAGTTTTTTTATACTCCTCAGAAAGTATACAAATTGTATTGTATGTAGAAATACTGAAATGAAATACATATCCAAAATTCACTGTCAAAATATTTACATGCACATTCTGAATCAAACATAGTTAAATGTCTATTTCTTTCTATTAGAGGAATATAGTTATCCGTGAACAGGCATATTGCAATACGAGGGCGTGGTCAATGCATGCGAGAGCTGAAGAGAGGCGCAGGAGAATACAACACAAAAAGAGAAGTTGTATTAAGACGGCGAAGTTCGAACAGACAACAAACAAAACGAAGAACACTGAACTTACACGTATTTACCATTAAACTGAGCCATTGAATTTTTAAACAAACTGAGAATAGAGTAAGCCCTCTGATAGGGTCGTAATAACAAGACAGTCCATACTGAAATGTATATAATTACATATTGAAACCGCCGGAGAAAACAAGACAAGACTAGTAACCTAGGGTTACAGCCAGGAGGCCTACAGCCACAGGCGAGAATTCCAGATAGCAACTGAGGGGTACAGGTGGGGTTTTGAAACCCAAACCAATTTGAAAGCCGAACTCTGTCTGAGAGACAACACTTGCAAAAGAGATAGAGTAACCATAGCGTGACAACGTCACGACAACACCTGAAAGCGAAAACTGACAGAGTCAACTATGACACTTTCAAACAGACTTCTACAGTGAGAATGGTGCGAGCCATACGGCGACTTACCACTGGAAACCGAAGCGGAGTGAAACCCTGACAGAAGTCCGGGAAGCCGACGGGGTTCGAGAAACCTGTGTAAGAAACACAAACAGTCAGTTACAAACCTGTGCAACCAAAATCGTTGAATCAACGAAATTAACAGTGGGAAGAATCATTTGGGCATTTACCTTGTGGAGAGGGAGAGCCGTTCTTTTCCGAGAAATCGAGCAACCACCAGGAGCCATTTGAACCTGCTCACAAGGAGCAACGAGATCAGTATGGAAACAAAACCAACGGGGTTTTGAAACAGAGAGGGATAACTTACCAATACCGACGTCAACTGGAGCGAAATTGACCGGAAAAAGCTCAGGGCCGAGAGCCAAAGAACCTGTAGAAATTGTCACGGAACAACGATTAGCCTGAGAAAAAACCACAAACGCAAACAACCAGAATAAATTAGCATGACGAAGAACCTGTAAGTGTCGAGCGAAGAACAGAGGAACAAACCGGTCTCGGTGGGAAGAAAACGAACCAACAAGGAGGTTGGAAACCAGAACACCCTCGCAGCCGCATTGATTCACAAGCACAGCCACCTTTGTTGTGACCAGATTCCACAGGGTAGCACAAACCCTTGTCAACAAGGCGCAGGGTCGAAACCCTCACACCTTACGCAGAGCACAAACACCAAGTGACAAACGAAACAATGAACCAAGTGAAAGAGTAAGGCGGAATGGCCATATGCGTCGGCAAGTGGGCCGAGTGATCCATTCGAGGCCAATAACTGTGCCATTAATCCAAGTACCGGAAAGCAGCGTAAGGTTCAAGGCTAGTGGTGAGTAGCAAGGGCGCGAAACCGACGTGTAATGCCACGTAACCATAATTGTTAAATATTGTGTTTTAAAAGTTGTGACATTGTTCAAGCTGACCGGGCACGTGGGCTGACCCCATCAAGTGGTATCGGAGCAAAAGAAGTTTGAGGTCACAAGAAGATGGAAGTTGGCAGGCGGGGAAGAGGAAGAGGTAGAGCAGTCCGAAGAGTGGCAGAAGAAGGACTGCGAGAAGAGATTCGAGTTTTGAATCAGAGATTGGCAGCGGTAGAAGCTAGGGGAAGAAGAGACCCAGTAGATGACAGTGATGAAGATGTTGCAGAACCAGAAGATGAGTTCGAAGGGGTGACACCTGAACTTAGATTGTTGAAATCAGTCTTGTTGTCCAGTCATAAGCCGAAGCATGAGCTTTCCACTTATGACGGGAGTTTGTCGGCAGATGTATTATTAGATTGGCTAAGCGAAGTAAATAAATATTTTGAGTTTGAAGAAACCAGTGAGGACAAACAGGTGAAGTTTGCTGCCACCAAGTTGAAAGGACATGCGTCCTTATGGTGGGACAAATGTGACAGCAGAGAGGAAAAGATCGCATAAATGTACCTCCATAAGAAAATGGACCCCGTAATGGAGGCGAAAATGAAGGAGAATTTTTTGCCTAAAGATTATCAAATAATGCTGTATAGACAGGTACAAAACCTGAGACAAAGGGGAATGACGATTAAGGAGTATACAGAAGAATTCTATAAACTGAATTTGAGGGCAGGTTATGTGGAGGAAACCCCAGAAAAGACAGCAAGGTTCGTGAATGGGCTGAGGGGAGAGATATTAGATGAAATTGGTATCCTTTCACCCAGAACCTTGGAAGAAGCATATCAGTTTGCATTAAAGGCGGAAGAAAAAATAAACAGGAAACAAAATGCCAGAAGAGGAGGCGGATCTGGCAGAGGAAAGGGAAAAGCTTTTGGTAAAGGTAGAGGAACGGGTTCCAATGAGGAAGGCAGCAGTTCCAAATCTGCAGGAACAGCAGAAAAGGACAACAGCACTAGAGGAGGACGACTAGCCCAGCGGGGGAGAGGAAATGGTCGGGGCAGAGGAACTGTCCAGTGCTACAGGTGCCACAAGTGGGGGCACAAATCGTATGAGTGTCCTGAAGGCGAACCAGCAGGTGGAAGAGGAGCTTATGTTGCTCAGCCAGAGGAAGCGGAAGCACCTCCTCAGGAAGTGGAAGACACACCGGAGACAGGGGAAGCCCTGGTGTTGAACAAGGTGCTGTTAAAACCAGCCAAGGAGGTTGTGGACCCAGGCCAGAGAAAGACCTTGTTCAGGACAGTTTGCAAGTCACAGGGAAAGTGCTGCAAACTGATCATTGACAGTGGAAGCACTGATAATTTAGTGGCCACGGAAATGGTGGAGAAGCTGGGTTTGAAAAAGATGAAACACCCCACTCCATACAAGGTGTCGTGGCTGCAGAAAGGGCATCAGTTGTTGGTTGATGAACAATGCGAGGTGGAGTTCTAGATAGGCAGGTATAAAGACAAGATTGTCTGTGATGTTATGCCAATGGATGTCTGTCACATACTGTTGGGAAGGCCCTGGCAGTTTGACAGAAAGGTAGTGCATGACGGGAGAACAAACTGTTACAAGTTTGTTAAAGATGGGGTCAAGCACACACTCGTTCCCATCAAGGAGGAAGGTACAACAGAGGCTAGTGGAGCAAAAGCACTGATGTTGGGTGGAAAGGAATTCCTAAAACAGATTGAAGACAGTGAAGTGAATTTTTCTATTGTGAGGAGACCAAGAACAGTGGTACTGCACACTAAGATTTCAGATTTACCTGAGGAGATACAAGAGATGTTACAGGAATTTGGGGATATTGTAGTGGATGATCTTCCAGACGAATTACCTCCCAAGAGAGGCATCAGCCACTGCATTGATTTTATATCAGGAGCCATCTTGCCAAACAAGGCAGCTTATCGTATGAGCCCGAAATATCATGAAGAAATTCGAAAGCAGGTGCAAGAATTTCTTGATAAAGGATTGATCAGAGAAAGTATGAGTCCTTGTGCAGTTCCGACAGTATTGGCTCCTAAGAAAGGTGGCGAATGGCGGATGTGTACAGATTCGAGAGCCATCAACAAAATTACGATTCGGTACAGGTTTCCATTACCAAGGATGGAGGACATGATGGACTGGAGGACATGATGGATCGTTTGAGTGGGGCTGGCCTTTATTTTTCGAAGATTGACTTGAAAAGTGGCTACCACCAGATCCGAATCAGGGAAGGGGATGAGTGGAAGACAGCCTTCAAGACAAATGAAGGACTGTATGAATGGCTGGTGATGCCATTCGGATTGAGTAATGCTCCCAGTACTTTCATGTGCTTAATGAATGAAGTACTGAAGGAATTCATTGGAAAATTCGTGATTGTGTATCTAGATGATATACTAATCTTCAGCAAAACGAAAGAGGAACACTTTCGACATATTCGAAGTGTATTGAGAAGTCTGCAGCAGAACAAGCTGCTGATAAACCTAAAAAAATGTACTTTTTTCCAAAAAGAACTAGTATATCTGGGTTTTGTGATTGCAGAGAATGAGCTGAAGATGGATCCGGAAAAGATTGCAGCAATCGTAAGCTGGCCATCTCCAAAGAACTTGTTTGAAGTTCGGAGTTTTCATGGTTTAGCGAGTTTTTACAGGAAGTTCATCAAGAATTTCAAAGTGGGATCTGTGCACCTATGTTGGACACAATTAAGAAGGCAAATCAGCCTTTTTGCTGGACTGAAGTAGCAGAAAACAGTTTTCAGACTCTGAAGAAAAAGATCATTGAAAGACCGATCTTGAGATTGCCAGATTTCAACAAACTTTTTCAAGTTCGTTGTGATGCCAGCGGTATAGCCATTGGGGCAGTACTTAGCCAGGAGGATAGACCGGTTGCTTATTTCAGTGAGAAGTTGAACGAAAGCAGGCAGAAGTATTCGTCTTACGACAAGGAATTTTATGCGGTCGTTCAAGCCTTGAAGCACTGGAGGCACTATTTACTAGGTAATGAGTTTGTGTTATTTTCTGACAATTCTGCTTTACAATATGTTATGCAGCAACACAAGTTGAACCACAAGCATGCAGAGTGGGTGGAATATCTGCAGAGCTTTACTTTCGTATTGAAGCATATCAGCGGACAGTCCAACAAGGTAGCAGATGCATTAAGCAGAAGAGCTCTGCTTATACATGAGAGTATAGTGCAGGTACTGGGTTTCGAACACTTGAAGGATCTGTATCAAACAGACACAGACTTCAGGGAGGCACATGAAGCATGTCAGAACCCTTTACTGCGGAATCACAGTCCATGGTTGGACTACAATTTGCAAGAAGGATTGCTGTTCAAAGGAGGGCAGTTGTGTATTCCCGATTGTTCAATGCGGGAAAACATTATTCGTGAGAAACACAGTGGAGGTCTAGCCCGACATTTCGGTATAGACAAAACGCTATCTCAGATAGAGCATTTCTACTATTGGCCAAAGTTGCGGCGAGATGTGCAGAGGCATGTGAGCAGATGCAAAATGTGTCAGTTGGCAAAAGGTCACAGCCAGAATGTAGGACTCTATACGCCGTTACCCACACCAAGTAGACCGTGGGACTCAGTCAGCTTGGACTTTGTCCTGGGTTTACCAAAGACACAACGGGGATTCGATTCAGTGATGGTCGTGGTGGACAGATTCTCGAAGATGGCACATTTCATACCCTGTCGAAAAACCAGTGATGCTACTCACGTAGCCCACTTGTTCTTCACAGAAATTGTCCGACTGCATGGTTTACCGAGATCTATTATTTCAGACCGAGATGTACGATTCACAGGACACTTCTGGCGTACCCTGTGGAAAAATTTGGACACCCAACTAAATTTCAGCTCCGCTTATCACCCACAGACTGATGGGCAAATAGAGGTGGTAAACAGGAGTTTGGGAAACCTGCTAAGAAGCTTAGTCGGAGAAAATTCACGAATGTGGGATCGTGTACTTGCCCAAGCGGAATTTGCATACAATGATTCTCCCAATCGCAGTACCGGACATAGTCCTTTTCAGGTTCTGTACGGCATGCATCCTCGCGGAGTGCATGAACTGCGGGATTTGGGGAAGCTAGAGAAACGAAGCGCCGATGGTGAAGATTTCGCTCAAGCAATGAATGATCTGCATGAGCAGGTAAAATTGAAGTTGGTGGGCAGCAGTCAAAGGTATAAACAGCAGGCAGATTTGAAGAGGCAGGAAGTTCAGTTCAACATCGGGGATGAAGTCCTTGCCCACTTGCGCAAGGAACGCTTTCCCAGAGGGCAGTATAACAAGTTAAAGTTTAAGAAAATTGGCCCCTGCAGAATTCTCCGCAAGTTTTCAGCCAATGCCTATGAGATACAGCTGCCACCCAGAATAGGCATTTCACCCATCTTTAATGTGGCAGACTTGTTTCCTTACCCTACCAACCCCGGAGAAGAAGAGGCAACAAGGCCAGAGCGGACTACCCCAGGTGAAGAGGATGTTTGGTTGAAGTAGATGCCTGCAGCGCAGCCCCTTGAGATCGAGGGTATCCTCGACACGCAAGTAGCCAAGCGCACACGCAGGAAGGACTACTTACAGTACCTGGTCAAGTGGAAGGACCGCTCTATTGAGGAGCCGCACCGGCTTGACGGCACAGAGCCCGAAATTGGCTACTCAAAGGATGACCTCATGGAGGGGGAGCCATGACTTTTGCGGCTCCCGAGCTCGATGTGCAGAGCATCCGACTAGGGTGGCAAACTCTGGCCGATTGTGTGTTTCAGGTTTTCAGTTTTGAGTTATTTTACAGGTCTCAAAACCTGTTCCTGTTTTAATTTATTTCTTTCCTTAGGACAAGGAACTAGCTGTCAGTAGAGTTGTTTTAGTTTACTTGTTTTTATTTAATTTTTGATCTAAACAACTGTGGTAGTTTTATTAGGTGAAGTAAAACAGTTCCAATAGTAAAAAGTGAATTAACCATAATGTAAAAACATGTAACTGTGTAACCAACTGGAGACAGTTACCAGTTGGAACGAATTGGCATACAGGAGGCTACAAAGGAAACGAAAATATGACTGTACAAGGGTTCTGCAATTTAATACACAGAATGGAGTAATGAAATAGAGTTTTTTTATACTCCTCAGAAAGTATACCAATTGTATTGTATGTAGAAATACTGAAATGAAATACATATCCAAAATTCACTGTCAAAATATTTGCATGCACATTCTGAATCAAACATAGTTAAATGTCTATTTCTTTCTATTAGAGGAATATATTTATCCGTGAACAGGCATATTGCAATACGAGGGCGTGGTCAATGCATGTGAGAGCTGAAGAGAGGCGCAGGAGAATACAACACAAACAGAGAAGTTGTATTAAGACGGCGAAGTCCGAACAGACAACAAACAAAACGAAGAACACTGAACTTACAGGTATTTACCATTAAACTGAGCCATTGCATTTTTAAACAAACTGAGAATAGAGTAAGCCCTCTGACAGGGTCGTAATAACAAGACAGTCCATACTGAAATGTATATAATTACATATTGAAACCGCCGGAGAAAACAAGACAAGACTAGTAACCTAGGGTTACAGCCACGAGGCCTACAGCCACAGGCGAGAATTCCAGATAGCAACTGAGGGGTACAGGTGGGGTTTTGAAACCCAAACCAATTTGAAAGCCGAACTCTGTCCGAGAGACAACACTTACAAAAGAGATAGAGTAACCATAGCGTGACAACGTCACGACAACACCTGAAAGCGAAAACTGACAGAGTCAACTATGACACTTTCAAACAAACTTCTACAGTGAGAATGGTGCGAGCCATACAGCGACTTACCACTGAAAACCGAAGCGGAGTGAAACCCTGACAGAAGTCTGGGAAGCCGACGGGGTTCGAGAAACCTGTGTAAGAAACACAAACAGTCAGTTACAAACCTGTGCAACCAAAATCGTTGAATCAACGAAATTAACAGTGGGAAGAACCATTTGGGCATTTACCTTGTGGAGAGGGAGAGCCGTTCTTTTCCGAGAAATCGAGCAACCACCAGGAGCCATTTGAACCTGCTCACAAGGAGCAACGAGATCAGTATGGAAACAAAACCAACGGGGTTTTGAAACATAGAGGGATAACTTACCAATACCGACGTCAACTGGAGCGAAATTGACCGGAAAAAGCTCAGGGCCGAGAGCCAAAGAACCTGTAGAAATTGTCACGGAACAACGATTAGCCTTAGAAAAAACCACAAACGCAAACAACCAGAATAAATTAGCATGACGAAGAACCTGTAAGTGTCGAGCGAAGAACAGAGGAACAAACCGGTCTCGGTGGGAAGAAAACGAACCAACAAGGAGGTTGGAAACCAGAACACCCTCGCAGCCGCATTGATTCACAAGCACAGCCACCGTTGCTGTGACCAGATTCCACAGGGTAGCACAAACCCTTGTCAACAAGGCGCAGGGTCGAAACCCTCACACCTTACGCAGAGCACAAACACCAAGTGACAAACGAAACAATGAACCAAGTGAAAGAGTAAGGCAGAATGGCCATATGCGTCGGCAAGTGGGCCGAGTGATCCATTCGAGGCCAATAACTGTCCCATTAATCCAAGTACCGGAAAGCAGCGTAAGGTTCGAGGCTAGTGGTGAGTAGCAAGGGCGCGAAACCGACGTGTAATGCCACGTAACCATAATTGTTAAATATTGTGTTTTAAAAGTTGTGACATTGTTCAAGCTGACCGAGCACGTGGGCTGGTGACCCCATCACTTTCAAACTCAGCTAGAACTAATTACACCAAAACCGTCAGATTTTAATAAACTTCCAAACCTATAACTAAGATGCCCAAAATGAGAATTAAGGATTCCATAGAGTTTCCTTGATTACTCCAACACTTTGCCATTGCTTAGCTGTTGCTGAAGTTCACAGGTCACAGGGGTTGTTAGTGTATGCAAGAAGTTTTGTGTTATATTTTCTGTAATGTTTGATTGTGCATGAGAGTACTTTTTTGCAGTTTCTCTTTTTCAATTTTTGGACGGTAAGCCGAGCGATGCTTCGTTCAAGTGCAAGAAAGGGAAAAGGTGTTTGTGTACATGAGCCTCACATAAATTTCATAAATCTCCCGGAGAGCTGTATATCTACCATTCTCTCCTTAACTACACAACGCGATGTTTCCAGATTGGCAGCCGTTTGTAAACTCTTTAGATCTGCGGCCTATTCCGACTCTGTCTGGAATAAATTCCTTCCTCGACAGTGCTACGAGATATTACCTAGGGCTGCCAAGCCCATCCAATTTAATTCCAAGAGAGAACTCTATTTTCGCCTAGACAAGGGTACAAAGGTATACATAAATCCTTAATATTGTCTCCATTATCGTTTCATCCATTGACATTCAGAGTCATATTCATATCCTGCTGCAACAACAACAGATATTTTGGCTGGAGCGATCTACAGCGAAAATAGGCTACATGCTATCTGCAGGAACATTAGGGATTTACTGCGGTAAAGCTCACGAAGGATTTTGGAGCTGGAGATTGGCTTATAATGACGACTCCAGGTTGGCTCTGTTTAGGTTATCGATGTTGTTATTATTTCTTTCTCATTTGTTTGTTTAACTCTTCAAAAACGTTGAAAGTATTGGGTAAACCTTAAATAGATGTTATGTTCTCATTATGGATTGTGGATTATGGGTTCAGATTCCACGAGGTTCTTGAGCTGTTATTCGTTCAAGTCTTTGATATTGGGGGAGGATTGTCTGCGGATACGGAGTACAGGGTGGTGTTTGTGCTTAAATTGAGAGCATACTCCAATGGGTTTCATGGGCGCCTAGTTAAGTTTTCGGTGAGAGCGCCAGGGGCAGAGGAGATGGAATTGGAGCATCTTCTTCCTGGGGATAAACGGGTATATTGTACGAGGGGAACTAGATGGATGGAAGTGGTTGCAGGGGAATTCACAATGAGAGCAGCAGAAGATATGGATGATGTTTCTTCTCACATCGAATTTCGAATGAAAGAAGTGGAAGCATTGGCTTGGAAAGTGGGGCTTCAGGTAGATGGAGTGTAGATTGAACCCAGGCCCAGTTAATGGTTTTACTTTACTTTGTCTCAGTTATGATGTTTCCTGAATGTTGTTAGTTTTGCCCCAAACCTGTTTAGAATATAATGTTTTTGGATGTTGGACATTATGTTTTTTCCATTTTATTTTGTTATTGTGTTTGTTTCATTGTGTGATGTTTTGACTACAAATTAAAAATTGCTTTGTAGCCAAAAATATTTCTACGTGAAATTGGATTATTTGTTTCTATGAGTTATATTATTTCCATGGGCTGGTTGTATACTGTTAGATGTTTAATGCATGTTTTCATTGCAAAATCTCCACAAGCAGAGGAAGAGTTTACTTCTGGTTCCATTTAAAATATTCAGTCAGATTGTATGAGATTTTTTTCCTGTGGGTTGCTCTTACAGAGAATACAGAAAAACAGTTGGATATACCAACTACAAGCTTTTACGAGAAATTTTACGACAGATTAGTCATCAGAAAGAAAATGAGAATGCATACAGTTTTAATTTGTTGTATTAAGATTTTCTTCAGAATGCGGAAAACCTGAAATTAAAAATACCTATGTGATTATTTCACTTCTATGATATGGTAATAGTAATCGTGAATTTATTATGACTTTATACAAATAAACATTTTCATCAAAAGATAATGAAAAATTTAAAAAATATTATATATATATATATATATATATATATATATATATAACTGAGATATAGTTATAAAATTATTTAAATTTTAAACCGTATAAGATTTAGTTTCATGATGATAAATATAATAGATAAATTTACAGTATATTAATTTTGTCCATTTTAAACTGAATTAGTAAATAAATATTTTGGATTGTTTTATTAAATAGATCATGCATAAGTTCTAAGGTTCAGTGTCATTGTTATTCGGTAAGTTTATGTCGTTTTGTTTTTCTTTTTTTGGTGTGGATATTTTATTGATTTATAGGTAGAGCAAAATCTGGAGAATTTTGATATTTTTTGTTTATTCACTTCATTTTCATTAAAAAGATATATGCGGAAGAATTTTTTTTTAATTAAAACAAATAAATATGATAAAAAATTGAATGGAAAATAAATAGAGTTAATTTCATTAAAAATATATAATAATATTTTATAAAAAATATACTATTATAATTATTATTAATGTGGTTGATAAAGTCTATATAATCAGATTTATAAATGCACATTAATATACGATATTGACCTTATAAAATTAACTATATACAATGTATATCAATCTATTGAAATGTTCAATCTATATTAAATATACTTAACACTATATATATATTCATGTATGTATTAATGTAATTAACTACATATACAATACTCTTATGCACACGAATAGATATATATATATATATATATATATATATATATATATATATAGTTAAGTACATATACTAGGGTTGATATTATAAATCGAAGGGAATAATATTAACCCAAGAGATAATAAGCCGAGGGGATTACTACTAAAAATCCTAGGGTTTATATTCCTTGCATTTTTAGTATTAATCCCTTGAGTTTATTATATCAATCTGCGGGCTATATTAATCGAAGGATTCATATTCCTAGGGTGTAATATTATTCATAGGTTTCTAATATTAATCCTTTATGTTCAATATAAATCATGGTCATCTAAGGCTCCCTTGAGTTTACTATATCAATCCCTGGGGTATATTAATCTAAGGATTCATATCCCTAGGGTGTAATATTATTCATAGGTTTATAATATTAATTCTTTAGGTTCAATATAAATCATGGCCATCTAAGGATTTAAGATATTAGTCCATTGGAATTATAATATCTTAGCGTTTTAGTATTAACCCTTAGTTTTATAATGTCAATCCCTTGGATTTATTGTAAGGGTTCACATTCCTAGGGTTTAATATTAAAACTCGAAGGGATTATAAGACCAAGGAAATAATAAAACCCAAGGGAAAAATATTAAACCCTAGGGATAAACATCGTTGACCATGCTTGCCCATCATCTTACATCAAAGCACAAGATACATTAAAGCACTACAAAAAACACAATAAATTCATCAATGTTGTTGATATAGTGTTTTAAACCAAGGTTTGTTCAAAAAAATATTATCAAAACATAATACTACAAATATTTCTGAAAGATTATCCTATAATTAATCATTTCGGTTCACAAATGATGAATTGTACAACCCTTACAATTTGCAAACCCAAGCTATTAACATTCTAAAACCAACCTATATAAACACTTGGATAAGTATTATAAGCCCAAAGAAATAATAAACCCAACGTATTATAAACCAAAGCGAATAATAGCACTACAACATAAAGGGGGGTTTTAAGACAATATTTAAGACATTTTTTGGGTAAATTGTCTTAATTTGAGACAAAAGAAAACTTGTGTATTGTCTTAAATATTGTCTTTAAGCGGGTGTCTCAAATTAAATCGTCTTAAAATTAAATCGTCTTAAAATATTGTCTCTATAAAGACAATATATAACACAATCATTTTTGTCTCTCCAAAGACAATTTCATTTTTGTCTCTCCAGAGACAATAGTTGCACTACAACACAAAAGGGGGTTTTAAGACAATTTCTGGGTAAATTGTCTTAACTTGAGACAATTTCATTTTTTTCTCTCCAAAGACAATAGTTGGAATTAAAGACATATTGTCTTTATGGAGACAATGTCTTTAATCTTATCTATTATCTCTGTAGAGACAATATAAAACAATAAATCCAGAAAAATATCTCACCATTAAAATAAATCAATATAAAAAATTTAATTAAAAAAATCAACAATATCATTGAATAATTCATGTTAGGGTACAGTGGAATCGAACCACCAACCTCCTGCATGGCAGTTGCTCTTCCAATGAGCTAGCACCCTTTAAAGAATTATGTGAGGAGTTATAAGTCATGACAAGTATAGGACCAGGAGGCAAAGAATCTGCTGTCAATAAGAGCTCCAACATCTTTACACCCACATAAGATTTCCCTGTTTATTCCATGGCCAAGCACACATATGCAGAAAAAAATAGGTCTAGAAAACTCAATAGAGATTGTCATTTTCTGTAGTTGTTATGCACCCAATTAGGCAATTTCAATATGGGTATAATAGAATAGTGATCATAAGAGAAATATAAAATTTTTCTAGGAGAACTTATGACTCTTGGAGCAGCATGCACAGAGCACAGAAAATCAGAAATACTTCAAAATGACAACCTAACATCAAGATTGGGTAACCAAGGCACCCTAAACTAGTAGAACTAAAGATAAAACATGTCAGCAAACAATAGTTAGGCATATAAAATTGGAAATTAAAAAGGAAAAAGCAAGAAACACATAAATGAAGAGTTGATATGCAAGTGACCGTTAAAGTGACAAACTTACTCCTGCTTAAATGAATACACATCCAGATCTTATCATGGTTTATCTTTGGATTTTAATAGTTTCCATATGGACAAGCAGAAAAAGGTTGATAACACCTTCCATAAAATAAGTTCAACTTTGTCTAGGGCCTAAAATATTAGGGCTGATGTGCAGATCGATTATACCACTTAAAAATGAACTTCCAAGGCAATTAACAGTTTTTTGCATCTATCAAATATATCTCCAATTGTAAATGAAAACTGATAGGTTTCTCAGTTTTGAGCTCAGCATTTTATTACAAGGAAATGCAGGAACGCCTTACACTTGCCATAAGCTAAGCGCACAAGTTTGACAAAGCATAATACCTAAGCATTCAAGTACTGAAATGGAAGGAATAAAGGAAGCTCAGTGATCTGTAACTGTTTCAAAATCATAACCACAAAAGAAGCATCAACCTGTATATTGCATTTCTACTCCAACCATTGCCCATCCCAAATAGAAAATGTGAGATGCCATTTATTACTTTTATCATAATTTTGTCAAACCACATCAAAAGAGCAGGCCAACAGATCAGAGGATAACATTGTATTTGTCTTGTAATCAAGAAACATAACAAGTCAGCTCACTTTACTCCCCAACAATAAGACCACACCGTGTGCAGTATGTCTGGTAGAAATATTATCTCAATAAATTACAACCGTGTGCAGTATGTCTGGTTGAAAGATTATCTCAATAAATTACAAATGCATGACATCAGTAGTTAGGCATAACAATAGGTCATGCTGCAGTATCATGTTAATGGGAAAAGGGATATATAATAAAAAGCTTTGCCAAAAAGTGATACTTTTAACTAAATTCTCTCCATAGTTGCTTGTGACAACAAAAAGGCTTATTCTTCATATGCTAACAAAATAATTTAATTGGAAACCCACCCATTTCTATGGTTGTAGTTCTCTTTTGCTTCCTCTACAAAACAATCAAATTCTTGGATCACATTCAGTTCTTCATATTTGGATAGAAGGAAGGATTATAAAGGTCAAACATATGAGTTGGATTTAAATTTGAAAATCCTGCATACATTTCAAGGATGCTTCTTTGTACCAAAATATAAGACAAAATTGTCTATGTTGATGATTGTGCTACTATTTGAAGCAGGTGGAACTTTCCAATTCAGTTTCATTTCCTTTCATTCTGCACCCAATCATTTTAGTTTCTTCTCCTCTGCCAACTTACAGTTAATTTCTATATTACATATTTTGAGTTTTGTACCATTCACTGATCGATTTTGTTTCCCTGCATTTAATTTCTCCATAGGGAAATAAAAAATGAACAGAGTAAATACAACATCGTACAGCAACAAAATGACAAGATAGATATCGAGTATGTGTAAATTCTGGTTACCAGTACATCGTTTGTACCCCACTGGATAGAGAAAAAAAGATTGAAGACTGTATGGCATGACAGAATTAAAAATGCCCAGTTGAGCTAGAAAAAGGACTAACCGTGAAGACTTAGTTAACTCGTCATTATTTATAAAACACTGATGGGTCTCTGCACAAAAATGGAAATAGTTCAATTAACGCTCATATATAATTAGATGGGCACTATACCACACACCTCAATGCACTTCAACGGTTCAAACCCAGTGTGAGTGACTTTTTCCGTGACTGAAACTGTCCTGACTATGTAGACAACTGTTGTTTCCCAATACTATGGCCTTTGATGTGCATCAGCTTTCATTATTATGAAGGCAAGGTAAATTATTACGGAACAGATAAGAACTCAAAAATCAATTTTGATGAATTTCTCTGCATCCTTTTACTTGTAAGTTCAGCCATTACAAGACATAGATGGTCAGTCATGCACCTCAGCATTGCCTTGCCTTCTTAAATCTATTCTTTTCCTCAGCCACTGATTTAGAGATTTCTTTGATATCCGCAGCCTCTCAATGGTTGGAGGTTTTTGTAGAGCCAACCTCTCAATGGTTGGAGGCTTTTGTAGAGCAATTGCAGATATTTCAAATCTACTGCCAATTTTTTTGTCCTCTTCATGAGTTGAAATCCTATCACTAGCTGTTTGATGATCATTGGTATGGTTAGGTAGTCCATCTTTGACAATTATGTGTCTTATAGGTACAAGGTCATTTTTATTACCATAGATAACTGGAAGGCCCAACTCATTTTGAAGGACTTCAACAATAGCATCAGATAGTGCGTTCTGTTTGTCAATATCTTTTGCAGTTCCAGTAATGATTACCAGCTCATCTTTAATCAGGTATTCTGCACTTTCAAATACACTAAAATCAGTTTGTCATTTTAACATACAAATCTAAAATATATTAAAAATGAGTATAAAAAAAGAGATGGTATGCACTAAGTCACTAACAAGAATATGCCATAAGAGGATGCGAGTAAGTGCAACAGTTGACAAAACCATCCGAATACTATATGCCTATTGCTATATGGATGTCAAATATCTCATACTGAGTTAATTTTTCTTGCACAACCTCAGGTTTTGTTGAGTAGTATAGTGAAAGTAAGCAGCTGCACATTAAAATTTCATCCATAGGATTTCCAGTTTTCTGTTCTGTGGAATGGATAAGAAAGGCTTGTTATCTATAATCACTAACAATAACAACTTATTGTTTTTGACTTAGTATTTTCCAAATCTTTTTGGCATGGGCAATGGACAACACCTGATATAGATGGGATATTATTATATATATATAGAGAGAGAGATGTGGGGCCATTTCTCATATTTTTCATTGATTCTGTGAATAATTTGACCCTTTGGTTCCACTGAATAGTGATTTTGAACCAAGATAAAAAGAAAATATATGAAATATTTTTTTTCTTAATGACCGCCTCAATGGATCAAACTAGAAAATTAAAGCAGAATGTCCAATAGATGCAACCAAAAATCCTTCATGAATGTATACACTTCTAGGATTTGAAACTAGCATACGATATATAGGCTATAGCCTATCAACCAATTCCATTAATTTTACCAAACTAGGTATATGCATCATCTAAAATCAACTTACCATATCAAACTAAAATGTTGATATTTGTGTCATCCACAAGGTCAATATGATAAAAATTTGATATTTGTGTCATCCACAAGGTCAATATCAGGGATCACTCATATCAGTAAATGGAACATCAGTAAGGAGTTGATCTCATAAGAGAAATAAGAGCAAAAAAATTATTTTGGAAGTTGCTTTGAAATACATGCAATGAAGAAATTCTTCAGATGCAGATCCAATGGTTGGACTAAAGGATATCTATTTCGTAAAATCAAGTAGATCCAATGGTAATACTAAAGGCTATCAATTTGGAAAAATCAGCCAAATACTTGCACCCATCTCATCCCTTTTTTGCCATCACATTCAGGTGAGGCAAACAAGGCAAACTATAGAGGGAATGGAAACCTGATGGATGACATAATATTCTGTTGACCTCACTTCTGAACCAAGGCCCCAGTGGTGAATTAGTGAGAAACTGTAGTATATAAGAGATTATTTTAGTTCTCACACAAATAAATTAACGTTTTTAAGTCCTGAAAAGGAAAGTTACAAGAATGAAACCTTTTCAACTAGGAATAAGATCCCCACAGATTGCTATGATGAAAATATATTTAACGTTAAAACACCTGAGGCCAGTTCCTTGAGAAATTCAGCGATGTTAAGGAATTCATGAGTACTGAAGTTGAAGAGAGTTGTTTTGATAGGCTTCCTGATCATCTTCTTATTGAAATGTTTGTGAGGCTGCCTACCTCCAATTGGGTTGCTGCATCATGTGTCCAGAAGCATTGTGCTAATTTATTTCGAGGTGAATCCTTGTGGAAAGTTGCACTAAGTAAGAGATGGCCTTCAGTGGATAGGAAAAAGCGATGGCCAGGACCAATTGGATGAGGCTCAAGCAAACGGTGAGATTTTCTTATATCCCTGTTTTGCTATCCCTGTTTTCTTTTCTTATATCCCTGTTTTTTTATCCCTGTTTTCTTATAAAATACTTATATCCCTATTTTGCTATCGCTGTCAAGCTTAGAAACTTTCATTGCATTCTTGTGTTCATCTTTCGAACAACTCTGGCCTGTGGTAATCAATGTGTAACAAGACTACATAAGTAGCAAATGGGATCATCCATTGTAGGGATTTAAATTAAAAGTTTTCAAAGAGTAAATATAGAGAAAGGGTATTTTAACTGGCCATATGTGTCTAGAGTTTATACTCTATATGCTATTGTGGATATTTTGCCATTTTATATATATACCTATCCATTGACACCAATAGGTGCGGGCTTTAAGGGAATACTAAATCACATATCTATGGTAATTAAGCTTATGCATCCTTGATATTTAGTCACAGAAGTTCATACCTCAGTTTGCAAAGGGAGGGGATTCACACATTCATGTGTTTAGTTCATGTTTGCCCTTTTTTGTCAGAAAAGTGCATATGTTTACTATCTAGTACTCTACTATAGAATGGAAAAATTTGCAAGGTGATTTATAAGCAGCTGGTGATTAAGCCTGGAGCTCTTGCTTAAGATTGATACAAAAACTTTTTTACTCATTGCACTTACTGCGGCTCTTTTAGCCTACTTTAGGTTTTGTTTTCTAACCCTAACCAACTTATCTTACTACAATTATATATAAACTCTTATATTAAATGTAAAAGCTTTGTACATTCTTTGGATGAGGTGCATAATTTCATTGTGTGGATCTAGAGCAAAATAGAAATAATTAATATTAGCTTGTAGTGTGCATCTGTAGAAATAAACTGTAGTTGTATATATGCAAGCATTTGGGGATGATTGTCATAGGGTTTTTTCCAGCATATCCTTCTGCTCAATATGACAATTTGAATGCCTAAATAATAAATAGAAAAGAGGTTTATGTCTATTTTTCACTGTAAGCTAACGAATTTATTAGTGTCCCTATTGATTTTTTTCTTAATATGTGATATTTTGGATTTTTTTAGGTTTCTCAAATTTACATATCAGAACAAATGGATTTAAATGATTGTCTTGCAATCGTCTTAGGTGTCATACTGATCTATTTACCATAATTTGTGGTCACTAAAGAAGAATATTGAGAATTGTATTTTCATGATTTTATTTGCTTTAATACATATATTCAAAAGTAATCAGGTGATAATGTAGGTCATTCTTGTGGTTTTTGAATTCACCTTCTTAGACATGCTTGCATAATTCTCTTGTGAAAATAAATTGACACGTGCATCTCCGTTTCAGGAGATATACATATTTGTATATCAGTAAGAATATATTTTCATTCAGTGGATTGGATGGGGACACTCATGAGCTTGTTGGTCATGTTTTTCTGTTTCTAAAGGAGCAGCTTGAGCTATCAGTTACACCATTTTCGTATGATTTACTTCACTGAACTATAATTGGTACATTTTTGAGAAAAACGACAATAGAAATGTAAGGCCTGAGCTTGTAATGAGCCTTTATCTCCTGGATGCAACTAAGTGTAGGCTTAGGCAATATGAAGAAATCATTTCAATATTGAAAAAGGCACTGGCTATATACATCCCTAAGATGGGTCTTGAGATGGATTTTGGAGCATTTACAGGGCATATGCAGCTTGGGGATACTTATTCTACGTTGGGTCAATATGAGAATGCCCTGATATCTTACCATGAAGGCCTCAGAATTTAGAAGCAGGCTCTGGGAGATAAGGATCGTCGAGTTGCTGATACTTGCCGGTATATAGCAGAGTCTCATCTGCAGGTGAACATTCCCTTGAAAGAATGAATGATATTTTGAGCTTTAAGTATAATTTCTTATACCTATTAGGAACCATATGTGCATTGATATTTCTTGATAAATTTCTTATTATTCAGTAGATATCTGAGTATTCTCAGGTAAGATTTTTCAGGATCGAGTTCAGGAAGGTCAGGGAAGTTCCCTTCACTACCCTGCCCGTGCCATGAGGCATTTGTAGCGTATGGAAGGACGTAAACTGTAGCAAGTCAGGGATATCGCTCACAACTCTGCTAAGGTCATAGGGATGATAAAACCCTTACTGTGTTGGCCGTGTAAGACCAAGCTCATGCAGAACTAACTTCATGTGGACCTTCTCTGAGCAGAGCTTTATCTACCATTTCTTCCACAGTGCGTACCTATCAAGATCTTTGTTCTCATCATGTCTTATGGTTTAATCAGCTTCTGCTCTTTTTCTCTTTTTCCTCAAAAATTGTGGTACTATTTATACTTAGGAGATGATCAAATTTTACTTCTAACTATGAAAGTTGGAAATATATCTTGGAGGTTCAGGGTTATTATGATGGTTCCTTTTTCATGACTCCACAATACCCCATAGGGTTTTCGGGTTTCCGAATCGACCCAAAACCTCAGAAAATCCCTAAACACACATATCGATTGGAACCGTGAAACTATATTTTGCTGAATTTTTGGTAATGGTTACTGGAAAAGGCGTATACAGTGAGATACATGTACATGTATGGTAGGGTACGCATAGGCATACTCTTGAATTATTACCATTCACCTTAAGCCCCTGGATTTGTTGGCTCCTTTTGGGGAGGTAGTTTGGAGAGCAGACTAGTGAATTATTACCCTTCACCTTAAGCCCCTAGATTTGTTGGCTCCTTTTGGGGAGGTAGTTTGGAGAGTGCCCCGAGTCATTGAAATCACTGTAAACAAAATTGTTAATGGGTAGACCTGATCGTGGAAAATTTGTAAGCTGCCAATTTGCAACTTCCAAACCACAATGAGAGAGTAGGTGACTAATAAAAATGAAGTTATATTTGAGCTCTCGGCATTTGCAAGAACTCGATATGTCCTGGTGTGAAAGTCTAGAAGCTTTTCCTAGCAGTCTTGAGGAGCTCTCATCATTGATATTATTGGACTTATCCTGGTGTACAAGAATAAAAGAACTCCCTTCTGGCTTAGAAAGTTAACATCCCTTGCGAACCTTGATCTATATTGTTGTCAGGGACTAAGTACTATTCATGAAAGCATTGATCAGTTGAAGTTGAACTCAATTGACTTAGGTTGAACCTGTTTAAAAAGGACTTCCCGATGGGTTTTGCAAGTTCTCCACTTTAACAGAACTTGACATGTGCTGCAGCTGTCTAGAGAAGCTTCCGGAGCGATTTGAGGAACTAAGAAGTTTAAGAAAGCTAACCCTGGTCTCTTGTCACAGTCTAAAGAATCTGCCAGAAAGTTTCAGCCAACTCAAGAACTTGGAGCACTTGGATTTATCAAATTGCTCGACTCTTGAAGAATTATGTAAAGATTTCAAAGGTCTATCATCAATGCCAGTTCTATCACTGGAAGACTGTGAGATGCTCCCCCTAGAACTTGATGTGGCTACACTGGATCATATATTTCATTTTAGAAATAGTGTTAAGGATGATATTTTGGGGTTCTCAAGTACTCCCAATAAGAACACTTCTCTCCAAGTTGGAGGAAGATATTACCCAAAATCATGTGGGGTAACATTGAGTGGTCCTATAACTACTTATTGTAGACAATGATGTAGGCATCAAGGGATCAATCAGACCCCTTGGTTTTTTATGACATTACAAAATTGTTGCAGACTATTAGAATGCTTTTTTTTAATTGTCTTTGCTACCCTATGCACCATAGCTGTTAGGACAACCAGTTATTCGGCAGATCTATTATCTGTGACTTCTCATTAATGAATTTATTATGTCATGCATAAGTAGATCTTGTGTCTCCCATTATCTGAATGGAAAATGGATAAGAAGATTTCCTGCCATAGGCCAAAGTAATAGGGTGATTAGGGTATGCTGGATGCAAAATGACCATAAATTTTCAAGAATTTCTTTTAAGAAAAAGGACAGTGTCAGACAATTTACTCCTAGTTGATCACATGTCTTTGGGTGAAGTTGTGCATCCAGTGCTACTAGAAACTATTGTTTCAACTACAATGATATAAGGTAATGTCATACCATGCCATGATCGGGTCTTTGAATAGTACACCTCTACTCAATACTTAAAAACCTCCATATATAGTCAAAATTATGAGGTATGTCATTATCGATAAGCAATGAGTAGGTAATATCCTTTTCCAAGGACTCACATGAGGGCTTCTAGTGTATTTGCATAACAAGTACTTGCAAATATGTGTAGTCAATGAATGCAATAATGCATAACACCAATGAAGAACCTCAAACTCGGTAATAATCAGATCCTTAAACATGGACACCATGATTACCCCTTTATAGTACCCAATGAAATGGTAGGTAATAGGACCAAACCTAGACAAATTTGAACTTTTCCTTGAGGTTCTTCAACTTTCAACTTCAAGGTTCAGTTTTGATGAATCCCATGACTTTGGTCCAACATAAGTAGTCAAACAAAGATGTAGATTCACATCAAGCTAGCTTTAGCCTTTTATAATACTGAATAATATGCTTAATTTCTTCCATGAAACCACAAACAAATTAAGTGTGGGTACACAAATATTAGATAAACAACTAAGTCCAAACCAATAAACTAAAGATCATGTAAACAAGCTTTTTTTTTAATTTAATGGGGGGCTCCAAAAAACCTCAAGTTTGTAGTGCCAAGTTGAGAGCATATATTTAAGGCTATAGTCTATGTAATCTTGACATCAATCTATAAATTTCCTATCAGCCATTGGTAAACATAGCAATCTTATATTTCTAGAAGGGTTTTGAATGATTCCACTCCTAACCCTTCCATCAAATAATTTTATCCACATTGCTTGCTTAAATTTCCCTTTAAGTTCTTTCCAAGACACCTCTATCATGTCCACTGTGTTGCAAGGAGTATATAATTCCTTGACTATCTTTATCCTCATTTGACTGGGTGAGCGGTCAGAACCAAAAAATGCAGACAAAAAATTTCAACATTTCCTCCAATCATCAATGTCCACCAAAGAGTGTGCATATTGAAATAGAGCCATGTAATGAATTAATAAGCCTCCTAGCTTAAGTATGGTTTGAAAACTCCTCAATATTTCTAAATGTTCTGCACTAAAATAATTCCATTGTCCACACGTCAATCAATGTTGATGCAAGGATATCTTGCTAAAAACTAAGGCCTTTTTGACACTTTTGCTATTTTTCTATATGGTTTTTTTGCAATTACACAATTGCATAGGAGGATCTTTACAACCACTTTTCTCTCTATATATGTGAAGATCTATTTAGCACAAAGAGCTAAACTCTTCCTCTATAACTCCACCTATCTTCCCTCTATGAGATTAAAGATAGATAATTGCTAGAATGACCTCTCTTGAGGAGAAACACCTGTTCCAAACAAATCTATGAACAAACTTCTCCCCATCAATCTTCACCCATAAAAAAGATGGGAGTGGTGTTAGAATTTTATAAGCAGCTGTTAGTGGGGGTCCAACATTAAAAACAATGTGCGTTTGATTGCTAGCATTATGGTGCAAGTTTGGTCAGACTTCTAGTTGCATTTTATTGCTCAATCCCCTGAATTTGTTTTTTCTAGCTCTTTACAATATCTATTGCCAAAGCACAATGATGGAAGATTGAAACAGTAAAGATAAAAACAATAAATTGAAAATTTTCCTTGGTTTTATCAAATCCTACCACAAGTTCTCCAGCCACTCAACAATTCACATGGGCTTTTCCAATGGGAAATTACTTTTAACTTGCTAAATGTTGGACCCAAAAGCTCACAAAAGAGATCCAAAATTTCTAGCATATTTCAGAATAATTCATCATCCTCCATAATTGTGAGAAACAAGTCCTCTAAAACATATCCATTAACAGGTTCACCAATATTTTGCTTATGCAAAGTGATGCCTCTGATTTTCCTTTGGTCAACTGCCCATGCTAGACGATAACCAAAGGCTTTGGTCATGGAGAGTCGAGAAATACAAAGTCAAAGCAAGTAAGAAACCTTGTATAATTCATCTTTTTTACGTAAGACAAGTAAACACTTCTAGAAATGGTCTTAAAAGCGTAGAGAGGATAAGAAACCATAGCCTATCACAAGGGGTTAGCTCAACTTCTTGTCGTTGGGCATTTATTAGTTTCAACTTTCATGAAAATAAGTGCCTTGTTTGAATCCCCTTAGGTGAGGCACACTAGTAGAGTAGCCAACAAGTTTGCTAGGGATGCCATTCAAGAATGTGGAAAAGCATCACTTGGGTTTCTCCATGATGTTTTCCTTCAACAAAAAGGTCAAACCCAAACCCTATAGCACTAAGCATTGTAAAGATAAAACACCAAAATTCATAGCCATAATGAATTAGCAGGATAAAAGGACAAAACTTATAGCATAAAACATTAAGTATATTGAACAACAATGCAAAGATGTTGTCAAGGATATAGCACTAGTTGTTACACAGTAATTTGTCACCGTCCCTACCATTCCCCGTCCCGCACAATGGAGGACCCATTTTGTGACCTGTGAACATTGTCATGCCTTGAAATCATCATCATTGCATTCCTCTAAACATCAGCTTCAATTGCCCTAAAGAAATCTCCTTGCAAAAAACCATGAAAACATCCCCTTTTGCATTGGCGCGGGCAGACAGTTCATCACTCGCGCCAATGGGGAAAATCCTACAAAAAGGCCGCGCCAACTGGCGCTCTGTCCCAGAGCAGAAGTTGTGCCAGCCAATTTAAGGAGTGTTTTTTAAATAAAGATGGCGGAAGTTTTGTTTCAACAAACTCAAAAACCATTGCCTATCTTGAGTTGGGAGGTTTGGCTGCAGGAGTTCCATGGAAGGGAAGTGGTTTGCCACCTTTCATGGAACCTTCCTTGATGATAGGGCCAATAACACAATAATAGGGATCCCAACTCCCTCCTTCCCCATCTATAAAAGCTTGCCCATTGCCATTGCAAGCTAGTCTTGAAGTGCCTAAGCTTTGAATCTCCAAATTCCCAAGAGCCTTTGTGCTGTAAGAGCCCTCTTTCTTCCCTTAAGGCCGACTCAAGTAAGGAGACTATCATCGAGAGACTCTAGAGAGGTTTGCCATTTCCCTGGCGAGCTTTGCGAGACGTGAACCACTGGGGACCCTTCCGAAGGAGACCGCGGCGTCAGAACATTGGTTGTACTCTCTTTCGATTGTTTATTAATGAATGACTATCGATTATGGTTCCACTCTGTTTTTCACTTATGTTAATAATGAGTTATATCCTTTCTGACTGATATATAGTTGCGTATTCTGGATTTTATGCTTGTATTCGTGTTGTTTCTTGCATGTGCAGGTGTCCATTCACGGAGATCGTGGGATCGTGATCTGCCGAGGCTGAGGAACGGGAACGCTGTCTCTTCTACGAATCATAGCACTGGACTCCAGGTAGGCCTCCATTGTTGGCTTATTTATTCACAATTAGGAACTTGCGTTGTAGCATTTGATGATTGTTGCTAGACCCCTGCTAGGCTAGTAGGGATCGCCTCTGTCCGCAGAGGGGATTTACCTCCTCAACAATTTGGCGACTCCGCTGGGGAACGTCGAGTTTTCACTGTCTCATTTAGATTGTCTCGTTTTGATTGTTTTATGATTTTCCTTGCTTGGTTAGCCTTCTAGGCTGGGTTATTTTGTTGTTTTTTGCTTCTTGGTTTGCTTAGTTTACATTGATCTGCTTCTGGAGTAGTTCTTTTTTGTTTTTGGCTGAGAAACTCGACTGGCGCACTTTTTAGCCCGACAGTCGTGCCAATTGGCGCATGTTTCTTTTGTATTTCCCGCGCCAATTGCTTGCTGGCGCCAGTTGCAGCCTTACAGTCGCGCCACTCCTGTAGGGTATTTGAGTTTGCTCAGTTTTGAGCTCTCTAGGTCTGATCAGTGTTTTTCTTCTTGATTTTTTGACTACCTGAGTGTGTTGGAGTCCTGTTTGACTGGGAATTTGCCTTCGTCCTTTGGTTGTTTTCTTTTATCCATCGATTTCACGTCTTAAGCCCTAGGGCATCTAGTGGCTTTGTGTATCGAGCCCTCCTTGGGAGTTTTGGTGTTTCGTTTATCCAGTCAACTCTCTGATTGCTCCTCCGCATTCTTTTAGTAGTTGTTCACTGTTTTGTTGCGATTTTTGGGTGATTGCTTGTTTCTTCATTCAAATTTCGTTTGGTCTTGCTTTGGGCCTAGATCACACGGTCCATTAGAGCCTTTGAGTCTTTTTCTTGGTTTTGAGAGACTTTGGTTGATTTGAGATCTGATTGTTTGTGTCATTGGGTGAAATTTGTTCGTTTTGCTCTCTCAATATCGTTTCTCAAGTTGTTCCGTTTGTTTTCGGTTTGATTAGTGCTTCTAACTATCAAACATTGAAAATTACAAAAAAAAAAAATCTCTTTTGCTTTTGGTTGATTAGTGCAAATTGAAATTTTTCGATTTTACTAGTAATTAGTGATTGGAATGAAAAATTTTCGATTTCATTAGTTGCATTAGAGATCTAATTGTTTGTATTCCGATCATTTTGTTTGTGTAAAGGACTCTCAACTCTTCTGTAGCTATTTTTCATCGAACGAAATGGTCTACTGTGGCATGTAGCTTTTCATTTAGGAGTTTTTGAAACAACACATTCGTTAGGGCCTGAAAACTGAAACGTAATTGAAGATCAACTTTAAAATCTACTCAATTTACACTAAGGCAGCATTGGAATCTAAGGAAACATATTTAGTGGTCTAGGCTAGAGACGTGTTCCGGCGTCTTAAAACCTAGCAGCTGTCATTCGCCTTTTGGCCTTAGACAGCGCTAGTACGGACTTGTGCTCCCCGTACCATCGAGTATATAAAGGGAGACCCCATTAAGTTTCAATCCTTTATCTGTAGGAAGCTGATTCTACCGCCCTATACCCGTGATACACCGGACACAACATTCGGGGAGATTGCCTGCACGTACGGAAAGTCCTTGGTTGATTTCTCTTTCATTATTGAAACCAAGGTGTATATTGCAGTTCACGGTTATTTGGTACACCCTTTGTGCCTAGTATTCCTGAGCAGTCATTTTGATCTTTTCTAACTCCCTAAATTTGAAAAGATTGCCAAGCGCTTGTCCTTTCACGCTTGTGTCAAATCTGAAAGAGATAGAGTCACCTTTTTATCGTTTCTCGACTCTTAAAACATGAAACAATAAAGTTTCTTATTTTTCAATGTGGTAAAAATTAATCACCCACGATTACACGCCCTGTTAGATTTTGCTTGTTGACCGTTTGATCGTGTGTCTTGACTCTTTTTCAGCCCGTGTGCGGTTTTGAGTTTTGATGGCAACTTTTTTAGAGTTTACCAATGAAGGAATCCCCTCAGAAGGGAATCCTGGTCAATTTCCTCCTTTTGGGAATGTTGGTGCTCTTTACATGGCAACGCTGTCCCTTCCTGGGTTAACTGTTGGGTTGCCTGTTTGGTTGTTTTCAACCTCTGTGGTCCCAAATATCTCCGCTACTGTTCAATCAGTTCCTCCACCTGAACAACATCATGTTGATTCCAAGGTGGACCTCTCCCCTTCTTCGCCTGTTTCTGCATCCTCCTCTTCTACTTCACCTGGTGAAACCCTGGATTCGAGTAACCAGGTGGTTAAGAAGAAGAAGAAGAAGTCTGATAAGCGAGAGGCTAAAAGTGCAGCCATTGTTTCTGAAATATCTCCTCTTGATAAACCTTCCAACCCTCCACGGAAAGTCAATTTCCCTTGCATGTTGTGCACAGGGGACCATCTTCTTCGAGACTGCCCTGGCATTCCCAAGGTACTCGAAGTATGGTCCAACGGTTGCCCGTCGTTGCCTTTGGCTTCCGGGAGTCAAGTTGGGGGCACGTCTTCAGCTGCTGCTGGTAAGACTCCTAAGAAGCAGGGTAAGATTACCAATCCCTGTAAGTTGTGTGAAATGCATCATGCCATTCACCTTTGTCCTTATATGGATAAAGCCAAGCAAGTTGTGGACAACTCAACTGTTTCTACACCACACCTCCCGGCTAGTTATAAACAACGTTCTTTGAGTCTTCCACTAGTTGATCCTACCATTGGTCAAGAGTCATCCTTGGTCGATCCCACTCCCCCAGAAATTCAAATTCACGAATCCGTCTCTGACCAACCATTGGTCGTCGGATCGGTTGAACTGGCCCCGTCCGCGGTGCACCAGGTCTTTTCTGTCGAGAGTGGATCTCACACCCCCCATGTCCTTCTGATTTCTTCATATTCTTCAGACTTGGAGAAAGATTTTCCTATCCCTGTACTTCAAGAAGCTGCTCCTCCGCCTCGCATGATGGAGGCTTCGGAGGATATCCCTCCCGCCTTCGAGATGGAGGTTATGGAGGATGCTCCTTCTTCTTCTGTAACACCAGGGGAAGACCGTCTCGGTTCGATGGTAGCCCCTCCAAGTAGTTTGGTCGCTTCCTTCGATTGGAGTCGATTTGCAGGATATCGCCTTCCGTCTTATGTGCCTTTCGAGATCACAGTACAGGCTTTTGGTCTGGTCGTACCCAGCACCATTATAGATGAAGGTGCCTCTATTAGTATTCTATCCTCAACTACCTCGCAAGCTTTCGGTTCGCTGCTGCTTGCGCCTGTTACACAGAATCTGTTGGCGTTTAACAGAAGAACAAGTCAACCATTAGGGATCCTTCCAAGGTTACCTTTTACTTTGGGAGGTAAAACCGTTCATATGGACGTGATGGTTGTTCCAGGCCCCTTGGATTTCAATCTGCTTTTGGGGCGCGATTACACCTATGCCATGGGAGCGCTTGTCTCCTCCCTTTTTCGTGTGGTCTGTTTTCCACATGAAGGACGGATTGTGACCATTGATCAGCTTTCGTTCTTTGGTCCTAATATGGCAGCTGGTCCGCCATCATCCCTTCCTAGTTTTTATCCACCCATTGTATCTGCCCCACCGCAGGTCAACTAGGTGGCTACCTACCCCGTGCCTGTGCTCAGTGAGAGTGCCGTTGTGCATCAAGTGCTGGGGGCATTGGGTCCTGACTTCCAGGATGTTTTTCTTCCATCGGGAGTGGAACTCTTGGAAGCGATGACTTATTGTTCATTATGATGAAATCGGTCGGAGCACAGTTCATTTTCTTGTGTCAAGCTCCTTAAAAAATGAAACAAGGTTGTCGGAGCATGGTTCTTTCCTGTGTCAAGCTCCTTAACAAATGAAACCGGGTCTGGTTGGAGCACAATTCGTTTTCTTGTGTCAAGCTCCTTAAAAAATGAAACAAGGTTGTCAGAGCAGAGTTCCTTGTCTTGTGCCAAGCTCCTTAAACCATGAAACAATTTGTCTCGAGGATAGTTCTTTTAATGTGTCAACGTCGTTAAAACAATGAAACACGTTCCCGTTCGATTCGAGTCTTTCTTAAGATCTCGTAAAATCCCAGTCGAGTCTTTCTCTTGATCTCGTAACTTGAACCTTCACTCCATCTTCCTTCCATATGCACTGAAGCTTGGGGGGCATGTACCTCGAATTGAGTCACCATGCTGGGGGCATGCTTACTTTTTCAAGCATAGTTTGTTTCCGTTTCAAGCTTGTGTAAAAATGAAGCCGGTTTCAAGCATAGTTTATCTTTGTTTCAAGCTTGTGTAAAAATGAAACCAACTTCAAGCGAGTTTCCTGATTTCACAAGCTTGTGTAAAAATGAAACCATGCCCATTTGCACATGTAGACGAGAATCTGAATGGTCAACCGGATCTGTCACAATCGCTGTCAGAAGTTTGCACTCCAAAAATGGACCACTGCTGCTTTTTACCAAGGTAAATAGTAAATGTAATTTTGTTTTTACCATTTTGGCATATTTATAAATTTTTCGATGTAGGATGGGTTTTAAAAGTTATTTTTATCAAATATTTTAATATGTTATGTCGAAAATGGGTTTTACCCTTGCTTGGTATGTGCAGCAGTAGGTTTTTGCGACTTTAACGGTGGAAACGAGTTGTATTTTATACTTTTTTGGACTCGATAAATACACGAAAAAGTCACTTTGGAGTCATCTTTCAGCTCTTTTCTGACTCTCTAAACATGAAAATATTGCCGAGGCCCTTATCGTTTCAATCTCGTTAAAATGGACACAAATCGACATCCACCCAGTATACGTTTACCCCTTTTTCGGGCTGGGATGGATTGATTACGAAAAAGGAATACCCTTGATTGAGCATGCCCAGGAGGTTCTCTCGGATATTGTTTTCTACCTTTCTGGATCTAAGAGACTATTTACGAAAAGGGACCGTTGGAGTTTACTTTTCCACTGTCCTTTCAAACTCTCTAAACATGAAAAGACGTCGAGTTCTTCCTTTGTCAGACTCGTTAAACCTAAATGACATCGGGGATTTTCAATCATGACGTTATTCGAGTTTCTCCTTCCTAGGGCTCGTTAAATGTAATAGGATGGGTTCGTCTGAAGGACTGACTTATATGAAAAGCATATGTTATCCTCTTCAAGCTTGTGTAAAAATAAAGAGGTACTCACCAGAAATGGTGGGGAAAAATGGAACCACAATCATTGTCGTGTCGGTAGTATGTCGCTCTTGAACATGGCACTTGTCTGCATTCGTGTCGGG